>CM066329.1:238477648-239052648 GCA_033807585.1 Hydrophis major
GGTGTCTATGTGCCCCCGGCAGGGGGAGGGAGAAGGGAGCCCCGACCCTATGCCTCCCTCGGGTACCTGGTTCGTTCTGAGGCGCGGCCGCCGCCTTTTTGCTCCGCAGGCGGTCCTTGCTCCTCAGCCGGGATAAAGTTTTCCTGAGTAAAGACTGGGCCATCACTCAGCCACGGGCGACTCCGTCCTACCGTGCCCCATGCAAGAGAAGCGGAGACGTTCAGCCCCCACGGACAGTGAGACGCGCGCAGGGGGAAGCAAATTCCTCGGATGCCTCCTCCGCTTGCGTGCCAAGCCTAAACTGCTGCTGGGGCTTGTAGTCGGAGGAAGCGGGGGCGGAGGTAGGCTGTCCAGGGAGGCAACGCCCCCCTCTTCCTCCGTTGTGTGTGCGTGAGTAGAGCTCAACCTTTGTAGGAAAAGTCACTGTGTTCGTCAAGCGGTCCTCGACTCCGGGCGCTACAGGATGGCGGACTAAATGGAGAAACGGTTCTGGCTTTTGCTATCCCAGAACATGGCTGAGTGCAGAGAAACTGGCTAGCCGAGCAGGACAGACATGAAGCTGAACAGAAAATTATTAAGCCCCAGTTCAAACTCAGCAAGACAGTTGCTACATTTCTAAGAAGAACAAGCATTCCATGGCACAAATGCCAACCATCTTGGACAGAAGGTGCTCTGCCCCCAGAAAAAGTGACAACCTGAAGCGTTGCCAATCCAGGACAGGTATGGCCAGGATAACCCTTAAAAATATACCTACCAATATCTACATTTATTAGTGGCTGGAAAGTCTTTATGGACTTTTTGACTAAATGTCACTCAAGTCCTGATCATCTCAGCAGTTTCAGTATTGAAGAGTACTGGGCCCAAAACAGAACCTTGAGGTAACCTATTGCTTACTTTCCTCCAGGAAGCTAAAATACATTAAGGACAACATGTAGAGTGTGATTGATCAGGCAGTTACAAATCCACCTGGTGCTGATACAGTATACTCTAATTTTTCTATTTTACCAGGAAGTAGGCTTTGATATACTTTGTCAAATTCCTGCTAAAGTCCAAGTAAACTATGTTGACAGCATTTTGCTGGTTCACTAATTTTGTCATTTTGTTAAAGAATGCAATAAGTTTGTTTGGCATGTTGGCTTCGAGAAATAGTTTTGGTTGTTTCTAAGTGTTTGCAGATCCAGATCCATTGCTTGATTATCTTTCCCAGGATCTTCCGAAGAATTGATGTCAGGCTGATTGGTCTGTAGTTTGCTGCTCCATTTTTTTTTTCCTTTTTGAAGATGGGGACCCAAATCAGTTATTTTCCTCTGGTAGTTCCTCAGTGCTCCAGGATCTTTGAAAGGTATGGTTCAGTGGTTCCAAGATCACAACTGTTGGTTCCTTTAGAACCTTGGGTTAAAATCCATCTTGTCTTGGTGATTTAAACTCTTCTAGTGGAAAGGTGTTGTCTTATCATTTTCTTGTCTTTTTTGACTTGTATTCATATTTAATCTTTTATAGTATATTTTTGTTAGATTGGACTATTTTTATATACTTTTATGTAAAGACAGATGCAAAGAATGAATTAAGCAATTTTGCCTTGGCTTTTCTCTTGTTTTTTATATGTTGACAGAAGCTTTTAAAATTATTTTGGAAATTTATTGCAAATTTTACTCCATTCTGAGCCTTAGCTTTCCTGATTTCATCTTTGCTGATTCAGGTTATTTGCTGGTATTCTGCTTTTGTTACAGTTGTGCTCATAAGTTTACATATCCTGGCAGAATGTATGATTTCTTAGCCATTTTTCAGAGAAAAAAGTTTTCTTTCATTCACTGTTATTGGTTGGCTGAAGCCATTTATTATCAATCAATTGTGTTTACTCTTTTTATATCATAATAACAACAGTAACTACCCAAATAACCCTGATCAAAAGTTTACATACCCTGGTGATTTTCGCCTGATAACATGCACACAAAGGAGTTGCAATGGCTATTAAAGGTAACCATCCTCACCTGTGATCTATTTGCTTGCAATTGGTGTGTGTGTATAAAAGGTCAATGAGTTCCTGGATTCCTGACAGACCTTTGCATCTTTCATCCAGTGCTGCACTGACCTTTCTGGCTTCTGAGTCATAGGGAAAGCAAAAGAAATGTCAAAGGATCCTTCTTTCCATTTTTTATATTTGTCCTTTTTTTCTTTCAGTTTGTCAAAGAGTTGTTTATGCAACCATACTGATTTCCTCTGGTAACTCTTTTTTTTCTTTCTCAGTGGTATTATGGTAACCTTGTTTTTTATAATCTCATTTTTAAGAGTTTCCCAAACTTCTTGAGTTGTTTTCCTTTTAAGAATTTCATCTACTGAATCCTTTCCAAGTTCTCTTAAGTTAGTTGAAATCAGCTCTCTTAAAGTCTGAGACAATAGTCTGATTTTGTTCTATTACTTGTATTATGTTGTATTATATTCTAATCTGACATAGTCCGATCTCCCCCAAAGATCCCACAACTTCAACCTCCTCTATCATTCCATTTCTATTAGTAAGGATTAATTCCAGTATAGGTGACCCTCCAATTCTCTCCTCTACCTTTGGGTGACAATGTTATCTGCTAGGTTTGTCAGGAACAAGTTTGATCTCCCACTTGGTGCAGCATTTCATCCCACCAAGTTTTGGTAATGGCAATAATATCATACTTTCCCTCATGTACTAGGACTTTAAATTCACACTCTTTGTTCCTCATACTTTGAGTGTTAGCATATCCAAGTCCTTTTTGATTGACCCTGCATTTGTTTCCAGAAACCAGGAGGCTAGTCCTCCCTTAAGCATGAAAGCTAGCTGGGTGATCCTGGACCAGTCACTTTCAGCTTAATGTACCTCACAGGGTTGTTGTTGTGGGGAAAAAGAGGAGGATGAATATTATAAGGTATGTTTGCCACCTTGAATTGACCAAAATAAATATTTAAAAAGTAGAATAAAAATCTAGTAGCTAAGTTGAGCTTTTTTGATATATTTTCAGGAATTATTACTGCTGTTCTACATGCCTGCTAGATCATAGGAAGAGAAATCTAGATCTTTTTGTATATTACTGTCATTTAAAGAAAAACAACATTCCTTGTGCAAAGTCTATTGAAGGAAAGACCAAATCTAGGGGATGACACTGGTACCATCTGGCCGGGAATAGGACAGCTGATGGAAGAGACCTGCCATCTGGCAAGGACCTCTCATAGCCTGCTCTTATTCTGAAGCCTGCGGTCTACCTTGGATCAGAAGTAAGCCACATGGTCCTATGGGAACCATGTTTAGTTAGATAGGGTGTGTGAGTTAGATAGAAAAGGTGGGACCTGTCCAAAATTCAGTGGCGAGGGAAGGTCACAAGCGGACTCGCAAAAGGGACAGGCCCGTGTCTTTCCTGGAATATTTCATTGGCAAAACAGTCCAGGGTGGTGACCCTGTGGTTGGGACACAGTGGAATATTGTCTCCCCTGAGAGCTGATCACTCTCTTGTAGTGTGGTAAAGGAGGGTCGCTCCCTCAGTCTGGGTCATGCCCGTGTAATAAGTTGAACTAAGTGTATGCTCAGGAAAGAGTGTGAATTGAGATAAGGGAAAGCTGGAGAGCTTACCCCTCCCCAGCTTCCTGCATTTTTATGAACCCAAGGAAGCATGATTCTTAAAGTAAGGTTTATTTTACTCTATGTGGTCTCAGTTTGGCAGTAGTGTTTTCTTCCACCATTGATGACACCTACAGGAAAATAAGTCTTGTAAAAAAAGAAAAAGAAAAAAAAGAGTTTTTAAGCAGCTGGTTAGGCTGGTTAATCTTCCTCAGCCAGTATTTGATAAAATTGTTGTTTTTATGCTGTTATTTTTGACATGTTGGATGTGCTGGTTTTTTTGTGATTACAGTTATATTCTTGATTATTGTTGTTGATCTCACTGTTGTCATCCTGTGATGAGATTTCTGAACATATGCCTCTTGATTATTTTGCTTCTGTGTCAACTTTTCTCCCGATGAAAGTTATGCCTCAATGTCACTGGAGCATGCCTCTGTCAAGAGTCCTTTTTGCCTTCTTCTTTCTATTGTCTTATTGTTGACCTTTTTTATTTCAAACTGTTTATGCTCAATTTGTTATATTGGTTTATTTTTCTCTTACTTATTGTCATTTCATATTCTTTATGGTATTGCTTAAGTTAATTGGAGGAAGCTTAACCTTGCTGCTAGGATTGAGTTTTCCATTCCTTCTTTTGTCTGAATTGCTATATTTCACCCTGGGTGCTTTTTCCTTCAGCACTATGATTTTTCCTGTTTTTTCCTTTCTGTCCTTACCTGCTCTCAAATCATTATTAGCATCTTTTAGCTTGCTTTTCTAAGTGTCTATATCTCAACTTAATTACTTCCTGCCAATGTGGCCCCTTTTTCCTGTAGATAAGGGTCAGCTTGTTTGCTGGAAGGGTGCGTTGTTTTACTTCCTGTGCCTACTTTTCAGGGTCGGCTCTCTTCCTGAAGGGTCGTCTCTCTTGCTGAGGTAGCAGGTCTTTCTCCTTAATTTTTTTTTGGGGGGGGGCAGGAATTGATCTTTTCCATATATAAGAACTGCCTGTGCTGGCAGCGTTCAATTCCCTTCCATTTCCCTAGCCAGCTGTGTTTCTGGACTGGCTCAGTGGATGAAACAGATTGAAAAAGAGAGAGAGAGAGAGGGAGAGAGAGGGAGAGAGAGAGAGAGAGAGAGGTCAAAACTGAGACCTAAGAGGGGGGGAAAGGAAAAAACAACTGGGTAAGATTAATCACTTAAGTATGAGCTCCGGACCTATTACTTATTGCTTCATATAGATGCTGAGCATCAATGTAATCACAAGCATCTGAGCCGGACCACTTTTCCATAATTAAGGAAGGCCTCTTTTGGTTGGTCTGTGGTTCATATTCATATATCTAATATGTGTTGCCTTTTTCTCATCTCCCCTCCCCTGCTCATTTGCTATTGGATGTTCTTGCTTTGTAATGTGGGGCTTTCTGTCCAGGATGGTTATGTCTATGATTTGGTGAAGACATCCTATGTTACCATGCAATCTTTTTTCCAAGCTTTTGGAACTTTCAGTGTTTAAAACATTATTTTTTTTGTAGGCACATGTGAGGTGGGGGCTTGAAAAACCACCAAAGATTTGATATTAATCCAAGGAAAACAGCTTTATTGTAGCATTTCTGCAGAAACGGGTTCCTGCCCTGGCAGGTGGGAGGAACCCAGAGCAAAGTTTGCATTCTATTTTATACCCTGACCTACCGCCCCATCCTAGGATGGCTTGGTTTACAATCTACCTATTGAATTTCAGTATACAATTCATCACCAAATATGGGACATCAGGAAGTTAGATGCTTCCTAACACGTAGTATTTTCCCAGATTTTCCCAGAGCACAACGTGTGATTGTTCAACGTTTCAAATTCTCCCTTTGCAGTAGAAATGTATCAACTGATAGTTTTGAGATTTGAGTCACAGCTATACAATACACAATGGATTTATTCATTTTCTCCCCTCACAATTCCCTCCTCTTCTGCTTACATTCTTGACTCAAACTCACGCAACAGATCCCCAGCCTCTTTCAGAGCCATCTCCTTCTGAAACATCATCAGAGGTTCTTCCTTCTGCTTCCCAGATCTTGAATCTAGAGTTTTCCCTAATCTTCCACACATTGCTATTACACCAGGGAAACACTAAACACAACAACACAAAATCACACAGCATATAATAATTAATATAATTCCCATGATTGTAGATCTCAACCAAGCAGTGCTGGGAAGCCAAGACCATAATGCCCCCCACAAATCTGGAAATGAGGAATCACCTCTTTGTAATAATGGATTAGAACGAATGCGTTCCTCCATCGTTTGCACTGTTTTGGGTTGGAAATCATGGATATATATACACAGCAATGGGAATGAATCAAAGCACACACACACCCTTTTGCAGCTAATATAATGTCTAATGCATATCTATTTTGCAAAGCCACTTTTCTAACTTCAGAAAGTTCCGTGTTGAGCATTTTGATTGTTTTGATAGTATCATTAAACATGGCTACTGTAAAGTTATTCAGAATATGTAAATCTCTATAATTCATGGCTACTCCCAACAGTGCCAGCATTCCCTGTGCTATCTGTGTTTTTAACCTCCCCCCAGCGTTAGTCCTGAACTGATTTCTCTTTTGTTCTGAATCCGTCCCTGGGGTAAGGTATTCAATTTATATATTACTGGTATCACATATCCCATGGTACAAATCCCACTCCAACGTGGTGGCATTTCTCTATACGCATGTTTCCCACACAACACCCACCTAAAAATTTTCATGGTGTACATTTGATCCGAGTCCAATTGATTATATCTTCAAAATACATACACATCTGGTATTGGTCATGATTAAAATAACTCAATTGATGATGAGTGTTGGAATAACTGTGGTCACTACAAGATAAAGGCATATCAAAAGTTTTGTTGCATTTTTCCCAATCACCCAAATCCACTCCTTTGGATACATTTCTCTTGAAACACACATATGCTTTTTTCTCTCAAATGGACAAATACCTTCCCGGATAGGTTTCTTTTCATAGGAGCCTGTTCAAATTTATTTCCCTTTGGTCTCAAATCCTGTTGACTTAGTGGGATTGCATGTAATGTTAAACCCTCCCCTGTCTTCCCTGGCATGTGCATGCACATCCAGCAGTTAGTTATGTTCAATGCTTGTGATATCTTCTTCAAATCCTTCATGTATGTATTGTCTTCCCATAAATCTGTCCCCAAGTCTCCAGCTGGTCCAATATATGGAATCTGTCCTCCTGATGCAATCATTAGTACTATCATCAAGGTGGTTAGCTCAGTCCAGGGTCCAATCTTCTTCATCTTTTTAAGGTGAGCTTCAGCGGCTGACCGTCCACTGGAACTGCCCTCCACGTAGAATTTGGATCTGGTGCCTTCTTGACTCTGCTGTAATGCGTCCAGCCTCCTTCTCGAGTGCGAACTGCAGATTCAGTTGTCAACAGCACCTGATATGGGCCTTCCCAGCTAGGTTGCAGCTTCTCACTTCTCCAAGTCTTTATCAGGACCCAATCTCCAGTTTCATAGGGGTGTTGGCTTCCCGCAAGTGGTGGTCGTTGTGCCAACAATCCCTGTTTATGAAGAGAAAACAAAGACCTGGACAGTGTCTGCAAATATTTTCTCAGAAACAAATCTTTAGATTCAGGTATAGGATTTCCCAGTCTGGCCAGGTAGAGTCCCCCCATTAACATTTCAAAAGGGGAGATCCCTGTGTCTTTCCTTGGGCATGTTCTAATTCTAAAGAGTGCCAAGGATAAGTTCTTTGTCCATGGTAACCCATTTTCTAATTGTAATTTGGTCAAATGTCTCTTCAATTCCCCGTTCACCCTTTCCACTTTCACACTGCCAAGGGGTGTGCAAATCCCATTTCACCCCAACAGCTCCCATCACAGATTGCAACACTTTTTGTGTAAAATGTGTCCCCCTGTCAGAATCAATAGCTTCCATCATCCCATATCATGGAATGATTTGTTCTAATAGGATCTTGGTTACTGTGGATGCTGTGGCTCTTCTAGTTGGATAGGCCTCTACCCATCCTGTCAATTGATCTTTAATCACCAATAAGTATTTCCAACAGATACTTTGGGCTAGTGTTCACATCTTTGGGCTCTAAAAATGTGGTTTTACAGCCATCACCAATGCTTCCATTCCACAGTGTCTTTCCTCATGTACCTTCTCTAGAATTCCTCTCATTACATTCACGGGAACCACCCTCACCCCCTCTGGTTCTCCACCCATCCTCAGTTAATGTACACCCTTCTTTTTCCAAATCATCTTTCTCTTTTCCCTCAGGTTTCCAATCCTCATCCTCTTCCATTTCTAGCAAGGGATTTAATGCCATTAATTATTTCAAATTGTCACATCAATTCCTTCAGCCAAATCCAAGGCTCTCTTCAAAGCAACTGCAAATCCTGACTTCCTCTTTCCTTCCTTAACCCTGCTTGATCCATCCACAAACCATCTCTCCCCTCCTTTCAAAGGAGTTTCTTCCAGATCCTCCCTCACTTTTGTCATCAGATCTACTTGCAACAAACAATCATGATCCTCAGCTTCCCACTCCTGTCTTCTTCCTTCTAAAAATTCTGCTGGATTCAAATTCCTGTCTGTCCCAATCACTACATCAGAGCTGGTTCTCAAAATGGTCTCATATTTGAGAATCCGCCCCTCTGTCATCCAAGTTGTTGCCAACTGACTTAGCACAGAAGTAACTTGATGGGGTGAATGCACAACAAGCCCCCCCCCAAAGGTTAACTTCCTGCTTTCTACCACCAACATAGCTGTAGCAGCCACAGCCTCCACACACACCGGCCATCCTCTCACCACCGGCTCCAGAGTTTTGCTCAAAAAAGCGATGGGCTGGTATTGCCCCCCCTTTCTTCTGTGCCAACATTCCTCGTCCCGTTCCCTGAACTGCTGACACATACAGATGAAATGGGAGCTTCAAATTGGGCAAAGCCAAAACCGGTGCGGATGACAATGCCTTCTTTAAAACTTCCCATCTCTCATCATCTCCTTCTAGCCATTCTATACTCTCTCCTTTCCCTACCAACTTCCTGTGCAGGAATTGGGCTAACACAGTGTCCACCCAAACTCTGCAATCCAAGAACTTTATTTCACCTTCTTTTCCACAAACTGGATCTTTTCCCTTGAAACTGTCAATCCCTGCTCCTTCAGCCAATTTAGCAAAGCTACCAATGTTGCTCTGACTTCTCCCTCTTTCTCTCCAGTCAGCAACAATCATCCACATATTGAATCAACATAAAAGACACTAACTTTCCAAAGCCTGTCCAAATCTTCCACTCTCAGGATCATTCCATTCAAATGCAAACAGGTCTCTACTTCCCTCCTCAAGGGGGCATGCCCAGAAGGCATCCTTCAGATCAACCCCTCTCTCCCCCTTCTATTCATTGAATATTTTGGGGTCCAAAGCTTTGTCACCCCAGGCTGCACTTGAATCTTAATCGGCTGAATGTTCATTCGCCCTGCCTTCTCTCCTCCTGCCCAGACCTCATCCGAAATTGCCCTCTCATCTTCCACAGTCATCTTCCACATCCTTACTCCCTTCCCGGTATCCCACAGCTGGATACCAAACACAGGCAACAGATCTCTCCTTAGCAAATTCACTCCAGCAGCCTCAGTCACTACTTCATTCATTTCCAGTCTGATTTGTTCAAACACCCTCACATCCTGTGATTTTCCATTCACCCCACTACTTTTATCATTTTCCTTGCGCCGGTGTCTATCAGGAACAACCGCTCCTGATGGTCAAGACCCACTGAAATGTTTACCAATGGCTCCCCGCAGGTCCTCTTAAAGGAGCTGGAACAACTCTAATCATACAATGCATAACTCCTCTCCTCCTGGTTGGTAGGACACTCGCGCGCAAAGTGTCCTTCCTTCCCACACCTAAAGCAGCTTCTGTCCATTCCAGGCTGTCTCATTCCCATCCCTCTGAAACCTCTTCCTCTTCCCCTGAAACTTCCTTGCATTCCACTTCGCCTTCTCTCACCCTGGCCTCCCATTGCCCCCCTTACACAATCCACATTTTTCTTCACCTCATTTTTAGCTGCAGCCTGCACAGCTGCAACCATCATCTGTGACTTCTGTCTGGTTTTTACAGTCTCTGTAGTTCTAACTGTTCGACCACCTCATGAGCATTCTCATGAAGTTTTGGAAGAGTCTTTTTCAATTCTCACAACTCGGCTGGTTTTATGGGGGCAGCCACAAAGACTGTCACCGGGTTGCCTGCAGCATTGATCCCATTAGGAACTTCCCTAAGAGGAAATGCATCCATTTCAGATTTTCTCTGAAGGGAAAATTTTGAACACTTCTCTTCTCAACTGTTCCACTTCTTTTCTCAGTCGCAGATAGGGAGGCGGCTGAGGAGGGGGTTGTGCCACCGGCAATGGCGGTGGTGCCATAGGAATGTTGGCGGGCGCGTTATTCAAATTAGGATTTGCGGGTGGCGGATTCTGCAGCCAATCATCCGTCTCTCTCTCATTGTCTTTTTGTTGAGACGGACCTTCAAATTTCACATGAAACCATACATCTATGTATGCAATTTGAGTGGTCATTTTGTGTTGGAGAATATAGTCTCTCAATTTGGTTATCCAATAGGTACTGGTTTCCCCCTCAGGACTCCAGTAATTTGGAAATTTAGGATCAATCAGAGGATATTTTGGCCATCGGTCTCGACAAAGATAAATCATGTTTTTCTTTTCGAGATGTCTGGTGAATTCCTTTAGATTCGGGGAGAACCTTCTGCTGGAGTAGCTGTCCCAGGGGCGAATCTACCGGAATTGATTTCTGCCATTGTCAGATTTTCCCTGTCCCAGACAGGCTTCTTCCAGGCTCCCAGAGCCTCACTCTGCCCCTTTCCCATCTTCTACTCTTTCAGACTCCCAGAGTCTTGACTCACCAGTCCAGTCCTCCATTAGACGCTAGATTCCCCCAGGGAGTTTAAGGACCTCTTCCCTCCCTTTTCTTTTTCTGACTGCAAATGAAAGGAACAAAGTTTTACCTGATCACTCCAGACCTCCGAGGTAGTGGATGTGTGGGCGTCCCCAACTCAGGCTTTCTCTTTTCGATAGTCCCAGACTATCAGCCGGCAAAACACTGTTTCCAAGGATCGTCTGGATTTCCAGTCGCCTCTGGAGCCGACCAGAATTCAGGGAGGAGGCACCTCTCAATGGGAGGTCGTGGCCACTACTCATCTAGTCCCCGGCTTCCGGAAGACCACCGTTGAGGCTCCTGGCTTGGCTCGCCAAATTGTGAGGTGGGGGCTTGAAAAACCACCAAAGATTCGATATTAATCCAAGGAAAACAGCTTTATTGTAGCATTTCTGCAGAAACGGGTTCCTGCCCTGGCAGGTGGGAGGAACCCAGAGCAAAGTTTGCATTCTATTTTATACCCTGACCTACCGCCCCATCCTAGGATGGCTTGGTTTACAATCTACCTATTGAATTTCAGTATACAATTCATCACCAAATATGGGACATCAGGAAGTTAGATGCTTCCTAACACATAGTATTTTCCCAGATTTTCCCAGAGCACAACGTGTGATTGTTCAACGTTTCAAATTCTCCCTTTGCAGTAGAAATGTATCAACTGATAGTTTTGAGATTTGAGTCACAGCTATACAATACACAATGGATTTATTCATTTTCTCCCCTCACACACAGAAGATTTAATTGTCAGGAAACATATTCCATTGTGACCTGTACTAATAGACTTTGCTGTGCATGTGACTGTGCGTGTATAGGGGGGTATTTAGATGAAGTTTTAAATGGAAAATAAAAAGAGGAAAGAAACAGCAGCTGCAAATTCAACTTGTGTAAAATACAGCTGAAGGAATCTGGGCTTTACACAAAAAAGAAAGAAAACTTTACCTTGCCTTTTCACGTCACAACAACAAAAATAGTTGTCTATAGTTCTCTCTTGTCAGGAAAACACTACATTTTACCATGAAGTTCTCTCATGGTAAAGGTTTCATAGAACCTTTATCATTTCTTTTCCTTGTAAAAAAAAACCCTTACTATTGCCTTTCCTCTAAGTGTTTTAAACATATTACACCCTTGGTTTGGGGTTTGGGGCAGAAATGATTAGCACCATTATAAGTAATGTTAAGAAGTACCTAAACTGAATATCAGTGTCCTCTGTTCCAGATAATTATGCTTGTTACATGAGAAAGTTGTACATTTTAATCAGAAATTAATGGCATGTGGCATATATATGATGCAGTTGATAAGGAAAATGGAGGGCCCATGTTTAAAATTAAATCCTATCGTGTATGCTGAATGTGTCAGAGACCTATTGGATGCACTGCAGCTGACTTCCCAAGTTGCTGTCGTTAAGTGTCTCTGCTCCTGCTCCTGAACACTGTGTATGGTGCAACTCTGACTGTACAGCAAGTACTGTTGATTCTGCAGGGGTGTGGCGTCACCTGGATGGCCACTCTGTTTGCCCATGCTCTCTTTTGCCCTATCTTGTTCATCTCCAACATGGGGCCTGCTCAAGTTGGCCAGGAGGAAGTGTCTTCTGCTATCAACAATATCTTCATGTTCTGGCTAAACATTTTTCCTCCACCTGTATTATCTGCCAGCTACATAATATTGGACTTCTTAAGGACATTTTTTGCCCCACTTTGGTGTCCCTATCTATTTAGGAAGTGATAGGGGTACTCACTTTGCAACTCATAATTAAAAAGATATGCAAAGAAACTAACTTGAAGTGGCCAGATTGTCTTCCACTAGCCTTGATGTCTATGAGAATGACACCCTCAAAAAAAAACCTACAGCCCTCTCCCCTCATGAAATAATAATGGGACGCCCCATGCAGATGCCTGCTTCTCCCCCATCCATGGGTCAGTTGGCGGATATCCATGCTTTGGACAATATGATACTAGACTATTGTCATGCTCTCATTGTCATCCTTAAGTCCTGTCATTCACAGGTTGTGGCTGCTCTTCCCAAAGAGATTCCACACCCTTAGTGTCTGGCAACTGGTCAAGGTATTTCACTGTTTGACTTCTCGTTGGAAGGGCCCACTCCAGATCCTGCTGACGACCAACATGGCTGTCAAGTATCAAGGCCTGCCTTCGTGGGTGTACACATCGCACTGTAAGAAGGTACCTGTCCCCAATGAGAAAGCTTGACCAACTTCAGAAAGCTACAAGGCAAAGATTGAAACTTTGTCCAACAGGGAGGCAAGTGCTAGTAACCTCTGCCCCCTGATCACTTTATAATCTTCGCTCGAGACCACAATGGAGCAGCTGAATGTCATCTCTATCCACCATCATTGAATAACTTGTGCCAGAGCTATGGAAGCACAATGCCATTTGCAAGCAACTGCCTACATAAGAAAAAGCCTGATGCCTGCAGTATGGACAATAGTTGTGTTGCCTTTGCCTAGTAGCTCTTTACATTTTTATGGGGCATTACAAACTATAGGACAACAAACCAAGGCCAATGAGGCATCTGCTTTGCCTGAGCCACCTAGCACACCCCGATTGTCATAAACAAGCATCCCTACTGCACAAGCCAAGGGCAGTTGTACAAAAGCCCCCAACTAATGATCTCACTAAAATATATATACTTATTTGAACCTGGTTGAATCCTATCAAGCTAAACATGCCACACATAAATTAACTGAATGTTGAATTTGTAATTATTCTAGGGAAGTGATAACATCTATGTTTGCAACATCAATGGCAAAAGCAGTACCATGTACACCCAGAAAGTGGCTAGTAGCCTTCTCCAACTTATGCCGGAAAAGTTTATCCCCCCTGCAATGCATGACAATTACTACTCATACCACAAGGGGAGACCGCATAGTTCTTCTTTGCCAGAGGTCAGTGGAGTGCCATCGGCATGGTCCACTGGCTCTCAGATCTCTGGGCTGTCCTTTTCTGCTAAGGGGTATCGGACTTCATCTATTGCATCCATGACCCCTACTGATTGTGGCTCTACCATAGTAGGAAAGGGCGCTAGTCTCCAGAAAAATTAGAAACAGCTCCCCTGCTGTATTGCTACTCTTATAACTAACCTGCTGCTGTAACATTACAGAATTAAAGCAGATTTCTCCTTCATCTTATATGAAGGATGCATATTTAACTCACATAATGATTGTAAGCTTCAGCATGTTTAGTCTTTATCGCTTTAGTGTTGTCCTCAAGGACAAAAGTGGGCGACTGTGAGAGGAAGACAACTAGGCCCTAAAGTTGATGTAGGCCTCTGCTTAATTGAAGGCCTCAAATTAACAATATATAATAATGCTGGCTGAGCTGATTTCACAAGCATGGTGAAATATTTGCAATCTGCTAGGCTGATTTGCAGGAACAGCAATATGCTTTTCTGCAAAAAGCAGATATTTACTGGACAATCAAAAATAAGAACTATTTTGGATCATGAATGTCTGTGACATTGAGAAAAAGGGGAACTGAAAGTAGCAGATGGTGAGCAGTTGGGAAAGATTTGGCATAAGTGGGTATTAAAAGATGGACAGTATGTGGGAATAGGGAAATACATCCAGTAAGATTACATACCACTGGATGGGCTTCAGAGGAAGAAGAGGTAAATCTCAAATCTGGGCCACTGATAGTAGCTATCCTTTCTGGACTTAGCTATTATCTCTGGACCTCATTGCAATGGGTTGTTTGTAAGTATTATCTTACTAGAAATGTTGTTAAATTATGATGGCTTTTATGTTCCAAATTGCTCATGAAATAAACCTCTGATCTCAAAGTAAGATTTAATTGCCTGTGGTTTTGTCTGTGTATTTCCTTTACTAAATTATTTTTATAACACAAGTAAAACACATTTTGGCTTAGCACAAGGCGTAGACTTAGGCAATATGTGGGATGATTTAGTGAGATATCCATAAGCCTAGCTAAACCAGCAGTTATCCCAGTCAAGGGAAGAAAAATACAAAAATCCTTCACCTCATGAAATCAACTCCGTATTTGCTGAAATATTCAACTCTAAGACATGTGAACAGTCCTTGGCCATCGCATGTGGTCCACCAATCTCTTCCTATTTCCTGGACAATGGGAAGAATCACTGTACTGGGAGAGCAATTTTCATCATGATTGCTAGAGGTGATGTGAAGATTCCCACAGCCAGCAATTCTGATCAAAAATACTGAGTGATGAGAATTGATATCCTGAGCCCATTCACTGATATAACTTCAAAGAATTATACTTGAAACCAAGGCAGACTCCCCTCCAAAAAAAAGTGGGGCAAAAGACATGAAGCTCATCCAGAAAGCTGCTTTGCTAAGCATGTTTCTTCTCAGCTGGTAAGGAAGTAATATAAGTGTAAATTGCACTGTCCTTACAGTATGCCCTGAAGATGCATGCAGAGCAGGTTTGTGCTATTAGTCCATGGGCCAGGCCAGATATCGGTACCATCTTGGGTGACCAAATCTTAATGGTACTAAAATGTTTATGGGTCCATACCAAGTACATTAAGATGTGATAGCCTTTTCAGATATGTAGCTTTGTATGTTTTTTAAGAAACCATCAATTTGACTGAATAGCGGCCTTATGATATCACATGATAACACATATATTTGCGAAATGAAGCTGTAAATCATTAGAATTAAACCTAATTGATGTTGATAATTTATTAAAATCATGTGCAGAGACTTTTTGTGGTAAATGTAGAGCATCATAGCAAATTAAAATGTATTTCGTAAATTGCTAATATGTTTTTTTTTTCTCTTCCAACATCGTTACAAAGAGTTTTGAACTCAATTTCTCAATGCGGACTACTGTTGAATAATTGCAGTTCTCTGTTATATTGTGACAAACTACTAAGGCCCACATGATGGATTCAAGTGGAGACAAGGCCACTGCATTGCCAAAGAAAGGAGTGCGGCCAGGCTGCATTATTCACTGTTCTGGTGAAGACACGTCTACCTTCGTGTTACTAAAAGACTTGGACTCATGGAAGACACTGCTAAGAGCAGCAGAGATTAGACAACATGCTCCACTTCTGGACATTGCAAAAGACTTGGAAGAAGGCCAAATACCGCAGATCCAGTATCATCGCAAATGTCGCAGCATCTTTACCATGAAGAAGACTCTCGACTCCATCCTTTCTAAAGACAGGCCGAGTGCAGAAGAACAGACTGGTGTCCATGGTGTCAGAAGATCATCTAGGGATGCACCGAGTACATCAAGAGTGTATGACAAGACATGCATCTTCTGCTGCAAGTCAAGCAAGTACCTGAAAGGAAGACAGACAAGGGAACCTATCATCCAGTGTGTTGAGTTACGTGCAGATGACAGAATCCGCAGTGCAGCAACCCAAAAAATGGACCAGCGAATCCTCGCGTTGTTAAGCAGAGACCTTGTTGCCGCAGAGGGGCACTACCACAAGTCGTGCTACAAAGTGTATACAAAGGAAGGGGCATCCACCAGTTCTGGTGCATGCGATGAGCAGGAGCAGTCTGAACAGGCAGTATACGAGGAAGCCGAGAAACAATCCTACGAAGAGCTATTCCTATATATCAGGAATGAACTCATTCTCAACCCTGAGGTGCTGCCTATGACAGATCTGACAGCTAGACTTGAGAAAGCCATGCACTCTCGCGGAATTTCTCAGATCAGACCATCAACCAAGAAACATGTCCGTCGTAAACTTGAAAGTGAGATAGGAGGATCGCTTTGCTTCGTTTCTGATGAGAAAGGGAAGCTTCTCATATATCCAGAGAGCTTGTCATTTGATGAGCTTGTCAAGCATGCCTACAGACTAGGGAAAGAACTCCACGAAGCAAGGGCTGCCAACTCTGGGGATGTCCTAGCCAAAGCAGCAATGCAGCTGAGGAATCAGATTAAGAAGCAAGATGTAAGCCAGACATGGCCCCCTGACACAGAGCAGAATGTCATTCCTGAATCTGTCACTGAATTCCTGTATACCGTGCTCACTGGAGAGTGTGAGTGTGCAGATCCTTCTGACAGAGTCCAAAGGCTTGCCACTTCTCTTGCCAGTGATCTGATATTTGCTGTCACATGTGGCAAGACAAAGCCATCCAAGCACGTACTTTTGTCATTTGCTGTGAAGACCTTGACAGGCAATACAGAACTTGTACGCACACTCAATCGCCTGGGCCACTGCATTTCTTATTCACAGATTGAGGAGATCGATACAGCACTGTGCATTCAGAAGCTGGAGCGTGCACAGGAAGACATCCCACTGCCAGCAGACATCTGCCAAGGTGTGTTCACAACCCTGGCATGGGATAACATTGACCGACTTGAGGAGACACTCAGCGGAGAAGGTACTTCTCACAGAGTCAATGGCATTGCTGTCCAGCCCAAGATTGCAGGCCCCAAGCCACAGAATCTCTTCCCATCTGTCAGCAAGTCCAAGAAAAGGAGCATCAGTCCAGCCCCAACAATGTTACCAACCTACAATGTTGGTAAGCGAGCCCAGCCTCCAAAGACCGAGACTGTAGATGTTGACAGCATGAAGGAGGTCCACGAAGCCAAGATGAAGAATTTTATCTGGTTACTGACTCGACTGTCAGACCCTGAGAACCAGACTGTCAGCAGCTGGACTGGGTTCAACATCATGGTCCGCAATGATGTCACGGTGAACCAAGACATTGTGGGCTACCTGCCCACTATCAATGCTCCTGCAACAGACATGTCCACGGTCAATGAAGTGCTGGAGCGGACCCTACACATCATGCAGGCCCTTCAGCTGAACCAGACTGTCTGTGTCTTTGACCAGGCGCTTTATGCGAAGGCTGTTGAGATAGTATGGAAACATGACAAGTTCAACAGCATCGTCGTAAGGATGGGAGACTTCCACACAATCTGCAATATGCTCTCCATCATAGGGAAGCGATTTCAAGATGCAGGGCTCAGGGATCTCTGTGTTGAAGCTGGTGTCATTGCAGAAGGCTCAGTGAATGGTGTGATGGATGGTCGCAAGTACAACAGAGCAGTAAGATGTCACAAGCTGGTTTATGAAGCACTATTGAGGCTTGCCTGGAAAGGATTCCTCCGATGGCTGGAGGAACACCATGCAAGAGACATTCACCACCTTGATGAAACCCTGAAGAAGATTGCCAGCTTCCACGACGGTGTCTCTCAGGCTGCACTGCAAGACCTGCTTAATAACGAGTCATGTGTGCACACAATAAAGCTGTTTAAAGTCTACCTGGAGTCTCTCAGAAATGCAGATAACCTCTCTGCATTCTGGATGTCCTACTTGGACATGGCAGAGATCATGCTGTGCCTGATCCGAGCATCCAGAGAGGGCAACTGGATGCTTCACCTGGCAGCAATCAGGCAGATGATCCCATGGTGCTTTGCCTATGACAAGGTGAACTATGCCCGCTTCTTGACCTACTACTATGCCAAAATGTCTCGACTGCCAATAGAACACCCTGAAGTGCATGCCCACTTCATGCAGGGAGGTTTTTCTGTCCAGATTGGGAGTCAGAACCCATTTGGGCGGATACCTGTGGACCAGACAATTGAGGAGACGGTTAACAAAGACACGCAGACACCAGGAGGCACCAAGGGCTTCAGCCTGAAAGGTGGAGCTGTGGCAAGGTACTATCTGACATCTGAGTACCGCAGTAGATACTTGAGGCAACTGAGGAACATGGTAGGTCAGCATGACACTGACTTCCATCATCCAGACCTACAGCTGCCAAGGATAAGAAGAGATGAAGCTGATGTTTTCCACGTGGGGGGGGGGGGGGTGGCAAATGACCCCCCTTGCCCCCCACCCTCCCTCCGGACGCCCATGACTAGACTGTTCATGCATACTAACAATGAAAGGGTTCTGGAGATATTTTGGATAGTATATTTGGTCATTAGCATAAACGTGGTGATGTTCAGAATAGAGAATATTGTCAAAGTATGTGTTCACCCTTTCTTTCCGTGTACATAGGGTGCATCTATTCTAAGAGTGATAACCTCGATTAAGCTACGAGTTAACAAGGGCTATCACATCAAAACATAAACTAGAGACATAAAAGAAGCCAAAAACACCTAAGATTATTAGTCACCTCGGGTGGTACCAATATGTGAAAATTCAGGTCTTGGCTCATGGACTAATGTGATTGTCCATGGAGCTCCAATCACCAACATCAAGGAAATCATTATAATACAAAAATGTTAATTCTATATTTTAATTATATCCAAAAGGTTGACAAACATTTACTGCAATTCAATCAAGAACCACTTGGGATTAAATTCTACTAAATTTGGAAGATGTGGTTCTGTGTAGATTTATTTCAGAGCAAGCTATGCCTATCTGTACTGAAATAGTATAGTTCTATAGAAAAATAAGTGAAGATTATTGATTTTTATTTGATGTCCAATTTGTATTAAATACATTCCTTAAAGCACATTATAAAAATATATAAATCATTAGTAGAATCTGGATAAACTACAAATATGTATCACATTATATATTAAATTGTACCAATTGAGCAAGTTGTCAAAATACTTTGGAAATTAAGAGCTATAAAACTTCAAAATATGCAAAACACATATAACTAGAAATGTCTAACAAAATCACTCTCAAATTTGGTCAAACTATAATTATTATACATTTTTTAAAAAAATTCAAAGGTCATTATATTTACTCATGCAGATTTAATAATCCAAAAGAGAAAATAAAACTGATTAATTGATTTTGTTCATTTAAGTTGCTTTGACAATTATATTTATATTTTTCCAGCTAAACTTCAAAAATTAATTTAACATATTTTCAAACTACAACTTCAGTTCTAATTTAATTTGAATATATGGCCATGTTTTATTTTTATCACAAGGTATTTTGAGTATTCACTGGATTATATTTGCACTATCATTCTATTGTTAATATACTTTCTAGTTTTTCATATTCTCCTGAGAAATAGATTTTTGCCACACTGTAAAATAATTAAATTTCCTCCTTATCCATCCATGCTTTTTCCATTAGACATAGTCTTTTTTTCTGATTGGCAAGTCAGGATTAGTCAATGAGGGTTACCAAGCAAAACATATCAAGTTAACAAAAAGGAAAGAGCCACCAAATTAAAGCTACTTTCACAAACAAAAATAGAAGCAAAGTGAGACAACATAAATAATAAACATTGGCAGAAGGCTTCAAAGTTTACTAAGTATTAACAATAGCTAGCGATTTTGGCTCTCAGGATGACCCAACCCCTAGCTTAATTCAACAGAGCCAGAGCCTTCATGCAAAGCAGAGGTTTTACTCCTTATGTAATTCTCAGATACTGTGGCCACAGCCACAGTCTACATAGCAATGGAGCCTTCACGGAAGGTTGTTTTCCCAATCAATGCATTGAGAAGGACGGGCTGTCCATTCCTGCATTTGGATTGCGCTGTCCGGATGATGTCATCCATTTGGTCCTCATTCTGGCGTGTGAGCAACAAACCTTTTCCTCCTAAACCTTCCACTACCACATGGTAATCTGCAAAGAAAAAATCATCACTCATCAACATGGGAGAAAGCATGTGTTGTGCAAATCCCACAGGGAAACATCTAAGAATTTAGATTGGGAACCAAGTTGACAACAGCTTCTTCCTTGACAAATTTTGCTACTGCAGGTCAGCTTTAAGTATCTAGCCACAATAACATAATAACATCTAACTTTTATTAGAGGTTTTAAGCATTGCATAAAGAAAGGAATGGAGAAAGGAATTGTGGTTTTTTTTTTTTTTTTTTAAAAAAAAGACACAATACATGATACACAAGAGGGTGAGTAAGTTGTAGTCATCATTTATTTTGTCAGATCCGTGTATCTGCCATTCTTCAATGGGAGAAGAAGCGGGGGGGGAGTTGGTACAAGTAATCCTTTTTGATGTAACCTGAATAACTTAAGTCTTGTATTTAATCTGTATAACTTGCACATAATATACAACTAGGGACTGGAGCCCAGATGCCTGGAAACTTGTCACCTCTTGGAGAGATAGCAAGAGGAGAAAAAATTCCAGCTCCGAAAGAAACTTCCTGGGAAACTTCTTAACTACGATCCCAGAAAAGGGGTGGGAATCAATGTGTTTCTTTGTATTGATGAAATCCACATCAGAATAATGGGAGGGGTTCTAACTCCCTTTATCTATGCTGTATGCCTGGAGGCATATTAGGCCCTGCTCTGACTAGTACCTGGATAACTTCTTTCCAATAAATAATTCCTTTTGAAATACCCAGCTTTCAGAAACTCGTTCTTATCGTTTGAAGGGGAGAGAGTCTGGGCCTTACATAAAGAAAGATTTACAATAGTGGTCAACCTGGAGAGGAAAAAAAATCTCCTTCCAAAAAAGACCTTCACTCTACTGAGGGGACCCTGCAAAAATGTCTGAACATAGCAAAGGAGCAAAGGGAAGCCGAATGCTGGGAAGAAACTTCAACAACTACCCAGCCAGACACTGGCTTTGTGTATCCCATCAAAGACATCAAAGTTGCCTGCAAAAATTCCCCGAAGTCCCGATGGTCTATAGGCATAGAAAAGAGAGACAGCTGGAATGGAAAAACCAAGTGAATAATCCTCACCCATGGTAGCCATAAACTACCAGGTGGAAAATGAAGCTGGAGGCCCTTTCTGATCAGGAAGAATGGGTTGAGGACCCACTGGCAGATGACTGACGGAAATGGTACAGAAAGCGCCTTGTGAGGAAAGTCCTGGAGGCCTCAATGTGCGGGATGAACCAGGTCGCCAACGAAGGAGAATGAGTGAACCAGAAATTGAGAGAACTTGAGCCATCACCCCTGATCCAGCTGAGAATGATTGAGCAATGGAACAAGCCGGAGGACCAGCAGCAGTGCCAGGTATGCGACCCCTTGCCGTTCCAGAGCAGGGGATTAACCCTGGCCAACCCAGAGACATAAAACTACAGAGAAAGATCCCGCCCTTGGGGGTGAAATTCGATGGGGATTGGGATTCTTTCTGGTGCAAGTCCTCACCTATATGCAAGAATATGGGTGGAACTTCCAGATCCAGGGGGCCCGAGTGTGAGTCGTCAACCTGGCCCTAGAAGGAGCAGCTGCCAGATGGATGGTAATCCTCCACAATGTTAACTCCCCAGAGCTGAGGAACCTTGATCAATTCATGACAACCCTATGCCACCACTTCGAAGACCCCCTCGCCAATCGAAAAGCCCGCAACTGCATTAGGGTCGTAAAGCAAGGTCGTTGCCCTGAGGAATTTCACAACCTGGCCAGCTGAGTTGACGGCCAGAAGATATCCTAATCTGTTGGTTCAAAGATGGATTCAATGACAACCTGTACAATGCCTGCCTGGCCCCATGGAGCTCCAAACCTTCTGCATGAATGGTACCTGATGGCAGAAGAGGTGGAGATAGACATGTAACCAGTATCGCAGTGGCAGGGTTTGGAAAAGATCCCCATCCCAGAGGAAGCGGGAGTTTTTCAAACCTCAAACCACCATGACTACAAGACCATCTGCTGTTCAAAAACTCTGCCAGAAAGCCAGACCACCCATTGGGGGGGAACCCTGGAAAATCAAACCTCTGAGGAAAAGAAACTGCTCTGAGAAGCCGAGAAGCCATGAGGTTTCTGTCCCCCGCAAACCCAGAGGAAGAACCCCCAAAGCCCTGAGGAGACATGAGCCAATCTGAAAGCAATCTGGAAGATGACCCGCTGGTAAGCAACCCAATCAACCACTCACTCTACCCCCAAGACTGTTTATCCCCAGCCAAGGGAAGGGGAAGGAAGTTGCAGCGCTACTGGATTTGGGATGCACCTGGTGCCTAATCAACCCCTCCCTAGTAGGGAACTTGGGAATCCACCTAAGGAAAATGGAAAACCCCATTGCTTTCTGCCAATTAGATGGAATTATAGCGGGGGAGCCAGCCAGTTTTGCCACAGAACTGCTGAAAATAGAACTGGGGAACCATAGTGAGATGCTCACATTCACTGTAGTCCCAGCAATGGAAGGGCCACTAGTCCTAGGACTCACATGGCTACAGAAATGGAATCCAAACATAAACTGGAAGAGAGGAACCATACAGTTCCAGAAACATGTAACATTTGCAAACATCCCGGGGGGGGGGGGGAGAGAAAGAAAAGAGAACAGAGAACCAGCCATGACTGGCCAACCAGCTGAACCCATTAACATCCCTAAAGAGTACCAGGATTTAGCCCAAGTATTTATCAAGGAGGCTTCTGATGAACTCTCACCTCATCACGCCACAGACTGCACCATTGAAATCCTACCAGGGGCTAAAATTCCAAAACCGAAAATGTATTGCATGTCCCCCAGAGAATTAAATGAACTCAGAGCATTTAGCGATAAAAATCTAAAAAGGGGTTTCATCGAACCTACCCGACCAAAGATAGCCACAGTATTATTCCGCAAAAAGATGGATCCTTACGCCTCTGTGTGGATTTTCATACCGTGAACACCATATCTGTGGAGAATATGTACCCACTCCCCCTCATGAAGGACATGCTAGCTCACCTCTCTAAAGGAAAAATTTTTTTCAAAGTTAGATTTAAGAGAGACATACTACCACATCAGAATAAGAGAGGGGGATGAGTGGAAGACTGTGTTTAACACCCCACTGGGATGCTACCAATTTAAAGTGCTCCCTTTTGGACTACAAGGAGCACCTGATGTATTTATGCAACTAATTAATAAGGTTCTCCATGATTTTTTGTACAAAGGGCTTCTGTTTATCTCAATGACATTTTAATCTACACCGAAACAAAAGAAGAGTACAATAAAGTTACTCTGAGCAGTTCTCACAAAACTCCAAAACGCCAAACTATATGCAAAACTCTTTATATGTGAGTTCCACCAAGAAAAAATTAACTACCTGGGATATAGAATATCCCATGAGGGAATAGAGATGGACCCACAAAAAGTAAAAGCTGTCATTGATTGGGAACTGCCCCATACTTGCAAACAACTGCAAAGCTTCCTGGGTTTTGCAAACTTTTACCATCAGTTCATTCCAGCTTTTGCGAATATTGCCCTCCTCATCACAAACTTGTTAAAAATGAAAGGAGGGGGGGAGAAGCCAAAGCCAAGGCAACCCCTTACCTGGACGATGGAATGCAAAGCGGCATTCGAAAAACGTAAACACCTATTCTCAGCAGAACCAATCCTGAAACACCCAGACCCTGAACAACCATTTGTCATCCAAGCAGACACTAGCTATGTAGCAGTTGGAGCAGTTCTACTCCAAGAAAATGGATGTGGACAGTTATAACCATGTGCTTATACTTCCAGGAAACTGACAGAAATCAAGCAAAGATGGGCCATATGGGAGAAACAGGCATATGCTGTGTGATGGACACTCCTCACATGGGGACATTTCCTTGAAGGGAGCCAAATCCCCTTTGAAGTCTGGACAGATCATAAAAATCTAGAAGCCCTAAAAATTCCACATAAACTCTCAGAAAAACAAGCAAGGCGGGCTCAATATTTTAAACATTAATTTCACTCTCAAATATTCCCAGAGGGAAAAATTTCTTGGCAGATGCCCTGTCTAGGAAACCCCAATACAACAGCAAAAAGATTGAAGTTGTAAACCCATGATCCAACCAGCCCAACTTGCAGCCAAAGTAATTACCCGAGCGCAAGGGAAGAAAGAATCACTGATTGACAATGCAACAACTTCCAAATTTAAGGAGGCACTACTTTAGGACGACTGGCTAACAAAAACATTTGCTTACTCAAAGATGATCTAGCCTGGGTAAAAAACAAACTTTATGTCCCTGCCAGCCAGAGAATGGACCTCATGAAACGATGCCATGACTCAAAAATGGCTGGACACTTTGGATTTGTAAAAACCCCGTACCTCATCAAAAGACAATTCTGGTGGCCATCTCTCAAAAAAGATATTGAAAGCTATGTTGCTAGATGTGCTGCTGCAAAAAGAAGACAAGGAAATTCCCCTGGGCTTTTACAAACAGTGGCAGAACCTTCAGCACCCTGGAGAGAGAGATCTCTATGGACTTTATAGTGGAGCTCCCTGAAAGTGCAGGAAATACTGTTATTTGGGTTGTAACTGACCTTTTTTCAAAACAGGTTCATTTTGTACCCTGCCAAAAGATCCCAACAGACATTGGCAAAGATGTTTTTAATACACATTTATTGCCTCCATGGAGCTCCCCAACAGATTATCTCAGACATGAGTTGTACAATTCACATCTACATTTTTGCAGGCATTTTTAAACCTATTAGGCTCCACTCAGGGGTTGTCCTCGTCCAATCATCAAGAAACTAATGGCTTGACAGAGAGAGCTAATGGTGTATTAGAACAATATTTAAGATGCTTTATTAATTACCAACTGGAATGATCTTCCTTTTGCAGAGGTAGCATACAATAACTCAGTCCATAGTAGCATGGGGTTCACCTCATTCCAAGTAGCCACAGGACAAGAATTCAACCCCATGCCAGAACTACCTACCATGGAACCTGAAATTCCCTCCCTTAAGGAGTGGATAAATAATTTGCAAACCACTTGGCCAGTGGTCAGACTAGCTAGAACAGCCTTCAAAGCACAAGCGGACAAAAAATGCTGTGATCCTAAACTATTCAAAGTCAGGGACTGCGTATATTTGTCTACAAAGTCCTAAAATCATTGCAACTCTCTAAGAAACTGGGATCTAAATTCATTGGCCCATTTTCCATCTCCAGAATTATCAATTCTGTTAGTGTAGAGCTTCTACTTCCCAAAACACTAAGACAGGTTCATCCAGTATTTCACTGCAGCCTACTCAAATCAGAGATCACTTCAAAACTTCGACCTCCCCTTCCCACACCTCCAACTCCCTATATGGTACATGGGGAACAACATTTGGATATTAAAGATATCCTTGATTCGCGCACTTATCGTTTATCCACACAATATTTAACAGCTTGGAAACACCTTCCCTCCTCACAAAATGAGTGGGTAGCCAACGACATGTAAAAGCACCCACATAACTATGGAAGTTCCACCTGAAATACTCTCACAAACCATCCTAAATTGTAAATGAAACACATGTTTATGTCTTCCACGTGAATTTCTTAATTTTTTGAGGAGAGCAATATGTCAGATCCATGTATCTGCCATTCTTTATTGGCTGCCTCATTTTGAATCCATTCAAAGTTTCCATTATATAAAACATAGCTTTGAGACCAATCCTCATACGCTGCTCAAAAAAATAAAGGGAACACCAAAATAAGACATCCTAGATCTGAATGAATGAAATATTCTTATTAAATACTTCGTTCATTACATAGTTGAATGTGCTGACAACAAAATCACAAAAAAAATTATCAATGGAAATCAAATTTAGCAATCCATGGAGGTCTGGATTTGGAGTTACACTCAAAATTAAAGTGGAAAAAAAAACACTACAGGATGATCCAACTTTGATGTAATGTCTTTAAAATAAGTCAAAATGAGGCTCAGGAGTGTGTGTGGGCTCCACGTGCCTGTATGACCTCCCTACAACGCCTGGGCATGCTCCTGATGAGGTGGCAGATGGTCTCCTGAGGGATCTCCTCCCACATCTGGACTAAAGCATCCCCCAACTCCTGGACGGTCTGTGGTGCAACGTAGCGTTGGTGGATGGAGTGAGACATGATGTCCCAGATGTGCTCAATTGGATTCAGATCGGGGGAACCGGCGGGCCAGTCCATAGCATCAATGCCTTCATCTTGCAGGAACTGCTGACAGACTCCAGCCACATGAGGTTCAGCATTGTATTGCATAAGGAGGAACCCAGGGCCAACCGCACCAACACATGGTCTCACAAGGAGTCCAAGGATCTCATCTCGGTACCTAATGGCAGTCAGGCTACCTCTGGCGAGTGCATGGAGGGCTGTGCGGCCCCCTAAAAAAATACCACCGCACACCATTACTGACCCACTGCCAAACCAGTCATGCTGGAGGATGTTGCAGGCAGCAGAACATTCTCCACAGCGTCTCCAGACCCTGTCACGTCTGTCACATGTACTCAGTGTGAACCTGCTTTCATTTGTAAAGAGCACAGGGTGCCATTGGCGAATTTGCCAATCTTGGCGTTCTCTGGCAAATGCCAAACATCCTGCACGGTGTTGGGCTGTAAGCACAACCCCCACCTGTAGACGTTGGGCCCTCATACCACCCTCATGGAGTCTGTTTCTGACAGTTTGAGCAGCCACATGCACATTTGTGGCCAGTTGGAGGTCATTTTGCAGGGCTCTGGCAGTGCTCCTCCTGTCCCTCCTTGCACAAAGACAGAGGTAGTGGTTCTGATGCTGGGTTGTTGCCCTCCTACGGCCTCCTCCACATCTCCTAATGTACTGGCCTGTCTCCTGGTAATACCTGCATGCTCTGGACACTACGCTGACAGACACAGCAAACCTTTTTGCCACAGCTCGCATTGATGTGCCATCCTGGATGAGCTGCACTACCTGAGCCACTTGTGTGGGTTTTAGACTCCATCTCATGCAACCACTAGAGTGAAAGCACTGCCAGCATTCAAAAGTGACCAAATCATCAGCCAGAAAGCATAGGAACTGAGAAGTGGTCTGTGGTCACCACCTGCAGAACCACTCCTTTATTGAAGATGTGTCATGTCCCTGGTGGAGACTGACTGAGGAAGAGGAGGAACAGCCAACAGGGAGTGGGAGTGTGGCTCCAGAGGTGGTGGAGGAGGCTGGGGAAGGGCAGAGGCTGGCTGAGCAGTCAGAGGAGGATCCAGGCCCATCCCCTATCCATCCTAGGTCATGCAGGGAGGAGAGGATCAGGGAAAAATGAGGTCTACTCAGGAGATTACCATGATCCTCCTCGTGGCTTGCAGGTGGGAGCTATGTATATAAGTTTGTAACTGCGCAGTTAGAATTTGCAGGAATGAATTTAGTGTTCCTTGAAAGAGGTTTATCTTTGCTGGCGTTCTTCCTGTGGATTCTCCTCAATTATTTTCCTGGAGCTTATGAATAGTTATCTTGGCTTGCTTCGGAACTCTCGTCAATGCTGTTTGTTTGGTTTTCTTTTTGCGTCATTATTTACTTTTGTGACTTTAAACTGTACCTAATAAAACAGTGAAGTTAAGTTGAAGGCCTTATCGGACTTTGTTTTGGGTTTTGGATTATTTTGAGAGACTACGGGTCATCACATTTTGACTCCTGCCACCCTTTCAACTTATTTTCGCATTTTGTGGGATGACCATGGATCAGCTCAGAGCAGAGATTGCCCAGTTAACCCAGCAAGTGGCTCTTTTGACTGCACAGGTGGCACAAATGCAAGCTGCCCGGCCACGTTGAAAATGCCCAGTGGCAGTGCCAGATAAATTTGATAGTACGTTGGCCCAATTTCCAGCATTTTTTGGGCAGTGCCAGCTTCGGTCTGAGGACTTTCCCACTGACTGGGATAAGGTGGGATTTTTGATTAGTTTGATGTCAGGCTCTGTAGCACGTTGGGTGATGCCTCTGCTGACCCAGCCCAACCAGGTGTTGGACAATTACACTGAGTTTTGCCGTCAGTTTCAGGCCATGTTTGAGGACCCTGTTTGAGGCCAAACAGCAAACAGACATTTGAGAGAGTTGAAGCAGGGGCGTGGCTCACTCATGGATTATATTGCTAGTTTTCAGGTGGTTGCTCAGGATGTACAAAGGAATGAGGGACCACTATTAGACCAGTTCCAGGAGAGTTTGTCGTCGGAGCTCCTGGATGAGTTGGCACGCACTGAATGCCCTCACACCCTTCAGGAGCTCATACATTTGTTTCTTCATATCTATGCTAGACTTCAGCAGTGACGGGTACAACAATTGACAGAGACCGTATCTGTTTCCAGCAAGACGGCGCCCTTGGTGGAAGTACCTTTGGAGGAACCCATGCAGTTGGGGGCTGGCTGCCCTCGCCTGACTCAAGTAGAAAAGAATAGATGTCGTCGTGATGGTTTATGCCTCTATTTTGACAATCGAGGCTATTTTGTGGCTAAGTGTCCTGTTAAGACATCCACAGCAGCGATACCTGCGGTGGCAGGAGACAAGGATCATTCGGCCTACAGAGGTCTGCAGGTCAGGGTGTAAAGTCCATAGGCCCGCTATCTTCACCAATCTTGGCATCCTCACCACCTTTGACATCTTCGACATCTCCACCACAGTCGCTATTGGTGAAACATCTTGTGCTGCCAGCAAGTGTGTTCGTGCCTGGTGTGGGAGTGGTGGAGATCCCAGCTTTGCTCGACTTAGGGGCCACAGCCAATTTCATGGATGCTCATTTTGTCAAGCAGTGGTTCATTCCTCAGCAACAGGTTTCCCCACCAGTAATGGTGGAGACGATTGATGGTCGGCCCCTTTGTTCGGGGCCTGTGGTTGCTGCAACCAAACCCCTTTGAATGCATATTGGGCAGCATGTGGAGGAAACCGTGTTTTACGTTGCCGCAGTGTCTCATTTTCCAGTGATGCTGGGTTTGGAGTGGTTACAGGCCCATGATCCACAGATTGCCTGGTCGTCTGGAGCTGTGCAGTTCCTTGATAAGAAATGTGCCAACCATTGCTTGCGCTCCTGTACAGGGAGTGTGGCTACGCCTGTGGACCTGGATCGACCGGCGGAGTTGGTGGACTTTGCTGATGTGTTTGGGGAGGAGGCGGATCAGTTGCCTCCGCATTGGGTGTATGACTGTCCAATCGATTGTTGCCCGATGCAAAATTGCCGGTGGGTCAGATATATTCCCTGTTGGAACCAGAGTTGGCTGTGTTGCGGGATTTTATTGACAAGAACCTCCGGAAAGGGTTTACCTGGCCTTCTACCTCCCCATTGGCTGCACCAGTGCTTTTTGTGAAAAAGAAATCGAGGAGCTACATTTGTGTTGTGATTACCACAAGTTGAATGCAATCACAGTGAGGAATCAGTACCCGCTTCCCCTCATCCTGAACTGATTGAGCGGCTTCGTCAAGCTAAGATCTTTACGAAGTTGGACTTGCATGGGGCCTACAATCTGGTTCACATTCATGCAGGGGATGAGTGGAAAACAGCTTTCCAGACGAGGTACGGGCATTTTGAGTACACTGTGATGACTTTTGGATTAACCAATGCCCTAGTTGTGTTCATGCATTTCATGCACAATGTTTTCCGTGATTTGTTGGATCAATTCGTGGTCATTTATTTAGATGACATTTTGATTTACTCAGACTTCCTGCAGGAACATTGGCAGTATGTGCGGCTGGTGTTGTAACGTTTGCGTGATAACCACCTGTTTGCTAAACATGACAAGTGTCAGTTTGCACAAACCATGATTAACTTCTTGGGACATCGTATTTCACATGCTGGGGTGGAAATGGACCCTGAAAAAATTCAATCATTGCAGGAATGGGAATCTCCACAGCGGGTTAAGGATGTGCAACGACTGTTGGGGTTTGCGAACTACTACTGCACATTTATTCCCTGCTTTGCTGCCTTGACTGCTCCCCTTTCTAATCTGTTCAAGAAAGGGGAGAAGTTCCATTGGGGTGCTGAGGAGCAGGCAGCTTTTGAGGTGTTGAAATTTGCCTTTGCTTCTGAGCCTATCCTCAAACACCCCTGATCCAGGCCAGCCATTTGTGGTAGAAACAGATGCTTCCGATGTGGCTGTTGGTGCAGTGCTCCTGCAGGCCCATGCTCCTGCAGGCACCTTGTTCCCGTGCGCTTATTATTCCCAGAATTTGTCAGCTCCAGAGCGCAACTATACGATTTGGGACAAGAAGCTATTGGTGGTTAAGGTCGCTTTTGAGACATGGCGGCACCACCTGGAGGGGGCTTGTCACCAAATCGAGGTTCGGACGGATCATCGCAATTTGGAGCACCTATGTACAGCTCAGACACTGAACCAGCGTCAGGTGAGATGGTCCTTATTCTTTGCTCGATTCGATTTCCGGGTGACCTATGTTCCAAGTGGAGGGAATCAACGCCCTATCTCAGAAGCCCGAGTATACCCAAAGGGAGGATAAAATCTTGCCCTGGACGGTGATTCCGTTGGAGCAGTTTGCGGCCACCGAGGAACCTGTGAACCTCTGAGGATGCAGGAGGCGCAATGTCAGGACCCAGTTGTGGCAGGTCGACATCGAGAATTGGATGAGAATGGGAGACAAGAGACTCCTTGGGTGTATATTGGGAACCTGTTGCGGTTCCGTGATGTGCCTAGAGGTCGTCTTCGTGGCCTTATCCTCCGTCAATATCATGATAGTCCGGTTGCAGGACACTTTGGGGTGTTCAAAACACTGCACCTCATCTCCAGGACATTTTGGTGGCAGAGACTTAAACATGATGTGTCGGGATATGTGGCGTCCTGTAGGATCTGTCACCAAGCCAAGCATGCTCCTGGTGCGCCCCCTGGTCTCTTGCAACCCTTGCCCATGCCAGAATGACCATGGGGGGCAGTTTCATTGAATTTCATCGTTGAGTTACAACCATCAAATGGTGCCACAACCATTTTGGTGGTGGTGGATATGTTGACTAAAATGGCCCACTTTATTCCGTGTGTGGGTCTTCCATCGGCCAAGATAATGGCTCAATTGTTTATCTCCCATGTTTTCCGGTTGCATGGGTTACCAGACTGCATGGTATCAGATCGGGGTGGTGGTGGTACAATTTATGGCACACTTCTGGCAGACCCTACTCGCAAAACTGCAGGTTCAGGCGTGTCTGTCATCTGCTCATCACCCCGAAACTGATGGGGGGACAGAGAGAGTGAACGCTATTTTGGAGCAGTACCTCCTCTATTTCAGCAATACTCAACAAGACAATTGGGTGGAAGTGCTGCCAGTGGCAGAATTCACTTATAACAATGGTCAACATGCATCCACCCGTGTGTCTTCTTTCTTTGCTAATTATGGGTTTCATCCATGACTTTTCCCTTTAGCCCCGTCTGATTCCCCAGTTCTGGCAGTGGATACGTTTTTGCAGGAGTTAAAAGCCGTGCACCACATGGTCCACAATCAACAAAAGAGAGCCAAGGAAGACTATAAACGGTTTGCAGACCGACATCGTCACGATGTTCCTCCTTTAGTGGTTGGCGATCAGGTTTGGCTCTCTACTCAATATTTACCAACGACGTGACCATCAAAAAAGCTCGATCGCCGTTACTTGGGACCTTTTCCAGTTGAGGCGGTGATCAATCCTGTGGCTTACTGTCTCTCCGTGCCACGGACCATGCGTATCCATACTTTTTTCATCATTCCCTGTTAGTCCCTGCCACGGCCGACAGTCCGCATCAACCAGTTCCATCACTGCTGGCCCCAGTAGCCCCTCTGGGATGGAGGAGTACGAAGTGGATAGCATCCAAGATTCACGCCAGTTGCGGGGCTGATTTCAGTATTTGGTGGCATGGAAAGGTTATGGACCAGAGGACTTCACCTGGGTTGATGCCACTGATGTTCATGCTCGTTTGGTCCAGGACTTTCACCCTCGGTTTCCTCAACGTCCTCATCTGCCTGGTCCCAGAGGAGGGGGCCCTGCGGGGGGGGGATAGCCCCTGGTGGAGACTGACACTGAGGAAGAGGAGGAACAGCCAACAAGGAGTGGGAGTGTGGCTCCAGAGGTGGTAGAGGAGGCTGGAGAAGTGCAGAGGCCGGCTGAGTAGTCAGAGGAGGATCCAGGCCCATCTCCTATCCATCCTAGGTCATGCAGGGAGGAGAGGATCAGGGAAAAGCGAGGTCTACTCAGGAGGAGATTACCATGACCTCCTCGTGGCTTGCAGGTGGGAGCTATGAATATAAGTTTGCAACTGCGCAGTTAGAATTTGCAGGAGTGAATTTAGTGTTCCTTGAAAGAGGTTTATCTTTACTGGTGTTCTTCGCATAGATTCTCCTCAATTATTTTCCTGGAGTTTATGATTAGTTATCTTGGCTTGTTTTGGAACTCTCGTCAATGCGGTTTGTTTGGTTTTCTTTTTGCCTCATTATTTACTTTTGTGACTTTAATCTGTGCCTAATAAAACAGTGAAGTTAAGTTGAAGGGCTTACCGGACTTTGTTTTGGGTTTTGGATTATTTTGAGAGACTACAGGTCATCACAGGATGTCTTGCTAACTGCCTATGCTTTCCACCTGTTGTCTATTCCATTTGCACAACAGCATGTGAAATTGATTGTCAATCAGTGTTGCTACCTAAGTGGACAGTTTGATTTCACAGAAGTGTGATTGACTTGGAGTTACATTATGTTGTTTAAATGTTCCCTTTATTTTTTGGGCAGTGTATTTACAATCCATTGCAGTTGCTTGTGGTTATGTTATTATCATCTATGTGCTTTGCAACTGGTACACATTTGTAACTGTTGCAGCATCCCACAATCACATGATTGCTATTCACTTGCATCCAAACCAGCTTGCAACAAGCAGAGCTAACAGACCACAGAAGTAAAATTGCAAGTTATGGTCATATAATGTTTTTGCTTAACAACCCAATGGAAAGTGGGAGAAGGCGGAGCTTCGTTTCAGCGATACAGCTGCGATTTTGGGGCTCTGAGATCGCAGCCGATATTTTCGCTCCTGGTTGGTCCCAACGGACCTAAACTGTCCCGTAGAGACGGGGATTGGGAAGGGCACTGTCCCAGGATCCCAGAGATATCGCAAAATCTCTGGTTTGATCCGGGAGAAGCCCTTTTGCTGGTGGCAAAGAGGCAGCCCCCATAGCTGCTGAAGTCGGGATAGCTCCGGAAAGAAAGTGGCTGGAAAGAAAGTGTGTCGGCTGGGTGAGAAACTTCTTTTGTGTTGTAAATTCACTGAGGTTTGAAAGGGCATCCTGAACAAAGAAGAAATCTGTGAGATTTTTTTTTTTGACCAAAACTGTTTGAGCGGCGTTTTTTAAAGTGATGTCAAATTGAGGCTTGGATTTTTTTTTTCTTTTTCTTACTTTTTTTCTGGGGTCTTTAGTGTGATTTTATAGGTAACCGGACTGAATTTTCTCCTATATATATATTTTATGCTCCTTTTGATTTTTTAATTTTCTTTAGGATAGAGGCTCCCTTTGGCTATTTTTTTTCTTTTTTTTGAATACATTACTCCTTTTTTCTGGCTGGGGGGGGGAAGAGCATTAAGAAACTTTGCAACACTGCCAACTAGAGGCTTGAAAATACTTTATTTGAATTGGAGAGAACTGTAAAAAGACTCCTTTTCTCAAGGACATTTCAATGTGATAAGATAGAGGGAGAGCACAGCAAAATATTATTACAGGTGTTTTCCTGGACTCTTATCAATATTTCAACACTTGAGGCTTGGCTTTGAAGCTGCTGGAGAAGAGAGTCATTATAAGAGCCTTGGATAAATAAATAAAGTGCAGTGTGCTTTCTTATATATATATATATATATACATATATATATTTACTTGTGATATCCCTACTCACCAGCCTTTTTGTAAATTTCAATTCTAGTAATATTCTTATTTTTGCTTTTTATTTTAAAGGGAAAGCCTCAGAGTTTTTTCTTCATTTTTCTTTTTTTCTCCTTATTTTTATTGGGACTTCTTTGCTCTTCCTATCCACGTTTTTGGACCACTTTGTTTTTCTTTTTTGATTATTGAGACTTTTCAACTGGATTAAGGTGTGAAGAACCTGAAGGAATTTCTTCTTTTCTTTTTGCTTTTTTTTTTTTTTTTTTGCTCTTAATCAATATTATTATTTTTGGGTTTTTTGTTTTTTTTTCCTTTCTATTTTTCCTTTTTTATGGTGGACTACTTCCTAATTGGATTAGGGTCTAGAAGAACCTGAAGATCTTTCTTCTTCCTTTTTTCCTTTTTCTTCTTTGGTTTTGGGCCTTTTACTATTGGATTTTTCCATTTTGGATTATAATTGGCGACTCTACCAGTTGGATTAAAAGTTAAAAAGAATTTGAAGATTTGGAAGCATTAAAATGAGCAGGAAACCAATACCATCTGGCATTTCTACTTCTACCTCTGCTTCCCCACCAGCTGGAGGACAACGTTTAATTCAGACAATGTTAAAGCAAGATAAAGAACAAGAAAAAGTAACTTTACAGATGATTATGCAAGGAATCCAAGATCTTAAGACAAAATCAGACACCATTGAACAAAGAATAGAGAACATTGAACAAAGAACAGAGAAGACTGATGAAAAAGTGGAAAATATTAAACAAATGATGGGGAAGTATGAGGAGAGATTCCAAAAAAATGAGGAAGAAGGAAAACAAAGAGAGGAGAAGATTGGAAATATTGACAGTAGACTAACAGTGGTTGAACAAGAAAAAAGTGGGATATTGAAGTGGGAGATGGAAAGGTCAGAATTTTATCTCAGATTTCAAAATATAGAAGAGGACAAAGGAGAAAATTTGGCTGTGATAATGATAGAAATTTTGGCAGATGTTTTGGAAATTACAGAGGAAAAGATGATGGATGGAGTAGATGAGGTATATCGAGTTTATACAAGATATGCGATGAGAAATAAATTACCAAAGGAAGTCCATATTAGATTTACCAAAAAATCCATTAAAACACAAATATTACAAGTGGTAAGAGAGAAAACATTGAAATACAAAGGTAAAGAGATTGTGGTTTTAAAACAAATACCCAGAAGAGTGAGAGAGACGAGAAGAGAATATCGATTTCTGACCAAAATGCTACTGGAAAACGAAGTGAATTATAGATGGCTGATTCCAGAAGGATTAATGTTTACGTGGCAAGAGCAGAGACATAGAATTGATTCAATTGAGAAAGCAGAACTTTTCCATGCAGAATTTTTTGGAAGAAGAAGAGAGGAGGCAGAGAAAGAGGTCTCATTAATTGAGTTTCAAGAGGAACAACTGGAGACTCAAAAAGAGAAAGGAGCTGTAAGTGGACAGGTGGATAGTAAAGAACAACGTGAAGTGAGATCCACGAGAGCTGTTAGACCTAAATATAAAGCATAATCATGGAAGAAAAAAAACTGATTACAATGAATATAAATGGACTTAATTCAGCTGTTAAAAGAAGGAAAATTTTTCATAAAAAAGATCAAGATGGACATTAAATAACACTATTTTAAAGGAGAAAGATTTTATACAATGGATGGAGAAGGAATTGGCTTTTTTCTTCAGAGAAAATAAAAAAGAAGACACTTCAACACAGAAAGTTTGGGATACAATGAAGGCATATGCTAGAGGTCTGATAATAGATTATACAAGAAAAAAGAATATTAGGAAAAGGCAAGCTTCTAAGGCCTTGGAAGACGAGTATAAAAGACTTGAAAAAGAATTACAGAAAATGCCACAGAAAAAATATATTAAATTGAAACTGGATGTAATTAAACATAAAATGGAATTAATAGAGAAATAAGAATTGGCACAGAAAATCAGAAATTCTAAACAGAATTACTTTGAAGATGCAAATAAACCAGGTAGATGGCTAGCATATAAATTGAGAAAGGAGAAGGAATCAAGAAAAATATTGAAGCTAATAGATGATCAAGGCCAAGTTTGTTATGGTAATAAGGAGAAAAAGGAAATTATTCGAGATTTTTATGGGCAACTATATAAACAAGAGAATATTGATGAGGAAAAAGTCAAACAGTATTTAAAGAATGCTAATTTACCGAAGATACCTAAAGAGACTGAAGAAATCCTAGAAAGCAATATAACAATGATGGAATTAAATGAAGCATTTAAGAGACAAAACAATGGGAAAGCACCGGGTCCAGATGGGCTTCCGGCAGAATTCTATAAAACATTTCAAGAATCATTGAGTATCCCATTGTTAGAAGTCATGAATGAAGTTATGTTAAAGAAGATGATACCCAAAACACGGTCAGAGGCTTATATCACACTTATTCCAAAAGAAGAGGCTGACCCACTACAAATTAAGAACTATAGACCTATTTCCTTATTGAATGCAGACTATAAAATCTTTGCTTCAATTTTAGCAGAAAGACTTAAAAAATATTTAAATAATTTTATTCACCCAGATCAAAATGGATTTCTGCCAAAGAGACAAATTAGAGACAATATGAGAGTAATTTTAGATACTTTGGAATACTATGAGGCTCATCCTGAAAAGCAAATGGCTTTGATATTTTTAGATGCTCAAAAGGCATTTGACAACGTGAACTGGAGATTTATGTTATTACTATTGGAACAGATGGGTTTTGCTAAAAAATTTACTCAAGCAATAGAAGCCATATATAATAAAAAGACAGCAAAGGTAATGATGGAGGGGGAACTTACAGATCTTATTAATATAAGAAAAGGCACAAGACAAGGGTGTCCCCTATCTCCTTTGCTATTTGTGTTGACCTTGGAAGTGTTGAATAGAAATATTAGGGATGATAAAAGCATAAAAGGAATGAAAATTAAGAAGGAAGAATTTAAACTACAAGCTTTTGCTGATGATTTAGCTTTTATTCTGGAAGACCCATTAGAAACAGCTCCAAGGTTATTGGAAAAGATAGAGACATATGGTGAGATGGCTGGTTTGAAAATAAATAAAGATAAAACAAAGATTTTGACAAAGAACATGCTATTGAGACAGAAAGAAGAACTGGTAGATCTTTTGAAAATCCAAGTTACAAATAAGGTTAAGTATCTGGGGATATATTTGACAGCAAGATGTAGCACATTAAAAGAGAATAATTATATTAAACTCAAACAACAGATAACTACAGATTTGAAGAAGTGGGAAAACTTGTAATTGTCATTAATAGGGAGAATTTCAACAATCAAGATGAATATTTTACCCAGAATTTTATTTTTGTTCCAAACAATACCAATTAGGCCTGGAAAAGACTATTTTGAAGATTTAAATAAAATCATGCTGAAGTTTATAAGGCAAGGTAAAAAAGCGAGAATAAAGCTAAAGCTTTTGCAAGACGCTAGAATTAGAGGAGGTTTTGGCCTGCCTAATTGGGAATTGTACTATCAAGCTGCAAATTTGATGTGGGTCAAAGAATGGATAACATTAAGAAAGCATAGATTGTTGACATTAGAAGGGCATGATCTGCTGTTGGGCTGGCATGCTTTTTTATGGTATAAGGAAACTAAAACTGATTTAGATAAGATCTTGATGGGTACTGATGAGAAGGTGATTAAAAAATTATATGGTTATTTACTGGGAATTAAATTAGAGGAAGAACAAGTCAAAGAAACTATGATTGTTTGGGGGAAGAATTTTGGATATGGGATTGATTTAGAGAAATGGCAAAAATTGTGGTCTCAAAATTATAAAATGACAATGTCAACAGCATATAAAGAAAACTTGTATAAGATGTTTTACAGGTGGCACTTTCCCCCGACAAGAATAGCAAGAATGTTTAAGAACAAATCTGAAAAATGCTGGAAATGTCATCAGATACCTGTCTCGTATTACCATATGTGGTGGACTTGTGAGACGCTAGAAAATATTGGACTAAAATTCGCATGTGGTTGGAAAAAATGACAAAGAAACACATAGACTTGAAACCAGAGATCTTCTTATTGGGAATTTTACCTGATATCTATAGTAAAGATTTGAAGTACCTGATTGTAAATGTATTAACAGCAGCTAGGATTGTATTTGCTAAAAATTGGAAGAATGAGAAAATACTATTACAGGAGGAAATTATTAAGAAAATATTGGAATGTGCTGAGATGAGTAGATTGACATTTGAAATTAGAGAGCAAGAGGATAAACAATTTTATGAAATTTGGGATCTTTTTTATCAATGGCTAGATGATAAAATACGATAATAGAATATTTAGAATGCTAGACAGTAAGGAATATCTTTATTTTGCTATTTTGTTATTACTTTGTTATTTGACATTATATTTATAAAGGGTTTTTTAGGATTGATTTGGTATGATTAAATGATTTGTTACAGAATAAACTGATTAAAGTATTGTTATCTCATAAAGCATGAATGATTAAAAGTATAGTCAAAAATTTCTTTTTTCTTAGTGATATTAAGATATATAAGTTCGGAATGACAATATGAGTTGTTATGTAACATAATTGTAATTGAGACTACAAAAAGAATGCACAAAACTGATGAACCAACTGACACATTGGATGTACATATGAGAGTTGATGTTTTAAAGTTTTGTTTGTAGAAAATTAATAAAATCTCTTTCAAAAAAAAAAAAAAACAACCCAATGGAAAGTGACATGATAAGCCCATTATGGCCATGTGAGCTTCTACTTAGTGACTGCAACATTTAGCAACAGAACTGCTGGTCCCAATGTTGGTCATTAAGCAAGGATTACCTGCATCAGATTCAGTTTTTATTGAAAAAACAAGCTTTATAAGTATCTATAAATTATAAATAATACAAGCTGTAAATACTCCAAACAATGATACACATACTCTCTATGTTATAAGATGGAAAATAGAAGTTTATCTTTGTAGGTGCTTAAAAACTTTTATCGACTTGGTCAAAATACATGGTATACATGGAAATGTGAGATCTTGGTATTCATTCTAGTTCTGATCCAACAGATGTACTTAGCAGGGATCAGTCCATTTGAAATCAGATCAGAAATTTGTGACAGAAGCAGGATTTGTTTCAAGCCAAGGAGCTGTACGAAATGCTCTTTTGCTGGTCCTTCCTGAGAGCCTGGGCTCTTTTGCCCTCACACTACCTGTATTTCTAGATAGTATAAGGCACATTAAATTATGCAGGCTATTAACTCACCTAAGTAATCCAGTGCACAGGCTACATTGCTACCCAACAAGGGCACTTGTTCCCTGGAAATTTGAGTCCAGCAGGCATCATTCCCCACAAGGGCAATAACAGGTATCTGAAAGAGTAGAATAACGATGTTAAACTGAAAAAGTGATCGAGGAAGCTATTCTCTACTCCAGTAGTCCCCAACCTTTCTGGCTCTGTGGACCAGCAGGGGATGATTTCACACACATAACCTAATCCCATACATGCGCAAATGGACCTCTGCATGCTCAACTGCTGCTTATGCAGCCCAGTTTCTAATGGGCCATGGATTGGTAGCCAGCGGTGAACCAGGGGTTGGGACCTCTGCTCTACTCTACTCTTGACTTTATTTGATTAAAATTGTCCTCAATACTGAAAGACTCTTCTTACCCAAGAAAAGTGCTGTCTGCCAAAAAGTGAACTGAAGATAAGGTGTACTGGAATTATCCAGGTTTAACTTGTTGGCAGAAAGTAAATAAGGTGGGAGCCTTGCATATTTCTGGAGGGAGAGTGCTCTACAAAGTGGAGAAATATCTACTGCCTTATTCAGATCCCTATACCTCTTGAGAAGGGGAGACTTTCAGGTCTTCCCAAGATGACCAGACCAAATAGGAGGATTCAATTCTGGAAAGTCATTTCAAGATGTATCCCAGTGTTGTTTCTGTACATGATTTTAAAGATAATTACTCCTGTTTTTTCTACTGGGGCTGTTGGGTCTTTTGGTTTACTCAGGATGTTTTGGAGGACTTAAATTGGTTTGTATGCTATGCTGATGCCATGAGGTTATAACAGTCTGTTGACTCAGCAGCCCAGAAGAAAAAAACAGGAGTCATCTACAACAATGGTCGCCAACCGGTGGGCCGTGAGAAAATTTTGGTGGGCCACAGAGAAATGTCCTCCCCAACCCCCCCCCCAAAGCAATTAATCCAGGCTGCTCCCTGGATTATGGCCAGCCCACCCACTGGCCCCCATCCTTCGGCCTAGCACAAACCTTGAAAAAGCAGCACAGCCCTTGCTGGCCAGGACAAGGTAATGGTGCTGTTGCAGCAAGAGGGGGCTGGTGGCACAGGTGGGCTGAAGCGGCGATGGAGATGGCTGGAAGGTGCAGGAATGCCACACTACTTGCATTTGTGTGGCACTCCCGCACCTTCCAGTTTGCTTCTCCTGGCCTGGGCTCTTCCTTGATGGCCACGGGCTGTAGAGATGGCCCAGGGCAGGAAAAGTACCGGCTGGTGGTGATGGGAGGGGGCGGAGGGGGCAAGTTTGCGCTCACCATCCAGTTCAGAGGTCCAGAATGGGGTGTTGGCGTCATCAGTTTCCTCGTCCCTCTCGGCGCTCTGCTGGCCCACCACCCCAGCCATTGCTGCCCAGGGAAAGCACAGGAAAAGTGAGCAGAAACATAGCTCTCACTGGGGCAAAAGAGCTGAGATCAAGGAAGGCACAGGCAAGAGAAGACGGAAGCTGCCGCCTTTGAAAAGTGTTGCTTTCTGTTGCCTGTGTCTTCTGATCTCCGGTCTTTTGCCCCAGTGAGAGCTACGTTTCTGCTCACTTCCTTTTCTTGCAGGCGGGCAACAGAGACGTCAGGGCTAGTCTCCCCCCTCAGCAAGCCAGGCCTGGAGGAATGCGAAGAATTGCAGGCGAGCAACGGAGAAAGGCACGTTGGAAACACACGTTTCCAGCGTGCTCCTCTCTGTCCTGAAGTAGGATTGAGTGGAGGGAAGGGAGCAGGGGGAAGGAGAAGCCCAGCTGGCTTTCCTTTGGCATGGAGCAGGGGGAGAGACCAAATGCACAGACCAAAAGAGTGCCGAGGAAGACGGGCTCCTAACAACCAGCCTGTTTGTGCAGGCAAGAGCTCGAGCTTTTCTGGGCTCGACACCCCCCGCCCTTTGGCCTTCACACAGGGAGGGACCCTTCTCTGCTGGGAAGCGGTGGGAGAAACCTGGAGCTTAGCCTTATGTGGAGGCCGAAGGGGAGGAGTGTTGCCTGGTTATTAGGAGCCCGTCTTCATCGGTGCTTCCAGCCTGGCTCTCCTTCCCTCCTGCAACTTCAGATTGCCACACCTGGCAAAGGAGGGAGAGGTTTCCTCTGACTTGCGGGAGATATGAGATGGCTCTGCTTTTCTTCCATTTGCCGGTTCCTCCCCATCCAGATTTTCCCAGACCCCAGGCATCATGTGGCTTCCTAAATCCTCCCTCTTTTCCCCCCAAAAGATGAGACTCCTCCTTTCCCTTTGCTCTGCCCCACAGTTACGATTAAGCATTTACAATTTTGTTATAATTAAATAAGAATTTTAATATTGTATGTGTGTGTGTGTGTGTGTGTGTGTGTGTGTATATATATATATATATATATATATATATATATATATATATATATATATATATGTCTGGCATTCAGCTTTGTTCGGGTATTTTCCCACGTGGTGCTTTTAAAGTTGTAGCAACGTTTCAATCTCATCTGCCATCATCAGGCTTCTGTATGGTGTTTGTCTGTGAGTCAGACTTTTACAGTGGTAAAAGACAAACACCATACAGAAGCCTGATGATGGCAGATGAGATTCTGCTGAAACGTTGCTATAACTTTAAAAGCACCACGTGGGAAAATACCCGAACAAAGCTGAATGCCAGACATGTAAGTACCCGCGAAAACTTAAGAAAACATATATATATATATATATATATATATATATTTTTTTTTTCTTAACTTTTCACGGGTATTTATATGTATGGTATTCAGCTTTGTTCAGGTATTTTCCCACGTCATTTAAAATGCTTTTAAAGCACAACTTTAATGACGTGGGAAAATACCTGAACAAAGTTGAATACCATACATACACACAAAATTAATTTTTTAAATATTAAATTTATATTTAATATAAAAAACATTTTTATATTAAATATATTATCTTTTTAAAAAATTGTATTAGTGGTCCTCGGGATTGAAAAGTATGAATTTGGTGGTCTCTGAGGTCCAAAAGGTTGGCGTCCCCTGATCTGCAACATACAGTATAAAACTGCAACAGCCACCACATAGAACAGACAGAAGACTAGCAGAATGCATCCATGAAATCATATAGTATTCAGAAGACAAGATGAAAGTTATTTAATTCCACAGTTAAAGACTTGTCAGACTTAACCATGGTTTCAAGTGGGAAACCATGATAATCTTAGATCAGGGACGTCAAACTCAATTTCATTTAGGGTAGCACCAGGGTTGTGTTTGACTTGGGGAGGTGGCCAGGTGGGCGTGAGCATCTTGACAGTGTGGCTTTAAAAAAGACTTGCAGGATGGTGGAGTGGGCTTCCCATTTTGACACTCCACCCCCACTGTTGCCTCCATGCCATTGCCTTCCACACCACTCTCCACTCCACAAAATGGGAAGTCCTGGCTGCCACTATAGCCAAACTGCTCATTCGGTGTTTGGGCTGGAGCAACCCACTGCCACTGTTCTTTGACAAGCCCCCTCAATTCCATATCAGTGCTGTCCTGCCTATCACTGTCCCCCTGACAGCCTGTTCACTTTCCACTCACCCAGCACCCACAGTGAGTTGTCCCTGCAACTAATTTCCAGTGTTGAGATGTCCTGCAACAAGACGGAAGCAGGAGGTTGGCAGAGGGGATTTGGCAGTGGCAAAAAGGCCTTCCACACCTGGCTGCGCCAAGCTAGTGGTGTCAAGTCATCCTAAAGCTCCTAGAACCTGGGCAAGCTGATAGTTACCCTGTGTCGCACAAAAGTATCAAATTCCATAATGCTGAATCCAAGAGAGCCATCTCCATATAAGATCCACACCTGTTTACAATTTTAAAAAAAAGATGGAAGAGTTAGCAGCTAGAAAAAGAAGTTGTAAAACAGACCTAGCCTCTTATTTGCTTTTCCATTACTTAGTTTCCACACTTAAGCTCTCCTCTACAATATACTAACCTCTGAGTCTGGCCTGCAGAGCTTGGCTCCTAGGGCAAATCCACCCCCAATTCCCAAAGTTCCAAAGGCCCCTACAATGAGATGAAACCAAGAAATAATGATTAAAGAAACTGCACAGGTTGTATGTACCGATTCCCAAATAGTAATTCCTTGACTTTCTAAAAAGAAGTGCATTTCATCTGTTTATGATTGCTTACTACACACTGTATCTTTTTCAGCTTTGTTAATATCTATCATGATTGGTATGTTACACAGAACACAGAAAGGAAGGATACACATAGATTAAAACAAATCAACAAACTAATTCATGCCTCTATAACAGGACAAGATACATACTGGAGTTAATTTATTGTACTAGAAACCTAGCGTTTTACCCACAGTTTAGTTAAGCCATAAATTGATTACTAATTAAGGAAATATGCTTCCTGACCTGGTAAAAATATGATGAAAGATATGGAGAAGAATGCTAGAATTGTAGAATTGTTTAAGATAGTTGAAAAACGTTTATTTTATACTTCTCACTATTTATTATTTTGTACTACTACTATTCAGACTAAAAATAATTTGAGGACTGATTCTTAATTGACACTCTAGTGCAGGGGTTGCCAACCTTATGGACCTCAGGGACCACCAAACTCATAATTTTAAATCCCGCGGACCACTAATATGAATTTTGACTGATGGTGGCTTGCTGACATTTTCCCAGAGTCTCTGCAGAAAGCAGCAGAGACCCTGGGAAAATCCCCCCAAAAAGTCTGCAGGAAAATTCCCCACCCTGTTTTCCTGCCGATCAATCATTCTTTATTTGGGATCACAGCATACTGTCGCTAGCTTCATTCTCAAGGGAGGGAGGGAGGGAGAGGCTTCATGCAAGGAAAGCAGCAGCAGCAAAAATCTTTCTCTCCTCCAAACTCCGCCAGAAATGAGTCTTTGTGAGACTTGTCATGCCGGCGCAGCCTCTTGGAACAGGATGCCTTGCAGGCTCCAAAAGACTTAATTTCTGGCGGAGTTTGGGGGACAGAAAGAAAGACTTTTGCTGATTTCCTTGCATGCAGCCAAAAGCAGAAGAAGAAAGAAGTGGAAAGAAGCAGCCAGGTGGCCAGGCGAGGCACGTGGGGCAAGTTCCCCCCTCCACTCTTTCCCTCCAGCCCTCACTATCGTGTTGTTTGCAATGCAAGCCTTGTGTTCCAGTGGGCCACGTGGGCAGCGCAGCCTTGTGTCCCCGCACAGCTTGGATTAATTGCTTTGGGGGGGCCATTTCTCTGCAGCCCACCCAAAAAATTTTGCGGACCACCAGTGGTCCGCGGCTGACTGGTTGACGATCACTGCTTTAGTGTAATGGTTTTGCTCTCTTTTGTGTGGTCTATTTCTTTGATCCATGTGGTAATGCGGCGAAGATGAAGAGCCCAAACTTCATCTGATACAACCTGGAGGATAAACACTGCTGTGGGTTGGGAGATTTTACTGAGTAAGAATTGGATGCATGTTTGGAAACCAAAAATATATTTTTGGATATTTTCGAGGATGGAGCATGTCTCCTGTTTCAAAAGCAGCTGAGTACAAAGTGGAAGGCTGTGTAATGAAGTATGACCCCATTCTACATCATGAAAAACAATTAAGTCTAGACTACTGCTTTAGTTCATACCTGGATCCAGCCAAGATAGTGGTCCCCTTGGCTTTATAATATAGGCAGCACTTGCTACAAAATCACCTCCATCTGCAACTAGTAGACTGTGTTCAGGAAGCAAGTAATCTACATGATGCAAGAGCTTCAGTGGGTTAAGATACTGTTCTGTCCGTTCTTCTGCCTTCTCTCTGGAGATCACAAACTGATTTGAGACATACCAGTAGATAGACATACTTTTGATATAGCAAAGTATTATTTAAGAGTAAAGCAAATAAGAAGTTTCTGCAAGCCTTGCACTACATATGGACACATACAAAAAGTACCATTTATTGATTACCTGTTTGTTTTCTCCTTCCTCTGATCAGCCTCCTTCAAACTTATTACCCAATCCTGAGGACATGAATAGCCTTTCAGCTTTTGGTTTAAGCACACAAGGAACAATGCAGCATCTCCTGTGTAAAACATAATTGAAGGTGGTATGCACCCTCTTCCAATGATCCTCTTTCTCTCATCACTGGTATTAACAATGCATGCATTAAGCATCATCTTTTTATTGTTGTCTTTTCTCACTATATCAAATCCCTAGGAAATGTTGCTCACATCTCTCTTATTGTTGCCTTGAACAAGCTCCTCACCTTTTATGGCTATATTTGGTATCCAGTGAAAATATGCATTTTTAAACAGTTGCTCCCGATTCCTGTTAACAGCAATGATTTTGCTGTGCTTACTCAAGGTGCGTCCATATGACAGGCGAAAATCACAGACGGTGCCTGAAAAGGAAAAAGAAGATATAAACAGAAGACAATTGTTAGATAATCATCATTACTATCAAAAATATCTGCTAACCTCCCAATTTCCCAAGATTGGCACAATGTTTTTCTGAAAGTCCTCTTCAACAAAAGAAAAAAAACCTAGTACAAAACTCTCAGCTGAGCTACCTGCTAGAACAACCAGATCTGCCTCCTTGAGAGCTTCACGCCGATTTTGACGAATGTGCAATGGACTGTTCTTTCCCAGCATGCCCCGAGCCATGCCTCCTAGGAAACATGGAATCCCAAGTTCTTCTAAAGCTTCTCTGTAAGAATATGCAAGGGGAGGAAAAGTTCAGATATCTTTGTTATCTCTTCTCACTTCTGTCTACACATCTGAACACATGCTCACCACAGATCCTGTAGTTCCTCTTTCCCATCAATGGATTAATTCTATTGAGCAAGGATATTGTGCCTCAGAGTCAGTGACAGCCTAATAGTAGATCAATATTATATTATAAAAGGAATCTCAGTCTAGGGCAGGCAGCATATCTTACCTAAGCTTGTCTGCTGGGATTGGAGGGAGGGTCACTTGACTGCCAAGCAGTATGACTGGTTTCCTAGCCCTGCTGATCAGCTCCACGCACTGTTGCACCTGCACAGAAGTATCCCCAGGAAAAATTGTTCACAGCGAAAGTCAATGATTTAGAGCAGCAACCTAACTAGTATTAATTGTTTATGTGGATACAGTGATGCACAATGGGGGCAATGAAAGTGATAGTAATCCAAGGCTTTACTGATAAAAATGGAAATTATATTTTCTGCCTTAAGTTCATTCCCTTTTATTAGTCTGCAATCTCAACAAAGACATTAAATGCTGGAACGATAAGAAAGCAGAAGCAAAACAAAATATTAACAAATAATGTTTCCAATATCCCCTCTTTGACTTTGATGAGTTTGACTAGAATCTGAAAATATTTACTTAAAAAGGAAATCTCACCTGTGCCTCTGTGGCTTTTGGCATGCTCACTGGTAGAGGTGAAAGGTCTTGTGCTTCCCAAGCTCCAGCAAACAGGTTTCTCAAATAATTGCGCAGAAACCTAGTAGACAACAGAGAACTGAAACAAAACCACTGCCACTATTATGGCTGCATGATACAAGAAAATGTGGCCAAAACCATAGAAACTGAAGACTGTGATTTTTTTATTGTCCTAATTTGTAGTGCTTACCAACTACCAAAAATGCTCAAGAACTTAATAACAGTAGATAAACTAGTATAATCCTCCTTGGTTGGTATATGGAACTGGATCAACAAATTGCTGAATCTCATGACTTAAAGATGCTAGGGGCCAGGGTAGAGAAAGAGGCACCATGAAAAAATCCTAAAACCTGTTCAATCAATTGTCATATTATATAGACATCTTGTCAGAGTTTGCAACAATCCAACAAGTACACAAGTAAATAATTCAGCAGGATTCATTTATAGAAGAAATTTCTTTATATACAATATAAAGTATGATGCATGTATACAATACCCATGCAGCAGAAGCCAGAATCAGAACTCAAAATCCAGAAGTCATAATCACAGAAGATAAACACACACACACACACACACACACACACACACCAGTCAAACTAAGCCATACCCAGGCTCCGAGCTGTCTGTCATGGCTAACAATAGATCTTGTTTCTTAGTCACCAAACAGTTCCCATTGGCTATCCCAGCTCAGAATTTCTTACACGCTTACACTCCTGCCTTTATAGACATAAAACCAAATAATTTAATATTCTTACCATGGTGCACTCCACCCAATGGCTTGGTCATTACATCTGCCAGATTGTCTTCTGAAGAACAGTGAAGCAAGCTAATCAAATGACATTTGATGGCTTCTCTTATATTACAATATTTAATATCCACACACTTGCTTCTATTTTTTACTCTGTCATCTGTTGCCATTTTAATGCAAGCAGCATTATCCCCAAACATTGTTACAGCTTCATTTACTTTTATGTTTAAATCCTTTAACAATTGCTCAGATAGAGCAATAAATTGCTGCTGCCAACTAAGAAACAGAATCTGTTGTGAACCATGACAGACAGCTCGGAGCCTGGGCATGGCTTAGTTTGTTTGATCTGTATATATAAGACTTGGTTTGTCCTTGCAATCTTTGCTTGTGATTATGACTTCTGGATTCTGAGTTCTGGTTCTGGCTTCTGCTGCATGGGTATTGTATACATGCATCATATTTTATATTATATTGTATATGTATATAAAGAACTTTCTTCTATAAATGAATCCTGCTGAATTATTTACAAACCAACTCATAAACACACACACACACACACACACAGCAGCCAAGCTAAACCACGCCCAGGCTCCAAGCTATCTGACATGGCTCACACCAGATCCTGTTTCTTAGTCACCAAACAGTTCCCATTGGCTATCTTGTTGTTATGGCTATCCCAGCTCATAATTTCTTACACACTGACACATCTACCTGTCATTGACTGGTTTACTTTTATTTTTGGAGTTAGGCCGCTTCATCTGTTGGTAATTATTCTATCACATGCAACATTTGGAGCATAAATTGAATACAATACAAAGAATTTGAATGAAAGGACAAAGCAAAAGAAGTACAACAGATAAATGTGTGTTTGAAATGAGAAAGATTTTGATACTCCCGCTTTATAAATTTTTATTGAAAGCACCAGTTGATATGGTTTTCCATATGTGTGAAGAGAAGCAACGAGGGCCAATATTCATAGAAAATAGTTGGCATTTCAAACCAAATACCAAACATATCATGCTAAAGAAAACTTCAGCAGCAACATGAAAAATGCCAAGCATCTATGAAGCAAAGAATTAACTGCCCAGTAAATGCACACATATATACATAAAAAGAGTGGTATGGTGACTCAGATACTGGGCTTATCTGCTGGAAAGCTGGCTACATCTACGTGGAGGGATGTAAGTAGTGGGGTACCTCAAGGTTCTATTTTAGGCCCAGTACACCTCAATATCCTCATAAACAATTTAGATGAGGGAATAGAAGGGGAACTCATCAAATTTGCAGATGGCACCAAGCTGGAAGGAATAGTTAACACCCCAGAAAACAGGTTCTCAACAGACTTGAACACTAGGCCCTATCTAACAAAATGAAATTCTATGTAGAGAAAAGCAAGGTTTTACACTTATGTGAGAAAAACCAAATGTTCATGTACAGATTAGGTGGAAGTTGGCTGAAAACCAGTAACTTGGATCTTGGAGTCCTAGTGGACAATCACTTAAATATGAGCCAGCAGTGTGCTGTAGATGCCAAAAAAGGCAATGCAATCCTAGGTTGCCTTAGCAGTGGGATGGAATCAAGATCACATGAAATGTTAGTACTGCCTTATAAAGCCTTGGTAAGATCACACTTGGAATACTGCATCCAGTTTTGGTCACTACGATATAAAAAAGATATTGAGACTCTGGAAAGAGTGCAGAGAAGAGCAACAAAGATGATTGGCTAGCTGGAGGTAAAACACATGAAGAACAATTCATGTAGGAATTGTATATGGCTAGTCTAATGAAAAGAAGGATAGGAGTGACAGGATAGCAGTATTCTAAAATTTGGGTGGCTGCCACACATACACACACAAAAGGGGGGGGGGATTATTTTCCAAAGCACCAGAAAGCAACACAAGAAGCAATGGTTAGAAAATAACCAAGGAGAGAAGAAACTTAAAACTTAGGATAAATAAACCAGTAGAATGGATTGCCTTCAGAAATTGTGGATGCTCCACCACTGGAGGCTTTTAATAAGAGACTGGACAACAGGAAATAGATGATAAAAAAAACAAGAGGAGAGGGAAGCACACACAAGAAGAAACTGAAACAGAGCGAAAGGAAAGAAGGGGACAAGAAGGAACAAGTGTAAAAGAACAGAGAGAAATAAGATAAACTAGAACAACAAAACCTATCTATAAGTAAACAATAGAAGAACAAACAAAACTATTGGCAATCTACATAAATGGACTGAAGTTACCCATGAAAAGTAAAAGGATTTTTAATAAATTAGAAAAAAACTAGATTTGATATGTCTTCCTTCAAGAGGTGCACATCAGTGGTGGGATTCAAATTTTTTTACTACCGGTTCTGTGGGTATGGCTTATTTGGTGGGTGTGGCTTGGTGATCATGTGACTGGGTGGTCATGTGATTGGGTGGCCAACTTGATGTCACCCACATCAAATGGTGCCTGGCCTGGCCTCTCCTCACCTCAAAGAGATACAATTTCCCTCTCTAATTATTTACTGCCACTGAACATCCAAAATACACTATTCAATCTTTTGTATATATGCCATGTGTACATACATACATATTACATAGTATAGTGTGTGTATAGGCACACAAAAGATACATTATCTATGTACACATACACACAGAGCTCTTCTAAAACTATACACATTCAACCTCAATGCATTTGGAAAAACACACCCATAGTCCACTTTCTGCTACATATTTAACAAAAACTTCTCTACATTAGAACATTGCACACACCTTCAGATTTACTTCCCTAGCCTGCACATGACCATTAGACCAGGAGATGTCATGGATTGCATAAAATGTGGTAAAACTCACTTAACAACGCTCTTGCTTAGCAATTAAAATTTTGGCCTCAATTGTGGTCGTAAGTGAAGGAATATCTCTGCCTTCCTCTGTATGGAGGAAGTAAACTTGTCCTAGTAAACTCCTCTGCCAATTTTCCTCTCTGTTAAAGGCACTGTAAGGTCTGGCAGTACGGTTAAGCCAAAAATGAACCAAAACAAAGACTTAAATGGAGGCTTGCAAATTAAAGAAAGAAGACTTTTATTCTTTGATTAAAGTTAAAGATCTGGGAAGAAGTTCCTAGCACATCACAAGAGACATGGGAGGAAAATTCTACAAAATACAGAAAGATGCCCTGTCCTTCTTATACCTTTAAAATTCTTAGAAGTTGAGTAACTGCATTGTAAAGCTCTCTAACTTAGATTTACATCTTTCCTGCAAAAGACATTCCTCTGGCAATGTTTACCTTTCATTATCTCGCCTCCTATTGTTCATCTAATTGATCGCAATTGACCACTTGAGGCTATTAACAGCATACTTCAAAGGTGTGGATTCCTCCGAATGGAGGTACATTACATTCCCAGAGAGGTATGTTTCATTCCCAGCGGGTGATGCTGGGGTGAAATGTATCAACCCAGGAAACAGATGGATTCAGATTTATTTAGATGGGACAATCATGTGTCTTAATAGGAGAGGGGTATAACTGACTGCAGGCATGTGTTTATAATTGTTTTATAACAAGTGAAAGGTTAAGGAAATCTTTTTTTACAACAGCGAAATAAGAAATGCCTATAAAGTAACTCTCTACAATGCTATAATATATTTTAATACATTTATATATTTATTAATATGCCCTTCGGCACCAAAATAATCCAGATTCCAGATGATATAAGGTCTCCTGCTAGAGACTTGGACTAGATGGCCTCGAAGATTCCTTCTAATTCTGCTGTTCTATGATTCTGTAAGGATCTCCTGCTGAAGCAGGGGGTTGGACTAGAACAGGGGTCTTCAAACTTGACAGCTTTAAGCCTTGTGGACTTCAACTCCCAGAATTCCTCCTCCAATCATGATAGCTCAGGAAATATGGGAGTTGAAGTCCACAAGTCTTAAAACTCTCAAGTTTGAAGACCCTTGGACTAGAAGATGACGTCCGAGATCCCTTCCAGCCCTAGATTGCTGTTCTGTTTCAAACAGTCTTCTGAAGCCCATGCCAAATCACTGCTACCAGTTCACCCGAGCCAGTGCGAATCAGTTGAATACCACCTCTGGTGCACATAAAAAACAACATAGTAAATTATTGGAATATCCCAAAATTGGGAAATTATATGTTTCATTAGCACAGCAAAAAAAAAAAAAAGGGGGGGGGAGGTCACTCTCTATATTAAAGAAACAATAAATACTAGATAATTTTTTGCAAATGAAGATGGGAGAATATTGATGGAGATAACAATGAATTATGATCAGATGCTGTTGATAGCAATATATGCACCTAATAATAAACAAGAAGAGTTTTATGGAAAACTCCAGAAGAAAATTATAGAATTGGAATGCGAAAATATTTGTGTGGTAGGAGACTTCAATGCAATTGTAGATACAGAACTTGATTATAAGAGTAGTAAAACAGGTAAAAAAGCTAGGAAAACACTCCCTAAAACTTTTTTTTAAAATGATGGAAGAAATAGGAACTAGAAATATGTGGAGAGAAACACATTCCAAGAAAAATCAGTACTCCTTTTATTCAAATAGACATAAATCTTGGTCAAGAATGTTAAGCCTGGGTTCCCCAACCAGGGTTAAGGAGACAAGCTAAACAGAATGTGCAGTGTTAGTCAGATAGGCATACAGATAAATGTGTGAGATAAGTTTGTATGTTAGTTAACATACAGTAAAAATAACAGAGACGCTTGTGTTTATCAAAAATATAGTTTATTCCATTTAGAGTTTTATAGCATAGTCAAAATAACAGTCCATTAGTCATGTATCGTTTTTAGTCAGTCCATTCAAGGATATTCAATTAGCAAAGTCCGTGTAGAATATCCAATGTCAGTTCACTTATAATAAATCAGTCCTCTCACCGTTGATAAATCAACAGTCCTTTCTCTCTCCCGTTCCAGTAAGGGAAAAACGCAGTCTTCAGTCTATCCAGTAATTAGGGACCATCAAGCCAGAGAGAGCAAACTGCCGTACCTTGCTTCTTTTATGGTGCTTTTACAACCACTCCCTTAATTACATTCTTACAGTTAAAGTTACAGACACTTTAACTAACAAACTATGATAACATATTTATTATTTTACCTAAACCAGTTAGGGTAAACAATGTTATCCCTAACAAAGAATAGTTATAGTATGGATGTCATTAGAATTGAGAACATGTGTACAAGAGATAGAAATAGAACCCAATGTTTGGGCAGATCATAATCTAGTAAAAGTTGTGTGGAAAGGAAAAAAAAAGAAAACTGAGATGGACATTGAACCAAGCAATACTATAAGATAAGAAATTTATACAAAGTACGGAAAAAGAACTGAACTTTTTTAAAAAATAAAACAGGAAAGAAGATACTTCCTTGCAAACTGTATGGCCATGATGGTGAACCTATGGCACACATGCCAGATGTAGCACGCAGACTCTGTGGGCACATGCACAGTCACCCCAGCCCAGCTCCAATCGCATTTCACTCAATCAATTCCAACTTCGCAAGAAAGAAAAAAATCTCGTGAAATTAGAATTGATTGAGTGAACTTTTTCACTTGCACATTTCACAATGGGGGAGGTGGGATCCTGTCCTCCTGAAGCCTAATACAATGCAGAACCACAATATGACCCTGCGTTGGCTCAGCTCAGCAAAAAAAAAAAAAAAAGTTTCTTTTCCTGCAGAGCTGCCGGTGTTGGGATGCCCCGCTTCCCTGCCAGCCAGCTGAACTTCTTCAGGCACTTAGCTTGTCCACCTATTAGATCCACCCCACCCTTCGCCTCAACAAGTAGTGCACCAAAGTTCAGCCGCAATGCAGCTCACTTTGCCCTTTCCAAGCCCACTGTTGGTGAAACTGGGCACTGGTGAGGGCTGGCTTTTTTCCTAGCTTTGTCCGGCTGATGGGGAGAGTGTGGGAAACAGACAGGGGCCTGGGGAGGATCAAAACTAGACTGGGAAAGGTGGCTGTGAGAGGAAGAGAAGTCAGGTGAGCCAGATGCTTCCTGGGTCCCCTCTTCCCAGAACAGCAACCTCACACTCTTCTTTGCACAGGGTTGCCCAGCAATGGAGAAAGAGAGGAAGGAGGGAGCGGCGTTTCTGTGTGGTACTCTCCCCTGAGTGCTAGAGCAAAAGCTGCCCCCTCCTCTCTTTGAGGAGGAGGGAAGCCAGGCAAAGGGGCGAGCGAGGAGTGTGCGCAGCATGCCAGGCCTGGCAGATTTTCTAAGCCTGCTTAAAGCAAGGAGGGAGACAGGGAGACAGAGAGAGAATGGGAGAAATGAATGATGAATGAGAGAGAGAATGAGAGAGAATGACAGAATGAATGATTAATGATTAATGAATGATGATTATAAGATGAGATGAATGATGAATGAATGAGACAGAGAGAATGAGAGAGGGAATGACAGAGAGGAGAGAGAGGAGGAAAAGGAGAGAGAAAGGAGAGAGAGAATGAGAGAGAATGAATGATAATGAGAGAATAATGAGAATGAGAGAAAGAAAGAGAGAATGAGAGAGAGATCCAATCTACATCTGTGTGTATGTGTGCATGAGAGAGAGAGAAATCTGATACAATCATGGAGAGTTATATCAGGACTGGTGGCCATTCTGTCTCTTCCTCTCTCTCACACAACACACATACACACACAAAGAGGTTAGATCTTTTTTTCTTTCCTTCTGCCCCACCCACCAGAGACCCCTGGGTTCCCTTCCCCAACCTGCCTGTCTCATACAGGCACCACCCAGATGAGTCACATAGAGTTGCCTATACCCATTCAGTCACACGACCCACCCCAACCACACCTACATCGTCATTAGGAAGAACCAATTGTTAAATTATTTGAATCCCACCACTGGTAGTAAAACCTTAGTATTCAGGTTAAATTGCCGTGTTGGCACTTTGCGATAAATAAATGGGTTTTGGATTGCAGTTTGGGCACTCAGTTCCTAAAAGGTTCACCATCACTGCTGAATGGGATACTGCTAAAGCAAATACCCGGGGATTAGTCATAACTTACATGGGGAAGAAAAATAAGAAGACACAAAATTAAAAAATGTTAGAAGAACTTAAAAGATTACAATTAGAACTACAGAAAGAACCACAAAAAAGAAGAAGATTTAACGCAGATAAATTCAATAGTCCTAATAACATATAAAATGAACCTATTGGAAAAAGATGAACTGGCACAAAAAATCAAAAGTGTTAAACAATTTTTTTTTTGAAAATGTGAATAAACCAGGAAGATGCTTGGCATATGAACTGAAAAAAGAGAGGGGAAAAAACTGATACATTGACTAATAGATGAGAAAGGGACCCTTTATTACCAGAATGAGGATTAAAAAAAAATATTTAAGAGTATTATGGGAAACTGTATGATCAGGAGAAAATCCCTGAAAATAGAATACAACAATATTTGGAACAATCTGAACTTTCTAAAGTACCCGAAACAGTTAAAGTCATGTTGAATGAGCAAATAATGATGATGGAATTGATAGAAGCGATTTAGAGACAAAAGAATAATAAAACACCAGGGCCTGATGGGCTACCGGCAGAATTTTATAAACAACTACATGATATATTAGGCCCAGTTACGTTGGAAGTTTATAATGAAGTTCTACTAGAAGCAAAAGTACCAAATGCATGGATGGAAGCAAATTTTACTCTTATACTGAAAGATGATTCAGATTTAATGCAGATAATTAATTATAGGCCAATATCTCTATTGAATGTGGACTATAAAATATATGCTTCAATAATAGCAGAGAGATTAAAAAGGGGGTTGAATTAATTTATACATGTAGGTCGGAATGGAATTTTGCCAAAGAAGCAGATTAAAAACAACATGAGAATGATTTTAAATGCACTGGAGTATTTTGAAACATATCTTGGAAAACAAATGGCATTGATGTTTTTTGATGTACAGATAGCATTTGATAACGTTGATTGGTGATTTATGTTATTACAACTAAAATACATGGACTTTAAAGCAATATATCACAACAATCAGCCAAGGTGATGGTAAATGGGGACATGACAGAGAACTTTGATATAAAAAAAGGCACAAGACAGGGATGTCCATTGTCTCCTTTACTATTTATATTGACTTTGGAAATGTTAACCAGAAATATTAGACAAGATAAAGACATGAAAAGAATGAAAATAAAAAAAGAGAAATATAAGCTATAGGCGTTTGCAGAGGATTTGGTTTTTATACTACCAGTAGAAGACCCACTAGAAACTGGTCAGAAGTGAATTAGAAAGATGGAAGAATACGAAGAAGTTGCAGGATTGAAAATAAACAAAGAAAAGACAAAAATTCTAGTTAAAAATCCTACAGATACACAGAAAAGAGAGTTGATGGAAAGAATTGATATACAGATGGTCAAGAAAGTAAAGTACTTAGGGATACAACTAACAGCAAAATGTGCAATGATTAAAGGAGATAATTATATGAAACTGATGCAACAAATTAAATTAGATTTGGAGAAATGGAAAAGTCTGCAATTGTTATTGACAAGAAGAATAGCTACTGTAAAAATGAATATTTTACCAAGATTATTATATTTATTTCAAATAATTCCAATAAAACTGAGGGAAAATATTTTGAAGAACTAAATAAAATAATATTAAAATATATTTTGTTAGGGAAAAAAAGCAAGAATAGGTTTGAAAATGTTGTAAGACTCCAAAAAAAAGAGGGGGCTTTGGGTTGCCAGACTAGAAATTGTATTATCAGGCCTCGGTACTTACATGGCTGAAAGAATGGATCAATTTGAAGCATAAAGGACTGTTGAGGTAATTCCCCATTAGGAGAATGAGCGCATACAGGGAGAAGTAGTGAGAGTAGTGTTGAATAATACACACATAGCACACAGATACACTGTACAGTAAATGTAGGTTTTTACTTCCAATAAACGTTTAAGCACAATCCAAGATAAGCAGTCCAAGTCATTCACAGGTAAAGCAGTCAGTGTTCAGTTCAGGGATAATCCAAATAACAAAGTCCAGTATCAAAAAACAGTTCAGTAACAGACTTACATCAACGATCAGTAACAGTCATTTAGGAGGAACGGCAACTCTCTCCAACAGAATGAACAGAAACTCACTGAGACTAAACAACCCAGGCTTCTGGCTCCATCTTATTGCCGTTTGAGAAACCACACCCAATTACAGTTTTAGCATTTTCTTAACAACATAGTATTAAAATGTCTATCCTAGTTTATATATTTCCATCCCAAATAACTCTTAGGTGAGTTACATTCCTAACAGTCTCCCCTTTTGGGTAAGACAATATATACAACCTTATATTCTAAGTCCATAATCCTCGCAGCAAGCCTTATGCTTTATAGAGCCTTGGGCCTTTGTAAAATGATCTGCTATATTGTTTTCTGACATATAGTATTCTAGCTTAATCATTTTACTTTGTACACATTGTCTCACATTTAAATATCTTAAATCTGTGTGTTAATAGTTCTTGTCTTAACAGCAATATTTGAAGCCATCTGTATTGCTGATTGGTTATCTTAATAAACAACAATAGAATTTGTTACATCAATTCCCATGTCAATTAGTAGTTGCTTATACAAAACTAAATCTGTACATAGTAAAGACAAACATGAGAATTCAGCCTCCATTGTTGACAAACTTAGATGTTTCTGTCTAATAGACCTCCATCCAATCAACACTTTCCCCAATATTACAGTACCTGATGTAGATTTATGTGTATTTATATCTGTAGCAAAACTTGTATCAGAATATGCAGTTAAACTCAGTTCATCTTTAGGCTCCAAATACAATACATAGTGCATTGTTTGTTTCAGATATCTTAATACACGTTTAGCAGCTTGCCAGTGCCTTTCAGTTGGCTCAGCATGAAATCTCGCTAATTGATTAACACAGTATGCGATATCTGGCCTTGACCAATTACTGAGATAAGATAAACTACCAATCAAGGACTGATAAATGTTCTTATCAAAAACAAGACTTTGAAAATCACTGTGGCTAAACTCCTGGCTCATCGGTGTTTTAGCCGGTTTACAAAGTTCCATTTTAAAACTTTTTAGTAATTGGTTAATTTTATCTGACTGTGAGATCCTCCCCTAGTTCTATCGATCTTTAAACCAAGATATTGTTTGATTTCTCCTGACTGTTTTATCTTAAATTTCTTCTCTACCAGTGAGATTATTTTAGTAGCTTCTTGTTCAGTTTTGGTGATTAATGCTATGTCATCAGTAAATAATAGCAACAATGAAATTACACCATTACTTTCCTTTTTAAACAAACATGGATCAGCCATGCCAGCTACAAAACCTATCTTAGTTAATTTTTTAACTATACACTGGTTCCACTCATATCCTGATTGCTTCAAACCATACTCTTTTTCAGTCTCCAGCAATCAGTTGTATTATCATTTTTTAGACCTAAAGGTTTCTTTAAATATATAGTGTTGCAACGGTGAATGTAGATAAGCTGTCTCTACATCCAAATGATTTATAATGTATTTCTCCTTAGCTGCCCACATTAATGCTGCCCTTGTTGTAGTAGCCTTCAGACTAGGCACAAACACCTCATCGTAGTCATTTGCGGTCTGACTGAACCCTTGTGCTACTAACCTGGCCTTATGGGTAACAGTCCCATCTACACTAGTCTTAAGTTTATAAATCCATTTACATCCTATGGCATGTTTACCAGATGGTAACTTAACATTTTCGTATACCTCCAACTTTTTTAATGATTCCAGTTCCTTATCCATTGCTTCCTGCCAAGCAGCCTGATCCTTAGCAGGATACAGTTTTAGTTCACTATAGTTACTTGGAAATGTATTTGCTTGGCATATAACACTAGCCTGATATCTATCAGGTGGTCATGTTACTCGGTTTGAACGTCTTGGTAATACAGGGCTAATTGGTGGACTCACATGTTCCACCTGCTCCTGTTCTACTACTTCTTCCTGTGCCTGTTCTTCTACTTCCTCCTGTTCTTCCTTTTTAATGGCTATTCGTGGTTTACTTATTTCATCTTTAGGGACTATTTGGGTGTCAAAAATTATATCATTGCTGGATTCATGTTCCAGTTTATCCTATCCAACGTGCTCGAGAAATTTTACACCAGCACTACAATAAATATGAGCTGTGCCTTGATCCCAGAATCTAAATTATCTATGGTTAGCCTCGTAACCTTCAAAAAATAACTTCTTAGCTCTATGTTGTCCTTTCATTCTTACTTGTGAGGGAATATGCACCCATGCTGGAGCTCCAAATGTGTGTAGGTGTCAGCCTTCAAGATTTTCTCCCTTTGCTTTGCATCTTTCGGCTGTCATAAGTAACGGGGGGAGGAGGGGGGAATGGTTATGGGAAGTGAGCTGGAGGTGTTACAAACCAGAACTGTATAAACTGGGGGGGGGGGGGTGTACATTCTTGCTTAGGTTTCTATCCTATGCTATGAGCAGCTGCAACCCTTTATCAAACTATGTCAAGGTCAACAGACAGAAGCCTCATTACCACCTGGAGATGCCCACATGATGATATACACAACTTTTAATTGGATGAGCCAATTGAACTATTGGGGGTGGGAACATTGCCATTACTTTGTATATGTGATTTACGCGCCCATTTTCTCAGATTCAGAATTCTTTTGTTGCTACCACTTGATTTCCAGTAAAAGATATCTTTTCTCTGATTAAAGGAGTCTAATTATTTCTTTCTTGGATTTTGAATGGAGCACCAGCTGACATTACTGAATCTCCACATTACCAGCCCACCTGGAGAATTAATAAATTTTCTTCCAAGGGGGTCTGAACACAATATCAAATCCAGCCAGCGACCAAGAAGACCTGGGAGCAACTGGAGAACAAGATTCTCCGCTGCTAGAGGAAGCAGGGGAAGCCGACTTGTTAGCAGAACTAAATCTTGGGGAAAAACCAGCTATAAAACCCAAATGGTCCCTGGGAGTTGGTTAGAAGGATCCTGAGGAAAAGCCTCCTCCAGGACTGACCACTACCCACTGGCGTGGAAGAGAGGAGCCATGGCAGGAGAAGGAAACAAAGAATTTTTTACTAACTCAAGCCATGCATCTTCTAAATGAAGCTATCGGAGAACCTCAAACTGATCAAAGGTATGAGGGAGGGAAGAGGGAGGCAGCCCCAGCCAGAAGAATCAGAGCAGCCACCCCCATAAATCAACCCGGGCTCGTGGAACAGGCAGCAGCAGCCCAGGGCCCCCCAGCAGGAGGGGTAATTGCCAGAAGACGTAGAACTCCAAAGGTACCTCCGTTGGAAGTAAAATATGGGGGGGATCCCAAGGAGTTAGGATTCTTCCTGGCACAAGTCTGGAGTCATATGGAAGAATATGGAGTGGATTTTTCCTCAGAAGCAGCCAAAGTTAGATGTGTTACCAGGGCTCTGGAGGGAACAGCTGCAGAGTGGATGGTGACTTTGCATAATGATAATGCCCCTCAACTGATGAATTATGGCCTGTTAATGACTGTGCTGCAGGCCAGGTTTGAAGACCCACTTGCTGAACGTAAGGCCCGAATTAGGATGAAGACCATAAATCAGGGGCAGAGATCAGTGGCCGACTACACCCAGGAATTTAGAGAGCTGGCGTGTCATATTTGAGGCTGGTCCCAGGGAGCCCTGATAGAAGCTTTTAAAGATGGGTTTAATGAAGATGTATATCAAAGCTGTATTGCCAAAAGAGACCCCACTGAGCTGCAGCTGTGCTATGTGCTGGCAGCAGAGGTGGAAATTGATCTGACCTGAAACAGATGCCGGGGTGGTGGTGGTTGGAGCAAGTCTTCCCACATCAGCCCTTGAGATGCCTTAAAACCTCAAAAGGGAGGGATGGCGGCAAAACCCAAGACCACTGCTTGCTTCCGATGTGGGAAGGAAGGTCACCAGGCTGCAGATTGTCATGCCAAACTAGAACCAAAGGGGGTACCAGGAGGAGGAAGAAAACCTGAAAAACCCCCAGCAATGCCTCGCGAAGTAGCGCTTAAAGCAGAGGAGGTTGTAGAGATCACCCTTCCGAAAGGAGAGGAGCTGCGAACTCCAACCTCTTCTGAAGAGAGTAAATCCGAATTGGAAGACGACTCACTGGTAAGTCCAAACAAGGGCCCTATGACCATTCCAGTGAGATTAAGGGTACCCACGTCGGGAGCCAAAGGGGAAATGCTGGCCTTGTTAGACTCTGGGTGCACAAGGTGCGTAATCAGCTCGGAGGTAGTGGAGAAAATGGGCTTAAGGCTAAAGACTTTAAAACGGCCATAGCCTTTTGCCAATTGGAGGGATTGGTAGCTGGGAGCGGCCCTGCACATTTCATAATGGAACCAATAGAAATGACGATGGGGAAGCATACAGAGACTTTGTGTTTTATTGTGGCTCCTGGGATGGAGAAGCCCCTAATACTGGGGTTGCCCTGGCTCCGGAAATGGAACCCCCACGTTGATTGGAGGAGAGGGTCATTGTGCATACATACTGACCAGCGCCCAGAAGGGGAGGGGCAATCTCAACTGAAACTCAAGAATCCCACTGAACAGGCCTCCATTGGCACCAAGAACCTGAAAGGGGAGGAGAAAATTCCGAAGGAATATTGGGACTTAAAGGAAGTATTCAGTGAAAAGGCCTCGGATGAGCTTCCCCCCCATCGTTCAACAGATTGCAGTATTGAAATTTTACCCAGGATGAAACTCCCAAAACCGAAACTGTACTTGATGACACCGCAGGAGCTAGAAGAGCTGCGGTCATTTATCGATAAGAATTTGGAACGTGGTTTCATCCAACCCGCTAGACCCTGGGTAGCAGCCCTAGTATTGTTCCGTGAAAGAAGTTATTGGGCTCTGCCCAGGGCTTAAGCTCCGCCCACCACCCACAAACCAATGGGGCTTGTGAGAGGACTAACTCGGTATTGGAACAATATCTTCGATGTTATATAAATTATCAGCAAGATAATTGGGCTGACCTATTGCCATTCGCTGAGGTGGCATATAATAATTCGGTACATAGTAGTACTGGGTTTACTCCATTTAAAGTGGCTTCGGGACAAGACTTTGTACCCATACCCGAGCTTCCACGGGAGAAACCTAATATTCAGTCATTAGATGATTGGATAACACAGCTCCAGCTTACCTGGCCAGTTACCCATAAAGCATTAGATGATGCTCATCAAGCTCATAAAAAATTTGCAGATAAAAAGAGAACTCCACAAAAACCATATCAAGTGGGTGACAAGGTCTTTTTATCCACCAGATATTTGCAGACCACACAAAAGTCAAAAAAGCTTGGACCTAAGTATGTTGGACCTTTCTCAATTGAATGAATTGTGAACCCTGTGGCAGTCCAACTGAAATTACCAAAAACTCTTCGACAGATCCACCCTGTTTTCCACATTAATTTATTAAAACCTGAACATACCTCCGACTTGAGACCAACTCAGGTTGATCCCCCTGTACCATTGCTAATTGAAGGTGAACAACATTTTGAAATTAAAGAAATTTTGGATTCTGGAAAACAAAGGGGTTGACTCCAGTATTTGGTTGCTTGGAAACATTTTCCTCCTTCCCAGGCTGAGTTGGTGAATTAGAAGGATGTTAGAGCTCCTACACTTATCAAGGCATTTCGTACTAAATATCCTGATAAACCCTAAAAAAGTAATATGTTGCTGTTACATGTATATTTTCTATTTTTACCTTCTATTTTTATCTTTTTTACGTCTCTTCTAGGAGGGCCAAATGTCAGCCTTCAAGATTTCCTCCCTTTGCTTTGCATCTTTCGGCTGTCATAAGTAACGGGGGGGAGGAGGGGGGGGGAATGGTTATGGGAAGTGAGCTGGAGGTGTTACAAACCAGAACTGTATAAACTGGGGGGGCAAGTACATTCTTGCTTAGGTTTCTATCGTATGCTATGCATAGCTGCAACCCTTTATCAAACTATGTCAAGGTCAACGGACAGAAGCCTCATCACCAACTGGAGATGCCCACATGATGATATACACAACTTTTAATTGGATGAGCCAATTGAACTATTGGGAACTAGTGGGAATGTTGCCATTACTTTGTATATGTAATTTACGCGCCCATTTTCTCAGATTCAGAATTCTCTTGTGGCTACCACTTGATTTCCAGTAAAAGATATCTTTTCTCTGATTAAAGGAGTCTAAGTATTTCTTTTTTGGATTTTGAATGGAGCACCAGCTGACAGTAGGTAACTTAAATTTGGTTTTCTGCCATGCCAATGAGTGAATGGTAATTCACCAGTTGTTGTGTTAACTACATTGTTTAAAACATGATTGCTACACATTATGACTTCACCCCACAGTGTTTCAGGTAAACCTGAATCAGATAACATAGTGCGAGCCATGGCTTGTAATGTTTGCCCTCTTCATTCTACAAATGAGTTATGTTGTGGTCTGTAGGGTGCAGAACGTTTATGCTCAACACCAGCCAATTTCAACATAGTTTGGAATCTTTTGTTAACAAATTCAGTCCCATTATCAGTTACTAAAGTAATTACTTTACTTTTCATTTTTCTCTCAGCAAACCTGAGCCAGTTAAAGAAATGTTGGAATGTTTCTGTTTTGTTTTTCATGAGATAGCATAAACCATATCGTGAGTAATGGTCCATAATACTCTGTTATAAGTGGGAAGGGAGAGGACTTAAAAAAAATTTTTTTATTAAGACTTTGTTGGAAGAGACACCTTGAAGATTATAAGATCAGAAACTAATTGTAATAAGGCTTTGAAATACATTTTGAGAATTGTAATTGATACTGCCCCAGGAGGAGAAAGTGCAAAGGGAAGAAATATTTCGTGTCTGTTTGGATTGATTGATGACTTTGGGACGTTTGGAAATTATTCTCAGATTAAAAACATTTGGGTTGTTTAAAAAAAAAGGCGTTATCTGTGGATGAATTAAAAATGGAATTTGAAAAATTAAAGGAAGAAGAACAAGAAGGCAAGGGCTCTCTGGAAGCTACCCTCCACTTTTTAGAAATGGCGATTTCTGCCTACCAGCGAATACAACAACAAAAGGTTTGGCAGGAAGAGGAAGAGGAGGAGGAGGAGGAGGAGGAGGAGGAGGAAGAAGAAGAAGAAGAAGAAGAAGAAGAAGAAGAAGAAGAAGAAGAAGAAGAAGAAGAAGAAGAAGAAGAAGAAGAAGAAGAAGCAGCCATCTTTAATGGACAAAAAGTTTTAATCAAGAAAGAAAATAAGGGGAAGGAAAATGGAGAATTTAAAATTTAAGAAAGCAACCAAGAAAGAGAAAAATAAGGTGAAAAATCGATATAATGTCAGAAAGCAACAGAAAAGAGGAATACAACAGAGAGGGGAAGCTAAAAAGGCGAAGGTTAGGAGATGGGGTGGGGCAAAAAGGCTAGACTGGAGAAGAAAGGAACGGAAAGAGGGGAAAAAAGCCATAAAGGCTTGAAACAAGATGCAAAAAAGCAAATCTTTTTCAGAGATAAAGGGTAAAGTATAATTTAAAAAAAAAAGATTCTGCAAAAGTACACAGGATAGTATTGTAGTATTTGTGTCTGAAATAGTAAATTGGAATATTATAAGATTTAAAAATATTTAAACATTAAAATGCTTAATAATGACAGACTTTAACATTTAATAAAATATAAGAGAATGTGTAAAACGTTTAAGGTTTGGCTATAGAGTTTAATTCGCTATTGTTTAAATGTTATTATAAATCTATTACTTTATTTTCCTATTTTAAAATAATGCATTAAGCAGAATTAGAATGGAAATTATATACTTAACTATATTATAAACTTATTTTCTTATTTTAAAATGTAACATGTAGAATGCACTAAGCAGAATCAGAATGGAAATTATGCATTATTTAAAGTGTTAAATTTAGGGGAAAGATAGAAAGGCATCATACTTCAATTAGTGATTACAGGGGAAATTTTCTGTTAAAGAGAAGAGATAAATAGATAATTGGAAAAGAACGGATAAAAGATACCAGTATAATGATCTAAATTAAGATTAAATAAACAAAATATAATTAAGAGAGTGAAAAGAGGGGAGAAGCTATATAGAAAATATAGAATGGTAAATAAGATAAGTAATGGTGAGCATGAATTTGATAAGGTGAGCATGAATTTGATCTAGGTTTGTTAAAAAAAGATGTAACCCGGGGCTAAGCCACTTTCCAAAAGGATTATGTTCTATGTTTTGTGTTTTGGGTATTTATGTTTGATTGATAATTAATAAAAAAAACCTAGGAGGAATACCACTAAAGGGAGAAACAACGAGAAACTTGGAAAAAATATGTATGTACTTAAATGATAATTTGGAACTATGTTGTATAAAATAATGTTTATTTGCTTTCTCAAAACCTATTAAGTAGCTTTTAGAAAGGAGGTTTTCTGTTTCTATGTTTTATGTTGTGTTGGTTCTTTTGAAAATTAATAAAATTTGTTTAAAAAAAAAAGATACATAGCTATTTCCAAAGACACTATGTTAGAAATGCATTCTTATTAGTGTGGATTAAAATTAAAGAACAACATTATCTGAAAATACCAGTCTGGCTTTCCACAATTGAAACATTGATACATCCTAATGTTATTAACATGGAAAATATTATAAGATATAAAGATATTCTGAATGAAAATGGGGAACTAAAAACCAAGCAAGAACTTAGTAGTCAAGGGATGGACATAGCATGGTGGCCACAAATGCAGATACAATCTCAATATGAGAAATATGTATGGTTTTAATAAAGGATTCACAGAATTGAACCAGATCTTAATTGGAAGGGATGAAAAACTGATAAAGAAAACATATAACTATTTATTAAGTGTCAAACTGGAAAATGAGCAGGTAAAGGAGACAATGATAGTTTGGGCTAAAAACTTTGGATATGCAATAGAATTGAACAAATGGCAGAAATTGTGGGATAGAAATGTTAAATTAACTATGTCAACTGCATATAAAGAAAGTTTGTATAAAATGTTTTATAGGTGGCATTTTTCACCAACAAGACTGGTAAAAATGTTTAAAGATAGATCCGCTAAATGTTGGAAGTGCAAGCAGATACCTGGTTTGTATTACCATATGTGGTGAACATGCCCAAAAGCCAAAATATAATTGGACAAAAATACATACTTGATTGGAAAAAATGATAAAACAGTATATAGACTTGAAACCAGAAATATTTTATTGGGTATTCTGCTGGAAAAATATGATAAAAGGAATATATATTTGATCTTACATGTATTAACTGCAGCCAGAATTTTATTTGCACAACAATGGAAAAACAATGAGATTCTGACAGATGAGAGTCTAATTAAGAAAATATCAGAATGTGCAGAAATGGACAGATTAACGCTTACAATTAAGGAAAAAGAAGAAACTGAAATACTGAAATACTCAGCCAGATTTAGAAACTGCCCTATAAAAAGAAAGGGTTAACAAAAGAAATCTTTCAAATGTTGTGTTTGTTTTAATCTGGAACAGTGGTTTCCAACCTTTGTGGCTTGGCAATTTGACTCGGGGGAGAAGAAGGAACTGAACCGCATGAATAGCAGGCTGATGCACGTACGCATGCAGTCCTTGCGCAAGTAGCGGGCCATTGCAAGTTGAGCTGTGCATGCTCCGACCAGCCATTTGTGCAGCCCAATTCCAAATAGGCCCAGCAGTAGACTACAGCCCAGGGGTTGGGGATCCCTGGTGTAGAGAGATTCTCAAAAAAATCTAATTTTAAAAACAATTTAAAAAAATAACCTTGGATACCTGGAATTGTCTTTGTCCTTTTACATATTTTCCCTGATCAATCAGAAACAAAATCCAGAAATGATCAGAAACAGTATGTGTTTATATGTGTAGGTGTATGTATGCACACATATATATCACGAAAAATATTCCATAGCAGCAACTAATGCATATATTAATGAACTTCCCCTTGGTTTTCTATACTGCAACAATCTATCATTGGGCTTTCTTTAAGCTAACTGATCCATTAAAATCTTTCCTGATAGCAAAGGGAGAACAACAACTCACAACTCACCAGTTCAAGGCCTTTCCTTTCAGGCTCTTGGGAAAAACATTCCTAAGTATCTCTCTCTCAACCAAATGGTAAGGATACAGAATATCCAAAGGAAACTCCACAAACACAGGACCTGAAAAATTAACAAAGGTTTTAGTGAAAGATAAAACGTTAAAGAAAAATCTGTATTTAAATGAATAACCATATCTTATATAACACAATTATGTCTTACACGGTCACCTGACCATGAGGTGGGTGGTAAACAATCTATTTTACTGTTTCAACATGCTAAAAAAATATGGTTTTCATGAGACCATTCAATGAGCATTCATTCCTACTCTCTTAAACGATTTATCAGCTGTCACATACTGTTCTAAAAATTATCACTGATGGAATATTTAATTTTTTGCCCTCAATTGTAAGAACCATCAGTTATTATTAATACAGAAAAGGCAATTTTAGTATCTTCTGTGAAGCAAGATGACAGAATAAAGCTATTAAAAAGTCAAACAATAATACATTGTTTAATTTCTTCAGTACTTAAAACCTTTTGATCATTGGATGAGACAATAGCACATCCAATCTTTATTATTTTTCACCAAGCAAACAAGACATTTATAATCACATTGTTTTTTTTATTACCTGTGTTTCTTCCAAAATAAGACCTGGTCTTATATATTTTTTTTACTCGAAAAGGGCTTATTTTCATGGAAGCATGGTATCAGGATAATTAGCCCAGCCGGAAAGCACACACCCCGGTGCATGCACAAGACAAGGCAAGTGCATGGGGGCCAACAATGTCTGGCAGCAGCCACAGCCCTCCAGCCCCTTGGCTAGCACACTCTGGGCCTGCACAGCCCACGCAGCGCAGGCAAGTTGGAATGCTGTGATCACCAGTCCAGCCCTCAAAACAGCAGCATTCAGAGGCGCAGGTGAAAAGCACGCAATCCGGCCCACCAGCTATGGTGGGACAGAGTGGGCGAGTGGCTGTGGGAGGCTTGTCCTGCACATGTGGTGGAGCTGGAAGACGATGTTTCGATTCACCTGTGCATGCATATTGCATGCATACATGACATACACGCATGTGTCTTTCAGCAAAGAAAGCGGACTAGTCCTAGCCCAGGAAGGCCCTCAAGCTGCCCCAAAGGACCCATAGCAGTCCCAGTTGCTGCAAGCAAGCAACAAGCATGTCAAAAGCAAAATGCGGGATTCACCCACTATCCTTTGCATTGCCGAAGGCAGTGAAACATAAGGAACAGCCACCCTTTTTTCAGAAAAGAGCCAGGAGGCATTTCAATAGCAGGTCAAGCTGATGACGTCCCAGCATGTCTTGGAAGGTAGCTGCTATTGCCCATGCTTGCACAGCGGCAGCAAGAGATGCATTTTAAAGAGAGACAGGGGAGGGGCTTCAAAGTTTTTTCCACAGGGCGACAGACTGTCTCGCTCATCTTCATATGCGCGCGTGTGTGGTATCCACTCTCTGCCTGACTAGAGGTAAGGCAGGGGGTTGGGTGAGGATGGGGCCACGCCATGGCCCCTGCTTGCTCGGCCACTGCTTAGAATTAGATAAGGAGCAATGGTATTCAAGGGAAGTGGGGGGGGGCAAGCATACACACACTCTTTCTCTCTTTTAAATAAATTCTGCAATCTTTTGCTGCTGTCGTGCAAACCCCAGCACGGGCAATAGCAGCTGCGCCTCCTCCTTTCCAAGACATGCTGGGATGTCATCTGAATAAAATCTGGCTTGACCTGCTATTGAAATACCTCCCAGCTCTTTCCTGAAGGGAGAGTGGCTCTTCTCTATGTTTCACCATCTTCTGCAGTACAAGGATGGCGGGCGAGTCTCACTTTTCGCTTTTAATGCGCTTGCCACTTGCTTGCAGCAATTGAGACTTCTGCAGTTGGCAGCAAGTGGAGGCAAAGGCACAGGGCCACCCATTCTGTGTCCAGCAGCTGCTGCAAGCACATTTCTAGCAGCCATGAACTCATCTGGCTCTCAGTCTCTCCCAATGCACCAACAGGAAAGAACCCTCAGCCAGAGCAGCCTGGTGCAATTTAATGCTTTTACTTTACAAATAGAAACCTGGTTACTACTACTACTATTACTACTCCTTTCTCTTCTTTTTTGCCTCTTTTTTCCTTCTCCTTTTCCTTGTCATCTATCCTCTCCTTCTTACTTTCCTCCTTTTCCTGCCCCTCCTTCTTGGCATCTCTGTTCATAAGATTGTGCAGCACTACCAATGAACAGGTGAGGCCATGCAGGCTGGCCCCGCCATTCAACATTGTCCTCCAGCTCTGCTGCACAGGCAGGACAAGGCTCCTGCAGCCAGCTGCCCATTCCATCCCGTCTGTCTTTGTTTGCTACATGTGGCGTCCAGCAGACTGGATCACATGCCTTCCCCCCACACCTCTGCCTTCGCCCACTTTCACTATGGGAAATGGTCATAGAAATTTTGGACCCACTTTCTTTGTAGGCAACTTTAAGATATTTAATGGACAAGTAGACCCAATCTCCCATTTTAAAGGAGGCTTGCAGTGATCGGTGCTTGTCCGCCTGACATTTGTGTTTCTCAGCGGCTTCGGTGAGGGCACGCTTGGTATTTTCCCACCCGTTTTAATGAGTCCATCTATTTGGTTAGAGACATTAGATATTGGTGGCTCTCTAGGTAACTCAGACATAGGCACAAAGTCCTTCCCACTGATGATTTGGAAAGGAGTTAGTCTGGTACTACTGTGGACTGCATTGTTGTAGGCTACTTCTGCGAAAAGTAGATCAGCCCAATTATCTTGCTGGTAGTCTACGTAACATCTCAGATACTATCCCATTATGGTATTCATCTGTTCTGTGGCCCTGTTCATACTTGGATGAAAAGCAGAGCTCAGTCCCTGTGAGGACCCAATGCAGGAACTCCCTCCAGAACTTTGCAGTAAACTGGATTCCTCGATCAGAAATAATCTGGTGAGGCACACCATGTAGTCTATAAATCTGCTTGATGAACATTTTTGCTAGTTTCTTAGCAGATAGTAATCCAGAGCAAGCAGTGAAATATGCTTGCTTAGAGAATAAGTCAATCACTGTCCAAATGATAGTGTTTCCACAGCTCTCTGGAAGTTCAACTATAAAATCTATGGCTATCTCTTCCCATGGTTGGCTGGGATCAGCTACAGGTTGGAGCAGACCAGGTGGCTTTCCTGGTCATGTTTTCATGGCAGTGCATGTGGAACAACTTTTTACATAGTCCTCCACATCTGCCTTCATTTTTGGCCCCCCAAATTGCCTCCTTACTAAGTGAAGGGTCTTTAGAAATCCAAAGTGACCAGCCAACCAGGAGTCATGACTGCACTGCAATACTTTCAATCTCACATAGTGTTAGGATGTTGTTTCCGGGTATGATGAAGTTGCCAATCCAATACGGCTTTAACCTTGCCTGGTCCATCTCAATCCCCTTGGTTGACACTCAGTAGCCAAGGTAATCTAGGGAAGTCTTGTGAAATTCACACTTTGACAGCTTGGCATAAAGCTTAACATAAAGGAGTTTTTTCAATACTTGGCGCACTAGTCTGACATATTCCTCCATTGTCTCACTGAAGATGAGAATATTGTACAAATAAACTAGAGTTCCTTTGTATAGGTGCTCTTGTAGCACCTCGTTAATGAATTGCATAAACACCACGGGGGCTCCCTGTAGCCCAAATGGCATGACCTTAAACTGGAAGCTGCCTAACTGGCAATTGAATGCTGTTTTCCATTTGTTGCCCTCTTTTATCCGTACGTGGTAGTAGGCTTCTTGAAAGTCTAGCTTTGTAAACACTTTTTCCCTTACCAGATGGTTGAGCATGTCCTTCACGAGGGGATGGGATCGGTGTTTTTGTACGCAAACAGTGTTTATCCAGTGAAAATCAGGGAGCCTTACCCCCTTCTTTTTTCTCTTTAAACAATATGGGAGCTGTGACCCTAGATTTGGCAGGCTGGATGAATCCCCTTGCTAAGTTGACATCAATGTACTTCCTCAATTCATCCATTTCTTTAGGGGTTATTGAGTATATCTTTGGCTCTGATAGTTTTGCCCCGGGATGAATTCTATTGTGCAATCGGTGGGGGAAGATATACATTACACTCATCTTCACTAAAGACTTCCACTAAGTCTTGGTACTCTTTGGGTATATGTGGGCAATCAAATTTCCACCTCAGCTTCCTCTCGGTTAGCCATGTCCTCAAATCAGGCCCTAAGGGACTGCACAAACTCATCCACATCTTCAAACTCAGAGGCTCCTTCATCATGGAGCTGAGCAATCCATTCTGCTTCTTCCCCTTCTCCCATATTATCTGCAATGACCGAGATCATGTCCTAGTCTGACTGGTATTTGAGCCCCATATTGATCAATGTGAGCCCAGATTCGGTTCAGGAAATAGGCCAGTTTTCCTGGGGTGCCATCAAAGGTAGTGTCAACTCTACCTTTGGCTACTCAACAGGTAGCCAAGAATTGCGGTGGGGTCCTGCAGCTGGCAGGATCGGTGGTGGGATGGGAGCCGGCATCCACTGGTACTTGATCCACCCCTGGCCTGGGTAAAAGCCCCACCCAAGTTGAATTTGGACAGTGGGCAGCAGTCTAAGAGGCGCTGGTGGGAGGTAGTAGCTGGGTAGTCTTCTTGTTAAGTGGCCCAGGGGTCCAGGGTGTCATCCTGCTGTGGCTCACTTCTGCGCTGCTGCTCCAACGGATGGGGTCCGAAATGGGAGGCTGACTCTTGGTCCGGCCAGTGTCAAGTGGAATGAAGCCAAAGCCCCGCTTTGGACTGCCATACTCTCGGATCCCAGAAAGTTGAATGTGGGTTGGATTAGAATTCAACCATGCTGGATGGGTGTGGGGACATTTGAGCTGTGGGCTCCACACTCAGCTGATCGAACCTGTACGGTAGCCCGGCCAATGATTGGCTCCACGACGATTGGAATCTCCATTCTCTGAACTTGCTAATCTCCAGGGATTTCAATGGTCTCCACTTGCTGCCACTTGCTCAGGGTGTCCTGAAGGCTGCCACTTGCTCGGGGTGTCCTGACACCCCTGGAGGTCCTGGGGTTATCATCATGGGCTCTAATTCTAGCTGCGTAGCTGGTCCAGCTGGCTGGGACTGCCATAGGACTGGCTCTTTGGGTCGGGCACCCCTCCAGAGTTCGGCCTCCACTGCCTCTGCTTCAGCTACTGCAGTAGCTGATGGGTAGCAGAAAGCTCTGCAAACATCTCCTGAAGCATATCCGGTAGCCCCTTCAGGGTTTCTGTTCCCTGCCCTAAGTCTTTACACCTGTTAGGTTGGGGGGCGTTCGGGGCTCAGGACCCCGGACAGTGGCAATGCTTTTGCGAGAAGCCTCTGTGATTTTCTTTAGATTAAGATTCGGGTTAATATCAGTGTTCCAAACAATCTCCTATCTCAGCCTCCCCCACCCTGCCCTAGCTTGATTTTTAAGCTTGCAGCTCACCCCATCTTGTACAATTAAGATGGTGGGCGGGGCTTAACTAGGACTTATTTTGGAGGTAGAGATTATTTTAGGCACAGGCATGAAAATCAGGCAAAGGCTTGTTTTCGGGCTAGGTTTTATTTTCAGGGAAACATGGGTATATAATAGCACTGGCCTAAGGGGAAGACTTCCTGATATCTGATAGGTAATGAAAGCAAAAAGAGATATAAATCAAATATCCTCGCAAACGGGACAGAAGAAGTCTATTCCAGCAGTCACTCCTACCAAGCTACCCCTCTGCTCAGAAATTGTAATTATGGATGTTTGCCAAATTAATTTCAAATCGGTAGAACAAGGACATACCTGGAGTATTACATTGGGCAACAGCAATTGCTTTTCGCAGCACAGGAGCAATATCTTTGACAGTATTCACTGAAGCACAGAATTTGCAGAGTGGCTTGAATAGAGATAATTGGTCAATATCTTGGAGAGCTCCTCTGCCCTGAAAAGCGGAAGAATGGAGAGAAAAAACTGAAAGCCCACTCATTTAATATAGAAATAGCTGGTTTTACCAACAGGTATGCAAATATTTATAAAAAGTGGCTTGTTTACCACACAGATGCTGTGCAAAAGCTAATTCAGGTTGTGGGAGAAAGCCTACGTAATCTAAGAAAACAAATCAGCAATATTAGCAAACTGTGCCTTTGTTTTTGTTTTTCAAACTTCTGGGTGACTGGAGCAGCCTACCTTCTGCAATGTGCTTGTTGCCCCTCCAATCAGCAATATGGGAGATTCTGCCATTTGGGCATTTTTCATAGCTGTCACAGTATTTGTTACTCCAGGTCCTGCTGTCACTGCAGCAACTCCCACTGTTCCTGCAACAGAAAAAAAATCAAACAAAGTGTTATTGGGTCTGTGTATTCCTCCCACAGAAAAAGTGAAGTACAAAGCAATACCTGAGAGTCTGGCCACTGCATCTGCTGCAAATACAGCAGTCACCTCATGCCTTGTGTCCACAACACGAATGCCCAATTTCTCACTAGCCACCAAAATGGGGGAGATGTGTCCACCCACCAGCGTGAACAAGTAATGCACACCATGAGCTTTCAGCACCTCTGCCACTATCTCCCCACCATGCCGGGTACTTTTAGGATCCACCTAGAAAAGATAAGGACACATGTTGATGCTATTTAACAGAAGTCATACAACAAAAATCTGTTTGTCACAATTCTCTCTAATACAGAACCAGAGGAATGAACTGCAGATATATAAAAACTAGGAATAGTTTTAATTTTTTACTGTCTCTTAAAAGCTACCTGCTAAAAATATTTCATTATCTGAGTAATTTTTTCAAGAATACAACCTCCACTAAGGATGTATTGCATACATATGATTCCAGCTGTTGTAAAGGTTCCAGAAATTATCCGGTTCAATCAGTAACTGCGAGACAGACATCATCTCAAAGTGCTCCATTAAAACCAGGAACTGGTAACATCTGTGGAATTCCGAAACTGAAGCTCTTTTCAAACTTCCCACAAAATTCCAACTACACCCTTCCATTTCTCTACACCTCATAAATCATATGAACCAATTAATATGCAGCTTCAATTACCAGCTGCCACACTCTGTAACCTTGAACTCTCAAACTAATATATTTTGTCTACTAAAAGCTATTGAATTACATCATTCCCTCCCACATTCTCCAACTCTATGGCAGCAATAAATTCCAGAGCTGACAGCTGTTTTATTTCACAATTCTGTTGTAAAATGGCTTTACCTGATGCCAGAATTGATAAATCAGTCCTAGTTTGTACACCAGTCCAAGAGCAGTTACTGTAAAAGTTCCCAACAGTGCCAGCACCCATATTGAGGAACTTTCCAGGCCTAAGGTTTCAGCCACCATCATGATATTTATTCAGCACCAGCTAGGGATACACTTCAGTTCTGAAAAAGGAAACAGACACAGAAGTGGTATTCCATTAGCTATATATTCATAGCTGTATATTTAAGCCATACTAACATTAAAATTGTAGTTTATTTCAGATGCTATTCAAATTATGGACAAAAATTAAGCAAATTATAAATACTGTAAATAATGCTATTAAAATATAATTTAATAACACTTTATCTAAGATAGCCTGCATTGTACTAAAATGGTCGGCAAGTGAACTTCTAGTATGACTTGCTGAGTTGCACTAAGTCATAATGGAATATTGCGGGGAAATAGCATAGACCTAAGAAAGGAAGCAACATGCATTTATGAAGGCAGTAAAGCAAAGGTGGCCTTTTTGGACCAGAGAACAGGAGAGAAGAGAAAGGATTAACCACTATCTGGATACATGCAGGTATCTAAAAATGAAACCTGGGAAGAACGCTATACTGCCACAAAATACACTACAGCAACAAAATTTAACCTACTCAATTTGAAATAACTTGTTCAATCTTTGACAGTTGATCTTCAATTCTATTTTATTCTCTCTAATTGTTAGGAAATCATTATGAATTGCAATGTAGTATACATCTTGACATGAAGAGGGAAGACTAATGGTTTACTTGATTCCAGAAGCTGAAAGGCAGTGGTGAGAGAAATATATGGTGCATATTGCTTAACTAGGGAAATCAATATTTTCTAAAGTGAGAAAAATTTAAGAAAGCAATAATGAGACAGTAGCCAACTCCCAAGCTTCGCAGAGATCAAAATTCTCAATTTGCAAAATTGAAGTTGTGCTATATGAGTTGCATCAAAGAACCAAAAGAAAATTGACTTGGCAATCCAAGAAGTTAATATTTTAAGGAGATGGGAGCAGAGTGTCAGTACAAAATTGGAACAAATGCTGCACATGGAGGGGTGCAATTTCCTAGGTGCAATTCATGACTTACTTTGATCAGAATTTTTGTTTCTAGAATGCTTGGGGTATGAACAATGCCCAAATGAAGAAGAAAAAGCCACACTGCTGAAAGTAGGTTATTCCTGCCATTGGCCTGTAGCTGAAAGTTTGGCTTTCAGTGGTTGAGCAACTATCTCCTGTATAAACAAATTACAGGGCAGCTGAACATTGTCTGCCTAAATAAGATTTTAAATTACCTTCCTAGGTCATACCAAAGCTTTATATACCTCTAAATCATTGACTATTCTGTTACAGTAATTATGAAGCATATGCATGTAGTTAGCATATGCATGTATTTGATTAATAAATAGTCAGAAAATTTGATTTAAATACTTTTTTGTCAAATATTTTAATTCAACCCTTATAGAACTCAAGTAAAATATTGGATGGCCAGAATTTTGCTCTAGATTCACCTTTCTGTTGCTGTTAATGAACAAATTAAAAATGACAATTTTAACCATTTCTGCTCTTGAGTAATAAAGGCAATATCTGAGCCTACATTTGCCTAACCATATTTTTACCGTTTACTTATTTTACAATATTTATAAGACATAAATCATCCCAATCCTGATGAAACTCCAGATGAGTACGTATATTAATACTTATTCTTATTTACATTTATATTTATTCATTTATATTTATATTAATATTGAATTATTAAAGTTAATATATTTAGAAGTGAGAAGTTAAAGATAAAGAAATAGACTTTTTCCCTTATTAGTATTATTTACATAGATTATATTTATATAGGTTTATATAGATTGATATCAAATTGTTTAAATAATTTTATAATCTTTGATTTACTAAGACATGGACAGATTTATATATCTGAAGTACTTATCTTAATAATATTATCAACTGTTTAATTATTATTAGTAATATTGCTATTAACTACTAAATATTAACTGTGTTTATAGTATTTATTGTATTTATCATATTTAGTATCTTAAATATCTAGTTTTTTTAACATACTGATTAATAATTAACTATTAATTGATATTAATTATATTTATCAATACTTATTTATATATTTATTAATTACCCTATTGATTATTAATTTGAGAGATAATTCTAAGAGAGAGTAACTGAACCTCTGATGGTAATTTGGGAAAACATCTATAAGATCCTAGGGGAACAACATAAAATCATTAAGAGAGATGACTAGTATTACAACTGCCAAGACAGGGAAGAAACCTACATCATTGTTGTCAATATCCAGTTCGGCCACATCAAGTTAGTGAACAATTGAAGGAATGCTTGCCATTGAGAAAATGAATACTACTTCCAACATTCAGACAATGCAAGCCACACTATTGATGATACAGGATCGTCATGATCAAAGTGTAAGAAAATATATCAAAAAACCACAGTGAAATCAAATTTGAAATGGGAGAGATGAAATCAGAAATACACAAACTGGATGACAAGATAGGATCAATCAAAGAAGCGATCAAGAAAAATGAGAAGAGGATAAAAATAATTGAAAATCAAGCAGAACAAACTGAGAAAAAATTAGAAATGACGGATTAGAAGATGACAGAACATAACAAAGAATTGGAAGAATCTCTCATTCATCTCGAAATGGATCAGGCCTCATTCTTTTTAAGGTTCCAGAATATAACAGAGACAAAGGAGGAAGACCTGGGAATATTGATGGCAGAATTGATTGCAGAAGTCCTCCAGAGGGATAGGCAAGAAATTATAAATGAAATTGATGTCTACAGAGAATATACCAGTTATGTCAGGCGCCGCATATAAGAAGTACATTTAAGATTTGCACATAGAAAAGCAAGAGACATTATATATAAAATTACCAGAGAGGAACCGATGACATACAAAGGGAAAGAAATTGTACTGAAGCAAATCCCTAGAAGAGATGCGAACAACGGAAAGACTATTGGTTTCTAGTGAGCCAATTAAATAAAAAGAACATCCTGTTCCAATGGATCATTCCGGAGGGAATGCTGGTCTCATGGAATGAAAATAAAATAAAAATTGATAACCTGGAAAAAGTCCAAGATCTTTATGATCAGCTGGTTGGATCACAGCCACGGCCCACCGGTGGGCCTTGAGAAAATTTTGGTGGGCCGCAGAGAAATCTCACCCCCAAAGCAATTAATCCAGGCTGTGGAGAAACACAAGGATGCGCTGCCCACATGGCCCGCAGGAACACCTGCCCACTCACTCCTTACCCAGCAAACTTGCCTGCTAAAATTGCTATTTTTCCTTTTTCCAACCATCATCTGTTCTGCTGTGCCAGGAGATTTAGATTAGCTAAGAAGCAGGAAATGGTTGGATTTCTTGCTTTCTAGCTAGTCTTTAGATCTTCAGCTCTGCTTCCCTTAGGACTGAAGGTTTGCTTGCAAGCAAATTCAGTGCAGATTCACGGCAAGCAAATTTGAGACACTGACCTAGCCAATGCAGATAGATGGATCACTGAATGATTCTGCGAGCAACTCAATCTGCCTGCTTTGGCTGATTTTGGGTAAAAATTGCTTTTTTATATAAAAAAATTCATATATTCAAATAAAATTCAATATTTACATGCATGGTGTGTTGTGAGTTAATTTTGTGAGTTTGCTTGCAAGCAAATTTTATGTGACAGACTGAGCTAGCCAATGGCAGATAGATTTCTGAATGAATCTGTGATTCTGTGAGCAACTCAATCTGCCTGTCTGCCTGATTTTGGGTAAAAGTTGCTCTTTTTTTATAAAAAAATTCAATATTTATATAAATATTTATAATGTTTACATACAAGCCATGCCCAGCCAGTCACATGATCACCAAACCACACCCACAAATTAGGCCATGCCCACAGAACCGGTTAGTGGTCCCTGGGATCTAAAATTGTGAGTATGGTGGTCCCTGAGATCCAAAAGGTTGGCGACCCCTGGATCAGAGGAGGAAAGCAGTAGTAGAGAAGAGTTAGATCAACCAAGCCAAGATGAACAGTGGCAAGAGATTAGAGAGAAGGAACAAGAAAAGAAAAATAACAAGGAGAAAGACAACCAAGAAGAGCATATTTGGGAGGGATAACGACAGATTATACTGCAAAGAGAAATAAGGAAAAATGGGGAAACCATAATATACTACTAGGGAGATAAAGAAATTACAAGACAAATTACAAAAGGATCCTGGGGAAGAACAAATTAAATTGGCCTTAACAAAACATAAGTTGAATATTCTACATCAAGAAAAATTGGCAAGGAATTTAAAATTTACAAAACAAAATTATTTTGAGCATGCAAATAAACCTGGAAGATGGTTGGCCTATACATTAAAAAAAGAAAAGAAAAGGAGAGAAGACCTATACACCAATTACAAGATAAGAATGGAATTGAGGAAACTAATATTGATAAGAGAAAAAAAATTGTAAGATAATTTTCTGAAAATCTTTATAGCCAGGAATATAGAAATGGGAAAAATAGATGAATATTTAAAAGAAGGAACAATGTCCCCATTATTGGAAGAAAAAAGGGAATTACTAAACAAGGAAATAACACTAACAGAACTAAAGGAAGCAATTAGAAAACAAAAAAATAAGACTCCAGGACCTTGCCAGGGGAATTCAAAAATATGGGAGATTTGGTAGAAACATTATTTCTGGAAGTTTGTAATGAGGCAATGACAAAAGCAAAGTTACCAGATTCATGGAAAGAGGCTTATATTACATTGATTCCAAAAGAGGATACAGATATAAAACAAATTAAGAACTATAAACCAAACTCCCTTCTAAATGCTGACTATAAAGTATTCATGAGTATTATAGCAGATAGGTTGAAAAAATTATTGAATGAAAGAATACACCCAGATCAAAATGGGTTTCTCCCGACATAACAAATTAGGAATAATACTACAACAATTATTAATATATTAGATTAGAATATTATGAGGTACATTCAGAAAATCAAGCGGCTCTTATCTTCCTGGATGTGCAAAAAGCTTTTGATAACATAAATTGGGAATTTAAGATTCAACAGATTAAAGTTATGAAATTTGGAGAAAGATTTAAAAACATGCAAGAAGTGATTTATTCTACTCAAAAAGTGAGTGTATTAATAAATGGGGAAATGACAAATTCATTTAAAATAGCAAAAAGAGTTAGACAGAGATGTCCACTATCACCTCTACTTTTCATCCTGATACTAGAAATACTAATAAGAATCAGATTAAATAAGGAAATAAAAGGAACCAAAATTAAAAAAGAATACAAATTACAGGCCTTTGCTGATGATATGGCATTTATTGAAGACCCATTCAAATCTGGACCGATATTGTTGCAGGAGATAGAAAAATTTGGTGAGGTAGCAGGTCTTAAAATTAACAAAGATAAAACCAAAATGCTAGTTAAAAATTTAACTGTGAAAGATAAAAGAAAATTAGAAGTAATAGGTCTTCAAATTGTAAAAAAAAGTTAAATATTTAGGTATTTGGTTAAGGGCAAGATACTCAGCATTAAGAAAAGGATAACTATGTAAAACTTCTACAGCAAATAGGGAATGATTTGGACAAATGGAGTAAATTACAACTTTCATTAGAGAAAATTGCTATAATCAAAATGAACATTCTACCCAAATTGCTATACCTATTCCAAACTATATCTATAAAATTAGATAAAAACTTTTTAAAAAATTTAAATAAAATAACTATGAAATTCACATGGTCAGGGAAAAAAGCATGAATAAAATCAATTTATTTACAGGACAGTAAAGGACAGTAAAGATAGATGTGGCTTTGGATTCCCAATATGGGAAACTTACTTATTATAAAGCAACATCCCTAGTTTGGATTAAGGAATGGATCAAATTAGAAAATAGGAGAATTCTGACGTTAGAGGGACATCAATGCAAATAGGGTGGCATGTCCTCATATGGAACCCCAGAAATAAGAACCACTCCTATTTTTATAGTTATTTTATGAGAATCATTGATAAATACCAGGGAGGAAATTAGGAAAAAACATTCTACCAAAATCCTAGGCTGGTTATATCCACTATGGAGGCGATGATCCACCCTAATACATTGGACATTAGTAAAAAGGTTAAATACAATCAAATTTTGGGTAATCAAGAAAGACTTAAAACAAACCAAGTGTCACTCTTTGCTCCATTCAAAATCCAAGAAAGAAATACTCAGACTCCAATGATTAGAGCAGTTTTTTCTTTTACTGAAACTCAAAGTGGAAGCTACTGTTAAGATTCTGAATCTAAAGAATTTGGCGCGCAGATCACATATACAAAGAGATGGAATTGTTCCCACCCCCCAAAGTCCAAAAGACTCTTCCAATTAAAAGTTCTGAATATGATCATGTGGGCATCTTCAGGTGGTGATGAGGCCTCTGTCCATTGACCTTGACATATTTTGATAAAACTTCGCAGCTGCGCAAAAGAAAGAAAAAGCTAGGCAAGGAAATAGAAACTTAAGAACAGAAATTTATACTCCCCCTCCTCCTCCTGCTTTACAGCACAGGAATGTAACACCTCCAGCTTTCTTCCCTTCCAATTCCCCCTCCCCCCGTTACTAATGACAGCCGAATGATGGAGAGACAGATGCATAGCCATAGAAAAGATGTAGAAGATATCTTGAAGGCTGACACCAAGAATTAGAGACACAGGGAATACTCATAGATTGGTGGCCATATCTTCAGGTGCAGACGAGATACAAAAAAGATCTAGAAGAATTTGGATTTGAAATGAAAGCAACCCAGTTAGATAAATTATTACTGGGAACAGAAGAAAAATTAATATCCAAAATATATAACTATTTATTAAACTTTGATTTAGAAGAGGAAATAGTAAAAGGACTTATGTTAGCTGGGGCCAAAAATTTTGGACACAATATTGAATTAGAAGATTCGGAAAAAGTGTGGCATAAAAATTTATCCTTAACAAAGTCTGCTGCATATAAAGAAAATTTATACAAAATGCTTTATCATTGGCATTTAGCACCATTCAGGCTTGCAAAAAGTATCCCAATCTGAACCTGAATTGTTGGAAGTATAAGAACTCACAAGGTAAGGTACCTTCTTCCATGTCTGGTGGCTATGCCCAGAGATTAAAAAATATTGGATTAAGATACAAACATGGCTAGATGAAATTACCCATTGCAGGTTGGAGTTGAACCCTGAATTGTTTCTCCAGGGAATTATCAAGGATAAAAACCCTAAAAAGATCCAATATTTGATTATACATATAATCATGGTAGCAAGAATCACACTAGCTCAGGCTTGGAAGATGTCTACCACACCACATCATCAGGTGGAGTAATAATTTGTAAAATTCTGGAATGTGCAGAAATGGATGGACTCACTTTGAAATTAAATGACAAAGATTCAGAACATTATATGTTCTGGGGACTTTTCAAGAAATACTAGCCAAAAATGAAGAAAAAATTAAAACGATTGAAGAGAAGTCAGAACAACTAGAGAAAAAAATAGAGGAAATGAATCAGAAACTAACACAGGCCAATAAAGAACTGGAAGGAACTGTTATTCAATTGCAAATGGAAAAGATTGAAAGTTCCCGAGGTTCCAGAATATCAAGGAAGAAAAAGAGGAAAACTTAGCTGAGTTGATGGTAGAGTTACAGACTCAAACCTTACAGATAACAACACATGAGATGAGGGCTGAGATGGACAAAGTGTTCAAAATTCATACTGGCTATGCTAGAAAGAAGTAACTCCCAAGGAAGGTGCATGTAAGATTTCTGAAAAAAATCAACAAGAGCAGAAATTCTTAAAAAAACAAGAGAGGAAACCCTAAAATATAAGGGAAGAGAGATTGTGGTTTTAAAACAATTGCCCAGAAGAGTTAGAGATCAGTGGAATTCCTGACAGGACAGTTGATTAAACATCAAATAAAGTTTAGATGGCTGATACGGGATGGAATTTTGGTTACCTGGAATGACAAAAGACATAGACTGGACCAGGGGTGGGATTCAAATTTTTTAACAACCAGTTCTGTGGGCATGGCTTGGTGGGCGTGACTGATTGTGACTGGGTGGGCATGGCTAGGTGGTCATGTGACTGGGTGGGTATGGCCAACTCGACATCACTCACGCCAAGGGGCGCTTCTCCTCGCCTGGCATCTCATGACCATGGGAATGCTGCAACGGTTGTAAGTGTGAAAAAGTCATGTTACTTTTCTCAGTGCCATTGTAATTTTGAATGATCACTAAATGAACTGTTATAAGTCAAGGATTACCTGTAGAAAAATACAAAAAGCTTCTTTGCTTGCAAAAAGCTACCCTAAGTACCAATCATTAGATTAAAAATACCTGCAAGCCGGAGTTCAAATCAGGCAGGATGCCAGAGCACCTTGAGGAATTAATATAGTTAAAATACAGTGATAACTATCAGCAGCCAACTATTACCCAGAAAGCAAAACCTTTTAGCAGAGAGGTCATTTAAGCTCTACAGGAGAAGCAATCCTTAGATCCATTTAACAGATAACAGATAATCAGAATTGGAAGGGACCTTGTACTCATCTAGTCCAACCCCCCGCCCAAGCGGGAGACCCTACACCATTTCTGACAAATGGCAGTCCAATCTCTTCTTGAAGGTCTCAAGTGATGGCACTCCCACAACTTTTGAGGGCAAGGTGTTCCATTGGTTAATTATTCTGTCAGAAAGTTTCTTCTTATTTCCAGGTTAAATCTCTCCTTGTTCAGTTTCCGTCCATTATTCCTTGTCTGGCCTACAGGTGCTTTAGAAAATAGCTTGACCCCTTCCTCTCTGTGGCAGCCCCTCAAATATTGGAACACTGCTATCATGTCTCCCCTGGTCCTTTTCTTTACTAGACTAGCCAAGCCCAGTTCCTGTAACCGTTCATCGTATGTTTTAGTCTCCAGTCCCCTAATCATCCTGGTTGCTGTTCTCTGTACTTTTTCTAGAGTCTCGACATCTTTTTTATAATGTGGCAAACAAAACAGGATGCAGTACTCTAGGTGTGGTCTTACTAAGGCTAAGGAGGTATTAGTACCTCCCTTGATCTTGATTGTATCCCTGTTAGTACAATTTAGGATTGCATTAGCTTTTTTGGCTGCTGCTGCATACTGCTGGCTCATATTTAGCTGGTTGTCTACTAAGACTCCAAGATCCCTCTCACAGTTACTGCTACTGAGCCTGGTTTCACCCAGTCTATATGTGTACTTTTGGTTTTGCTTGCCTATATGTACGACTTTACTTTTCTCTACATTGAATTGCATTTTGTTAGATACCATCCAGTGTTCTAGCCTGTCAAGAGCCACCTGGATCTTTAGCCTATCTTCTTGGGTGTTAGCTATTCCTGCCAACTTAGTATCATCTGCAAATTTGCTAAGTTTCCCTTCTATTCCCTCATCTAAGTCGTTAACGAAGATATTGAAGAGTACTGGGCCTAAGACGGAACCTTGTGGCATCCCACTGCTTACTTCCCTCCATGTAGACTTAGACCCATTGAGGACTCCTCATTGAGTACGGTTTGTCAGCCAGTTGCTAGTCCATCTAGTTGTGGTACTATCTGTTCCACTTTTCTCTAGCTTACTAAGAAGTAGGTTGTGGTCTACTTTGTTGAATGCCTTGCTGAAATCTAAATATATTATGTCCACAGTATTTTGCTTGTCTATTAATTTAGTCACTATATTGAAGAATGAAATAAGATTGGTTTGGCATGATTTGTTCTTAACAAACCCGTGCTGACTACTAGTTATTATTTACTTGTTTCTAGATGTTGGCAGATCTGTTTTTTTATTATCTTTTTCAGTATCTTTCCGGGTATTGACGTTAGGCTGATTGGTCTATAGTTTCCTGGGTCTGGTTCCCCCCCCCCTTTTTTTTGAAGATGGGAACCACATCAGCTCTTTTCCAGTGCTCTGGTAGTTCTCCGGTGCTCCAGGATTTTTGAAAGATATGGTGCAGTGGTTCTGAGATAACACCTGCCAGCTCCTTTAAAACTCTGGGATGTAATCCATCAGGCCCTGGTAATTTGTGTTCATCAAGATCAGACAGGTGTTCTCTTACTATTTTTTTTGCTTATTTTAACTTTTATTTCTGGTCTGTCTTTTACAGTTATGTTTTGGGTGGGTTGAGCTATAGTTTCTTTTTGCATGAAGACCGATGCAATGAATGAGTTAAGCAGTTCTGCTTTCTCTCTGTTGCCTGTTACTTCCTTGCCATCTTCTCTCTTTAGTGGACCAACTGTTTCCTTGATTTTTTTCTCGTTATTTATATGTTGGAAGAAACTTTTTTTATCTTTGACCTTTGTTGCAAGTCTTTGTCTTTGCAGATTCTGGCTATGTGCTGAATGTCAGCCTCAAGATATCTTCCATAATATGTATATTCTGCATTCTAACTATTGCTTCTCTGATGCTGTGCCAGTCTATTTCTTTCGGCTGTCAATAGCAATGGATGGAGGGGAAGAAGGCTGGAGGTGTTTTGCATTCCCTTGTCGGGTTAGCAAGGGGAGGGGGGAAATTCCTTTCTTTAACTTTCCATTTCTTGGCTAGCTTCTGTCCCCTTTTGCGCAACTGCGAACTTTTATCAAAATATGTCAAGGTCAACTGACAGAAGCCTCATCACCACCTGGAGATGGCCACATGAACCTATTCAGAACATTTAATTGGAAGAGTCATTTGGACTTTGGGGGGTGGGAGCATTTCCATTTCTTTGTATATGTGATCTGCGCGCCAATTTCTCAGATTCGGAATTAAATCTGAAGCTTTCACTTCATTTTCCAGTAAAAGGATAACTTTGCTCTAAGCATGGAGTCTGAGTATTTCTTTCTTGGGATTTGAAGGGAGCACAGACTGACACTGATATTCTGCCTTAGTTGTATGTCCTTCTTTCCATTTTTTCTACTTGTCCTTTTTTTCTTTCAATTTGCCAGAGAGATCTTTGTGCAGCCATGCTGGTTTCTTCTTGGATTTCTTGTTTTTCTTTCTCAGTGGTATTGTGCTAGTCTGGACTTCTATGATCGTACTTTTCAGAGTTTCCCAAGATTCTTGAGTTGTTTTCCCCTTTAGGATTTTCATCCATGGAATCTTTCCCAAATTCTCTCTGAATTTATTGAAAGCAGCTCTTTTAAAATCCAAGACTTTGGTGTCATTATGTTCTATTGCTTGTGTTTGTGTTATGTTGAATTCTAGTACAGGTGAAACTCAAAAAATTGGAATATCATGCAAAAGTTCATTTATTTTAGTAATGCAACTTAAAAGGTGAAACTAATATATGAGATAGACTCATTACATGCAAAGCAAGAGAGTTCAAACCGTGATTTGCCATAATTGTGATTATTATGGTTCACGAGAACCCCAAATTCACAATCTCAGAAAATTAGAATATTGTGAAAAGGTTCAATATTCTAGGCTCAAAGTGTCCCAATCTAACCATAACACCTGCAAAGGGTTCCTGAGCCTTTAAATGGTCTCTCAGTCTGGTTCAGTAGGAATCACAATCATGGGAAAGACTGCTGACCTGACAGTTGTGCAGAAAACCATCATTGACACCTTCCACAGGGAGGGAAAGCTCAAAAGGTAATTGCAAAAGAAGTTGGATGTTCCCAAAGTGCTGTATCAAAGCACATTAATAGAAAGTTATGTGGAAGAGAGAAGTGTGGAAGAAAAAGGTGCACAAGTAGCAGAGATGACTGCAGCCTGGAGAGGATTGTCAGGAAAAGGCCATTCAAAAATGTTGGGGACTTTCACAAAGAGTGGACTGAGGCTGGAGTCAATGCATCAAGAGCCATCACACACAGACGGATCCTGGACATGGGCTTCAAATGTCGTATTCCTCTTGTCAAGCTGCTCTTGAACAACAAACGTCAGAAGTGTCTTACCTGGGCTAAAGAAAAACAGAACGGGCCTGTTGCTCAGTGGTCCAAAGTCCTCTTTTCTGATGAGAGCAACTTTTGCATTTCATTTGGAAACCAAGGACCCAAAGTCTGGAGGAAGAATGGAGAGGCACACACTGCAAGATGCTTGAAGTCCAGTGTGAAGTTTCCACAGTCTGTGTTGATTTGGGGAGCCAAGTGGTCTGCTGGTGTTTGGAGCACTTCATGCTTCCTTCCGCAGACGAGCTTTATGGGGATGCTGACTTCATTTTCCAGCAGGACTTGGCACCAAAACCTGGTTCAATGACCGTGAGATTACTGTGTTTGATTGGCCAGCAAACTCGCCTGACCTGAACCCCATCGAGAATCTATGGGGCATTGCCAAGAGAGATGAGAGACATGAGACTGAACAATGCAGAAGAGCTGAAGGCCGCTATTGAAGCATCCTTGTCTTCCATAACACCTCAACAGTGCCACAGGCTGATAGCTTCCATGCCATGCTGCACTGAGGCAGTAATTGCTGCAAAAGGGGCCCAAACCAAGTACTGAGTACATATGCATGCTTATACTTTTCAGAGGTCCGATATTGTTCTATGTACAATCCTTGTTTTATTGATTGCATGTAATATTTTAATTTTCTGAGATAGTGGATTTGGGGTTTTCATGAGCTGTAAGCCATAATCATCACAATTATGGCAAATCACGGCTTGAACTATCTTGCTTTGCATGTAATGATCTATGTCATATATTAGTTTCACCTTTTAAGTTGCATTATGAAATAAATGAACTTTTGCATGATATTCTAATTTTTCGAGTTTCACCTGTATGACATGGTCACTCAACTCCCTCTATCACTTCTTCTCTGTAAGAATTAAGTCCAGTATGGCTGTCCCTCTAGTTCCATCCTCTACCTTTTGGACAACAAAATTGTCAGCTAGGTTGGTTAGGAACTTATTTGATTTCTCACTTGGTGCAGAATTAGTTTTCCAATTGATATCAGGATAATTGAAGTCCCCCATTACTATTGTTGTGTGTTTCCTGCATATGTTTGTTAGTTGGTTGGCAAAAAGGATGTATATTGTTTCTGCTTGATTGGGTGGCCTATAATATACACCTATGGCCATGTCATTCTTTTTTTCTTTTATATTGACCCATATGCATTCTAGGTTTTTATCTTTGGTTTCATGCATTTCTGTAGCAATACAGTGCAACTCCACCTCCTCTTTTATGGAATCTGTTTTTTTTTAATAGTTTGTATCCTTCTACCAGTATATTCCAATCATGGGTTTTATCCCACCAAGTTTCTGTTATTCCAACTATATCATATCTACCTTCTTGTATTCGTAGTTCGAGTTCACCCTGTTTGTTCCCCAGACTTTGTGCATTTGTATATAGGCACTTGAGATCTTTATGTCTGACACCGTGTTTACTGTCTACATAACCTGTGTTATGCCTGTCTTCCCCTACTTTCTTGCCACCTATTTGATTAATGCACATGGTATGGCACTCACTATTAAATGCTTGGTTTTGGTTGACAGCCAGGTTGATAATCTTACCTGCACAAAGATCTATTTTGCATGCACTGGTATCCTTATTAATTTTAGGTTGCTGGGGACAGAAATTTTCTGTATCCATTAATTCTCTGTCCCCGCTGTTCAGTTTAAATGTTTATCCAGAAAATGTGTGAATTTAATGCCAAGTAACTCAGTCCCTTTCTTTGATGGATAAAATCCATCTCTTTTGTACAGTTTTTCATTGGACCAGCTGCAGACATCATGACTAATAAAACCAAAGCCTTCCCTTTTACACCATTCCTTTAGCCACACATGAAACTCCACTACCTGCTGACCTTTCCTTTTTTGTTCCTTGTATACTGGTAGAACCTCTGAAAAGATAAGCCCATATTACTAAGTTCATACCCCAAGCTCTGGAAGTCTTTCTGAACAGAAAGTACATCCTTCTGGGACAGATCATTTGTACCAAGATGTATAATAGCATCAGCATCACAATCCTTACTGGCATTCTTAACTATCTTAAGAATATGCTTCTTGTCTCTGCTGGCAGTAGCACCTGGCAGACACCTGATCTCTTTCAAAAACCTTTGTATCCTTTCCTAAATTTACATCCCTTACAATTGAGTCCCCAAACAGAAGGTAGCTTCTCTTTTTAGATGCCTTGCTCGTCTTGTGTGACCGATACGTAATACCTGATTCCCACTTTCTCCTTTCCAAAGTAAGTTCTTCTTCTAGGACCATGATCACCGGCTTATTTGAGTTATCATTATCACAACTTCCTTGACCTGTCACTTTAGTGTCCTCTATTAAGGTCAGCAAGGGCACTCCCCCCGAAAAAAAAAATCTGAAAAGTAGCCAGGGATGCAGGGGTTGCCTAAGCACCCACCGCGCTCCGCACAGCGCCCCGGTGGGAATTAAATTGGCAACTTGAAGCTTTAGCAGAGTAAAGTAATCAAAAGTGATTTTTCAAGGTGAGTCTGCATGATAGTTTATTTGACAAAAAAAATTAATAAAAAGCACCATGAGAATGCTCTCGGGCGAAGGGTTTCACTTTTAAAAAATAAAACAAACAAACAAAAACAACAAACAAACCCTGCTTAACAGACAGAAAAACAGTCACAATGCTTCACCTCTAATTGGACTTTCTCTTTGTTCCCTTTCCTTTGATCAGCATTGCTTCTCTATGCTTCTTTCTAGTTAGTTGAGCTGATAGCATAACTTTGAGTCTGGCCTGTCTTTTGGCTACAGTTGTCTTCCTCTTCAGTTCCTGATTGGCCCTCTTTGCTGCAAGCTTCTGTTTTATTGTCTTCAGTTCTTCCATGTACGATTTATGTGCCCGTCTCATATTTCTTACAAGACTTGGATTCACTGGGTCATGTTCAAGGTCCTTCCTTTGATACTGCTGTACAGCAGACTTCCCTGAAGCCTTCAATGAGTATTTAACACTTTGAAGAGCATCAAATGTCCTTATGCCAAGGCGAGATGTCTTGGAAGTTATAATGTTACCCATTAGGCTGAAAGAACTCTCAACTTGGGGTCCATGGAAGCAGCTCATGATTGCTTTCATCATCTTGAAGAGGCAAGGATACTTTTTGCTGAAGCAATCCCAGTCCACCAGTTGTCTATCATTGCTTGGTCTGCTGCACTTGGTATCCTGGCATCACTGTGATACCGGTGAACCTCTAGTATGTAGGGCTCTACCTCTGAAGCTTCCAATACATTTGGTAGAAGCTGTGGAAGTGCCTTCATGCACTTCAGTGCTTGGGAGTGTCCTCTCACAATGGGGTCTGTTGCTGAGAAATGAGCAAGTAATTTGTTCTTGATAGGCAGTTTTTCCTGCAAGCATTTTCCAGCTGAAACATAGGCAGGCCTTGCCGTAGTAAGGAATCCATTCTTCACCTCATTCTTCTCTTTCTTGAGAATCTCTTTCGCTTCAGGCCCAACAAACATGTCTATACATGGTAACGAAGAAGTCTCAGCTTGGACATCTACTGCACACACTTTACAGTCACGAAGTACTTCCGCTTCACAAGGCATGCAAAGAAGTTCTTTGTCAAGTCTACAACTTTATCATGCAGTTTGTGGATTTTTGTTTCCTTCTTCTGAAACACCAGAACAAACGTCTTCAATAGAGGCAAGGAAGCACAATAGAAATGAAGTAGCAATCTTGTGTAGCTGCGATTCACAAACAGCTTCTGTGTGATTCTTTCTTTTTGTTGTTTCCCCTCTCCTGTCATCTTCTTCTCTCTGAGCTTGACTTGAATTGCTCTGATAGCCCTGACAGCTTCGTCTCCAATATCCTTTGTGTTGAAGATACCCCTGCATAAGAAGAAAAAATGTTGACGATTGAATGAAAGTAGGAAGGAGAAGATAGTGTACACTTCAAACAACCTTAGAGTGTCAACTGCTACATCATACACACTAAGTCACCTGGTTGGAACGTATCTCTCTGGCATGGTGAACTTTACTCCAAGAATGATGCTCAGCTCCACCAGGTACTAGCAAAGATCCGTAGACCATTTGTAATCATTGTAGATGGAGGTGAATTGCTCTTCTAAATAATCTTAAAAAGCATTGAAAACTTCTTGCAAGAATTGTGTACATGATGTGTACATGATGACACACATCTCCATCAATGTCCAGGAGATGAGGAGCATGCTTTGTCCTTATCCGTGTCTCCAATCCAGCCTTTGAGCCCCTCATAACATTGCAGGAATCCATGAGAATAGACATGACATTTTTCCCACGGTATGTTGTGTTGTTTTAGCAATGCATCAATTTCTTTTTCAAGATTCTCACTGTTTACCATTATCAAACTAAGTGAGGCAAAGTGCTGAATTATAACCTTCTTCAGAGAATCAGAGTAGTAGCTCACCAGGACAGTCAAAATTTTCTTGTTGCTGTCAGATTGCCTCATCAATGTTCATTGAGAACTTGCTGCTTTGCAGGTCCTTCACTAATCTTATGATTCACTTATCTTTGATAGTCTTCACAAGGCCATATTGCATTTTATATGATGCAGTATTTCTGTCCATGGAGAGTTGATTTAGGACCTTGGGATCTCCAGCAAGAGCCTGTGACGAGCTGATCAAATCTGGTGCCAAGCTGAATGGAAGCGACTTCTCTGCAAGCAACGCCAACAGCATGGCCTCGTGGTTAGTAACTCTGTCCACGAGAGGAACCGAGGCTTGAAGAGGTGGACAAGATGGTGTTACGTTTGACTTGACGGAAGGGTGCAAGCCATATGTTGAGCTGGAGGTTGATGTTGAGGGAGCAAATGCAGCTGTAAAAAGAGAGGGAGAGGTAAAACAAAGTAATATGACATCATAATAATGATGATGATGATGGTGATAATAATAATAACTACAATTATAATTATTATTATTGTATTACTAATAACAATGTACTACTATAAAATTTATGATACTGCATACTGACATTTCCTATATAATTAATATTACAGGAAAGAAATAATTTTTGAAGATATTGTGAGATTTGTCACGCTTTAAAACATTTTTAGAAATACAATTTATGACGCATTTACTTCATGTTTCAATACCACAATACCCGGAAATTATTTACAAATTTATCTTCCCTAAAGTCATAAATGTTCATAGATTTCCTCTGAGGCAGATTTTGAATTGGAGGCATGATTTTTCTCCTGATCTAAACTTGCTGAGTTCACAATTGATTATTTACATGTTGTTTATTCAAAATTGTTTGTGATCAAGTCTAATTATATGTTTATTCATTTTTTGTGTGATGCTATATTAATTAATATGCAGGGCCTTCACGTACAGTAAACCAGTTTATAATAACCACTGATAAAGCTACCCTGGGTAAAAAAAAGAATAAATAAATAGAATAAATAAATAAATTGAAAAATAAGTTTGGATGCATTCACTAAACACTCCTTCAATCACTTAATCTCTAATTAAATTTCATCAAATAAATCAAACCAGCATAAAAAAAACCATTTACGTAAGATCGGAATGGAGCCATCTACTCGAGCCGACCAACAAACCCGCACAGCACAGAGACTCGTGCCACCAGTATTCACCCCGGAACTCTGGCAGGGCTAGTCAGCTGGTTTGCTTCAGCAATTCAGGGATCATATCGAAATTGCAGTCAGCACCACTATTCAATGACTAATTAACTTCGCAAAGGGGGGACAATTTGGGGCTAAAACACACAATTTTTTCATGTAAAAATTATATACACACTCTACAGCAGGGGTCTCCAACCTTGGCTCCTGGAAGCCTGGCGGACTTCAACTCGCAGAATTCCACAGCCAGCTTTGCTGGCTGTGGAACTCTGGGAGTTGAAGTCCGCCAGGCTTCCAGGAGCCAAGGTTGGAGACCCCTGCTCTACAGTAACTTTCCAACGCCAATTTTGGGGACTTATGCTTTTAAAAATTGAGAGATTTCATGAAGAGTTTTCCATATATTTCGAGCTGGGCATCCCCGCAATAGCACTGTTTAAATGCCGATCCCGTACACACGCAAGCACAAAAATGAACAAATGAATTCAAAGTTTTAATTGTAACTCTGAATGTGAAGACAGAAATGATTACAAAACATAAAATAAATGAGATCGCAGATGAAACTTACCACTAAGGCTGTAATTTGTCTCCCTAAGTTTCTTCACGTCCATGTGATTCTTCTTTGTCATATGCCGCTTTATCACAACGAGGCCACCCTTTGCTTGGTGATAACACTTTCACACCAGACACAAAATGCTTTCCCTGGTTTTGGGACTTTTCTGATGCATTCAGATATCATGGTGCCATCAACAGTTCTCTGGGTCCATTTCCAATTCCACTTGTCACGGACAGTTCCATCAATTTTCCTGACAAGGGCTTCATCCTTTCTTTCCAAAATTTTCCACCAAGAAGCCATGCTGTTTTTGCTGTCTTTAGATACGGGAGGTCAAATCCAGCATGTGCATAAGCAACGGCGATACACAGCGTGTTGTAAAAGTAGATATTTTCGCGCGATTAATTTTCGCGTTTGGTGAGTTAAAACAATTTCGCGTGTTTCTAATTTCGTGGAATCAAGACGTACATAGAGATACGTATAACAAGCAGAAATATTCGCGTGCTTTTATTTTCGCGCTGTCTGGTTGCACGAAATGTGTGAAAATTTCCACACCGTGACTTTTCGGCATGCGTATGACTGATTGAAGCACAGGCTGTATGCACGATGCCAGCACACGCCCCAGCCCTCATACACTAGCTTGCTCTGCCTGGCTGGCACGGCTCATGGCCGTGGAGCTAGCTCTGATCGGATCGATCGGAGGCGCGGAAAGGTCTAGACTGACGTAACAGAAAAGGATCGAGAGTTTATGGCAAAAATGAAAAAAAGTAGGAATCACTGTTCGGAAAAGAAAAAAATCGGAATTCTGATTTTAGTCGGAAGAATATCATGCCAGGTTTATGGTCCATGGCTCTGATCCTGCCAGATCCCACAGCTGTCCATACTGCTCTTTTCCTGTAGGATCTATGTGGTAGTGGGGGCTGGTAGCATAGCAACTCAATAGATGGCTGGATTGGGCACCTAATTTCTGCTTGGAGAGCACAGATTAGAGATTGTAGATAGGTAATCTGTCCACGTAGACTGGTAATTTTTTTATAAAGAGGACAGTATTAAAATTAGAAAGAGTACTGCGAAAGACAGCTTTTACAGCTGTCAAGTATTACACTGAACTAAGCCAGTCATTTTGAAATAAAATAAAATCACAATCTAAAGCGCACTAACTCTAAATGTATTATTGGTATTTTGCACCACTTAAAGACACCAGCTGGTCTTACTCACCTCACAAGATATCCTAACGAAATCATCTAGATTTAAGGAAAGATCATGTGCCCCCCAGAAAGGCAGTAAAAAAAATCAGTGCCAAGCTTGCATCCTGCCTCTTGGAAGAACACCTCAAAAGGACAGTGTCAGGAACCAGTAAAGCAGTGAAGGAAGACCCCCGCCCCAGATAGAAAAAGAAACCATGAGGCAGAAAAAAATTCAAACACAATACAAATAATTAAATCACAACAGTAGCTGTTACTTGTTAAACCAATTATCAGAACAAATAGACTCAGGAACTAGCCAGATTTCTCAACCCAGTTTCTTCTCAGGAACAGAAATTAATCTTTTTCCTTTCAAACAAAGCTGAATAGGGAAAATTATCCCACCAATAAACACAGGATTAAATGGCACCAAGCACAATTAAACTTCACCAAAAACCAGTTTTAGACCAAAACTCAGAAAGGGTATGTAAATTCACGTTTGAATGTCAATCTTTCTAGCTAGACAAGAAGCTCTGCTTCGTCATTCAATTATTTCTTCAAAGTGCTGATCCCGGCTGGAAGAACTCCAACAGGGGAGTATTTCCTCCTAACAGCAGTGTAAAAAGCTTAAAACAACCCTTCCTCTTTAAGAAAGTACCAGCAAAGAAAAAAAAAAAACCTTCGGAGACACAAAATCTAGGCATACTCCCAAGAATGTAGTACGGATTAACAGAGAGACAGTTTCTGTAAGCAGGTCAATAAAGATTATGCTAGAAACACACCAGAATGTTTCTATGATGACCGGGAGTGTAACACAAATGTAACAAAATCCAAAATGTAAATAAATGTCCTTTAATGCCTCCAACTTGGCCCCACTGTTCAATAATTCTCAGTTGGAGATAAAACATACTCAAAAATAGTCTTCAAAAGAAAGCAATACAGTCTGAACTTAATGAGCAAATAGAGGTGAAATAAAAAACCAAATAAACTGCAATGATGAAATTTCCACAATGGACCGGGATAAGTAATTACCTAATTCAGGGAGATAACAAGGCGGTCTGTTGGAAGGATGCCAACCAACTTCAGCCCAAAATAACACATGCTTTGTTTCTAGCAATGCTGTGTTGTAATTGTCTCTCTTATATACCAGTCTCCCAGCTGCAACCAATGAGGAGGATTATGGCCGCTTCTCTCTTTCTTAAGCCAAGTTGTTGCCTTTTCCATTCCTCCCTGCATGTCCTAGGATGCAGAAGGGATGGGTCTGGTTCTTCCTCTGACTTCCCAGCTGGCCTCTGCCCTTCCCCAGCCTCCTCCACAACCTACGGAGCCACACCTCCACTCCCTGTCGGCTGTTCCTCCTCTCCCTCAGAGTCTGACTCTACCAAGGGCATGAGTTTCCTTCCTGCCTTCCTTACAGGATTAACCCTGTAAAGTGGAAAAAAACAAAAGGAGATTTCTTTCAACAACCAGTTCTTCAAACTGCTTAAAAAGTTAACAACAGGTTCTAGCGAATAGGTGAGAACCAGTAGAATCCCACCCCTGGACTGGACTCTCTAGATAGTGCATATGAATTCTATGACTATTATTTTAAGTCACAGGAGCAACAAACGAGAGGAAGCAGGAAATAGAGGACAAGAGAAATTAATGACATGAAATGACAACCAAGCAACAAGTGAAGTTAAACAAAGAACAAGGAGTAAGAACAAAGGAATAGAGAGCAACTAGAACAGCAAAACCCACCTATAAGTCAAAGAAGAAATAAACTTACTATCGATTAATATAAATGGACTAAAATTTTCCATGAAAAGAAGATTCTTTACGAAACTGCAAAAAAAGTACTTAGACCTAATCTGCCTACAAGAAATACCGATCAAGACAACACAGCAAACTCTTAGACTATCCAAAAATATTTGGGAATCTACCTATCAGCGAGATGTGTAACTATAAAAGAAGACAACTATTTAAAACTAACACATAAATTAAGCTAGATTTGGAAAAGTGGAAAAAATGTAACTATCACTGCTAGAAAGAAAAGCCAGCATCAAAAGGAATATCTTGCCGAGACTGTTAAACCTGTTCCAAACAATCCCAATAAAGTTAGAAAGGAAACATTTTGAGGAACTAAATAAAATAGTATCCGAATTTATTTGGCAATGTAGAAAGGCAAGAATAAGTCTGAAATTACTACAAGACTCGATTAACAGAGGAAGCTTTGGGTTGCCAAATTGGGAATTACTACCAAGTAATTGCCCTTACTTGCTAAAAAAATGGATAACTCTGGGACATGATTTGCAATTAGGGTGGCATGCCTTCCTACGGTATGAGAAACACAATACTTTCAAAGACACTATATCAGAAATGCTTTGTTCTCAGTAGGCGGGGGGGAGAGAGAGAGAGAGAGAGAGAGAGAGAGAGAGAGAGAGAGAGAGAGAGATCTAACCTCTCTCTTCCCCCCACCATACACACACACACAAACACATAGCGGCAGGGGTGGGATTCAATTTTTTTAACAACCGGTTCTTGGGCATGGCCTAATTTGTGGATGTGGCTTGGTGGTCATGTGACAGGCTGGGCATAGCTTGTAAGTAAATATTATAAATATTGATGTAAATATTGATATTTTTTTTTTTAAAAAGAGCAATTTTTACCCAAAATCAGGCAAAGCAGGCAGGCAGATTGAGTTGCTCACAAAATCACATTTAGAGATCTGTTTTTCTGCCATCAACTACCTGAATCTGCACTGACAAATAGAAGCTTCAGTCCTAAGGAAGGTTAAAAAGCAGAGCCAAAGATCTAAAGATTAGCTAGAAAGCAAGAAATCTAACGATTTGCTGCTAATCTAAATCTCCCAGCACAGCAGAACAGCTGATGGTCAGTGAAAAATAAAAAATAGCAACTTAGCAGACAAGTTGAGTGGGTGGGGAGGGTTCCCGCAGGCCATGTGGGCTGCACAGTCTTGTGTTCCTGCGCAGCCTGAATTAATTGTTTTGGGGAGTGCTCTGGGGGTGACATTTCTCTGCGGACCACCAAAATTTTCTCATGGACCACCAGTGGGCTGTGGCCCACTGGCTGGCGACCACTGATCTAGATATTATAAAGATGCTAAAACATATGGTTTAATAAAGGACCAAAAGAATTGGATTAAATCTTAATGGGACCGGAGGAGAAACTGATTTTAAAAAATTGTAATTATCTATTGACTATTAGAATGGAAGAGGAACAAGTAAAAGAAATCATGATAGCATGGGCTAAAAACTTTGGGCATTCTGTAGAATTGGACACATGGCAACAGTTATGGGATAGAAACTATAAATTGACAATATCCACTGAATATAATAAAAACCTATACAAAATGTTTTATAGATGGCACTTCTCTCCAGCAAGATTAGCTAGAATGTTTAAGAATATGACTGCCAAGTGTTGGAATGAAACCAAATCCCGGGCTTGTACTACCACATTTGGTGGACATGCGTGAAAGCAAAAAAAAAAAAAAAAAAATGAAGTAAAATACATACCTGGATAGAAAAAAATGATAAAAGGAACATATAGATTTAAAACTGGAAATATTTCTGTTGGGCATTATACCTAAAAATTACAGTAAATACAGTAAAAGGAATGTATATTTAATAGTACATGTGTTAACAGCAGCCAGAATCGTGTTTGCACAACATTGGATGAGGAGATCTCGACAGAAGAAAGTAACAAAAGTCTTAGAATGTGCAGAAATGAATAAACATGGTTAAATAAGAGAAAGAGAAGTTAGAATAGGCCTTCTTTTGATTGACTACACTGAACAAGTTCAACTCTGGCAAAATATTGTTGGATGTACCTACACTGTGTGCACAATTATTAGGCAAGTGAGTATTTTAATCATATCATTTTTATGCATTTTCCACCTCCAAGCATATCAGGTGAGGTATATTTGTGCAACGAGGGAGGGTGTGGCCTAAGGAGACCAACACTCTTTATCAAGGTGTACATATTATTAGGCAGCTTCTTTTCCTCAGGCAAAAAGTGGGAGATATTTATTTTATTTATTTATTTTGTCAAGTGATTATAAGATAACAGGTATAAATATAAACATAGTTATGAATACATGAAATGGATACATATAAGAAAAATAAAAAACCAATAGGACATGTTGGTGCGCTTATGCACGCACCAATGTCAACTTGCACAGAATAAAGCTCATCCTACATTTTCTCACTTCCACACTCTCTCTGCGGAATTGGCTGCCTGCCCAGAAGCTCAACTTATAAAACCAATCGACTCCGCGTTTCTTCGACCAGTTTTGCTGGGAACATCGTGTCTGGTGGAAATGCTGCGGGATTGTGAAAGGAAGGGAAGCAGTTGGCATCATACGTCTCTACAAAGAGTGGCAACTCCACCGCTGAAAGAATGGGAAAACGTCCATGTGTCGGGCAAGACGACACTCGCGGGGTGCAAATTCCACTGCGGTATTGACTATGGAATTCATACTCTTAAAATTCTGCCACGCCAACCACGAAAGTCCAAGGGTGACTTTCCCTCCACCCTCCCGTCTCCACTCCGGCACCCGATTCTGGAAAAGTGAGTGACATTCGAAGCCTTCAACTTACCGAGCTAGGAACGAGCAAACCTGGAGAAAACAGGCACCGGACCGCTGGCGAATAAATGGGCGTTGGCGGGCGGGTTCGCTATATGGGTAAAGGCATGAGCCCGGCACCGCCTACTCCGGCACACACCGCTTTCGCCCCGCCGGAAACAAGACCTGGGGAAACAACTGGCAACTTGATTGGCAGCAGTTGCTGCCATTCATCGACTCAGGTGCATAGTCGCGAAGGCCGGGCGGTTTTGCATGCCGTTTCTCCGCCTCTGGAAGATCGCCTGCAATCTCTTCCCAGGCCGGGATCTCTCGCCTACAAAATAAGGAGTGGTCAAGAGCCGCTGAAAATCCAGATGTTTCCGCCCCCGAAAAATAAAAATCACACGACACTCCCCCCCCCCGCGACAGGAAGCGCCAAGGCCTCAATCCAGGCAGAATGTCGCTCTTTGGTCCTGCTGTTAAGCAGTGTTCCCGTTTCAAACGGCTGAGACAGAAGACTTTCAATTCGCGGCATAAGCAAACCGTAGCTCACCATGGCTTTACAGCAAAATTCCCAACCTTTCCGGGTTGGCAGACGTGAGGGGGGAAAGAGGAGATGATTTTGTGGGCGGGGTAAATTCGCTATGACGTGGCGCGGTCGCGAGCGCCGTGGGCGCGCGCACCAACCGGCTCCTGACACGGCACACTGGTGATTAGCCCGAGGTCGTGTTGTGGGCAGTGGACCACAAGTTGGAGACCCCTGCTTTAGTGTGTGCTTAGCCCATAACACGACATATGGTAGCCCCCTGTTGGGGTGTTGGACACGCAAAATAAAGTTAGCAGGTCTTATGAGGTCACGTGGGGGGCGGGAAAAGCCCCTCCTCCCAACTGCCGAAGAATGAAATATTTTGGGGGATATTAAATAAGGCAAAAAGCAGCCCCAACAGCCTAGCACAGTGGTGGTAAATCTTTTTGGCTCCGGTGCTGATAATTGTGTGCATGCTGGCGCTAGCTTGCTGTCCCCCCCCCCTGCGTGCAATCCCCCTGCCGCATCTGCGCCTGCGCCTGCAGGTGATTTCCCCCACTGCATGCCATGCATCTGTGCGTGCACACTCGATCACCCCTTCATGTGCTGTACATCTGCGCATGTGTGCGCGATCCCCTTGCATGCTGCGCAACTGCACATGCATGCGCGATCACCCATCCATCTGCGCATGCATGTGTAACCCTAGCATGTGCTGCACATCTCTGTGCATGCACATGTATCTCCTTTGTGCTCCCGCCCCCACCCTGTGCATGCACACCAAATACCTTACAATCAGCTGTTGGGTGGTGGTGCATGCACAAGCGCAGTGGGGCTCTTCTGGGCAAGCTCTCGCGTGCTGGGAGAAATGGCTCTGCATGCCACTTCTGTTGTGAATGAATAAATGTGTAATAAAAGTTATCTAGAGCTTGAAGTCAAGTGCAGGGTTCTGGCCCTGCACTTCTGATTGGCTGTTAAATGGCGAGATCAGATTGGTCCGTTCGGGAGAGTCTGATTGGCCGTTAACGAGCCATTCTCATTGGTCAACGGAGCTAGTTTTTTCCCAGGTTTTCATTGGTTGAATAGTTAATAAGTTGCCTTTATAAGGAAGGCTATAGCAGCCATCCAGTTGAGCTGTCACACCATGTAAATAAAGAGTTGAAGTTCATTGTTTTCACTGGCTCGTCTCCATTCTTCGCACCCATGCTCCACACTTAACACTGGCAACGAGGATGGGATGTGGAGACATCAGAGCTGACTGAACAACGGAAAAGATAACCGAGCACGTAGCTGAAACGCACAACGGCGGAACCATGTCCGGCGGCGTCATACCACCCGCTCCATTCGACCCAGCGCAAGAAGACTGGGAGTCCTACATGGATCATTTCCAAATGTTCTTGGAAACCAATAATTTGAATAATGCCACAACCGGGAAGAAACAGGCGGTATTCCTAACGCATTGCGGGCTGACCGTATTCAAGATGGCACTAGCAAAACCGGCTGAAGTGAAGGCTATGGACTGGGACGTCCTCGAACCCCTACTGAGGGCCCACTATGCACCGACTGTACCAACGCTCGTAAGGCGGCACGAGTTCTACCAAAGAAACCAGCAGAAAGGAGAGAGCGTTGCCGATTTTGTTGTGGACCTCCGAAACTTGGGAGGCCTCTGTGGGTTCGCCGACCTGGAAGAGGCTTTGAGAGACCGAATAGTTCTGGGATTAGATGCGCTAAATGTGCAGAGCAAGCTGATGGCGAAAGGCGACATTAGCCTTGCCGATGCCATTGCTGATGCTACTGCAGCAGAAGCAACCAGGAAGTCGGCTGCCCAACTGTGCCGCAACCGCGCTCCGGTACACCAACTGACCTGCAACATTTCACCTAAGTCAGAAGGACAGCTTTTGACGGCCCACCACGAGGACCTCTCGTCATCGTCAGACAGCGACGAAGAAGAGGTCCATCAACTGTGATCCGATCGGGACCATTACCCGAAGTCCCAACACCCATGCGCTGGCTGTGGGGCCAACCATTCCTGGTCCGAATGCAAATTCCGCGACGCGCTCTGCCATGAGTGCGGGAAACGAGGCCATATTGGACAGGTCTGTAGAAGCTTCCTAGGACCCAGCCAAACCTCAAAGGGGGCTATCGCCAATCGACAGGAAACCATCCTGTAAGGCGAGAACCAGTAAACCACTCCTACAGAAACTGAACCATAAATCGCCCAACGAAGCGAGAAGAGGCTCACCAAACTATCACTATCGGTCACGCCTCTTCCTTGGATGCCAAGAAAATCCAAATTAAAGTGGCCATCGAAAATCAGTCCTGCCAAATGGAAGTCGACTCAGGATCGTCTCTCTCGATGGTTTCCTGGAAGACACTCAAGCAACTCATCCATACTATCCGGCGCCAAGACCTCCGTTCCCAAAGACTCATACTTAAAGACTATCAAGGGAATAGGATTCCAGTCGTAGTATACAGTCGAGTCTGGGTCTCGTTCAAAAACTGCACAGCATACTTACCCCTGACTGTGATCGACAAGGACCGGCCTAGCCTGTTAGGCCTCCAATGGTTCGCGCCACTCCGCATTGAAGTGGCAGGCATTAACCGAATCAGCGGCAGTGACTGGGAGGAGGACCTCGTCCATGAATTCAAGGACGTCTTCACAGAAAAGCTAGGCGAGTACAAGGGGACCCCGATATCATTTAGCCTTAATCCAAAAATAGCTCCCATCCGCCTTAATCCTCGTCGAGTTCCATTTGTCCTAAAGCCGAAAATCGACGAACAGCTTGATAAGTTAATAGCCCAGGGAGTGTTAGAGCCAACCGATCACTCGCCCTGGGAGACCCCAATTGTGACACCCATTAAGCCGGATGGTTCGATTAGAATTTGTGGGGACTACCGAGCCACCCTGAACCACGCCCTGCAGCAAAACCCATATCCGGTGCCGGTGGTGCAACACCTCCTCCATTCCCTGGGGGGCGGAAAAGTCTTCGCTAAACTAGACTTAGCTCAGGCATATCAGCAACTGCTGGTTGATGAAAAAACGGCACAGGCACAGATGATCGTGATGCACCGAGGTGCCTTTAAATGTACACGGCTCCAATTCGGAGTGAGTGTAGCCCCGGGGATCTTTCAGAGCCTGATGGAAAGACTATTACAAGGGATTAAAGGCATTGTCCCCTACTTTGATGATGTGTTAATTGCTGCCCCTACTTCAAAAATTTTACGGGATATTTTCGCCCCTGGTCGGTCCCAACGGACCTAAACTGTCCCGTAGAGATGGGGATTGAGAAGGGTACTGTCCCAGGATCCCAGAGATATCGCAAAATCTCTGGTTTGATCCGGGAGAAGCCCTTTTGCTGGCGGTGGAGAGGCAGCCCCCATAGCTGCTGAAGTCAGGACAGCTCCGGAAAGAAAGTGGCTGGAAAGAAGTGTGTCGGCTGGGTGAGAAATTCCTTTTGTGTTGTAAATTTGCTGAGGCTTGAAAGGGCATCCTGAACAAAGAAGAAATCTGTGAGGCTTATTTTTTGACCAAACTGTTTGAGCGGCATTTTTTAAAGTGATGTCAAATTGAGGCTTGGATTCTTTTTTCTTTTTCTTATTTTTTTTCTGGGGACTTAAGTGTGACTTTGTAGGAAACCAGATTGAATTTTCTCTTATATATATTTTTATGCTCCTTTTGATTTTTTAATTTTTTCTAGGATAGAGGCTCCCTTTAGCTATTTTCTTTTTTTTTTTTTTTGTATACATTACTCATTTTTTCTGGCTGGGGGGGGAAGAGCATTAAGAAACATTGCAACACTGCCAACTAGAGGCTTGAAAATACTTTAAGACTCCTTCTCAAGGACATTTCAACATGATAAGATAGAGGGAGAGCATAGCAAAATATTATTACAGGTGTTTTCCTGGACTCTTATCAATATTTCAACATTTGAGGCTTAGCTTTGAAGCTGCTGGAGAAGAGAATCATAATAAGATCCTTGGATAAATAAATAAAGTGCAGTGTGCTCTTTATATATATATATATACCCCATTCGCCAGCCTTTTTGTAAATCTCAATTCTAGTAATATTCTTATTTTTGCCTTTTATTTTAAAGGGAAAGTCTCAGAGTTTTTTCTTTATTTTTCTTTTTTTCTTTTTATTTTTATTGGGACTTCTTTGCTTTTTCTATCCATGTTTTTGGACCACTTTGTTTTTCTTTTTTGATTATTGAGATTAAGGTGTGAAGAACCTGAAGGAATTTCTTTTTTTCTTTTGTTTTTTATTTGCTCTTAATCAATAATATCATTTTTGGGTTTGTTTGTTTTTTTTCCTTTCTATTTTTTCTTTTTTATGGTGGACTACTTTGTAATTGGATTAGGGTCAAGAAGAACCTGAAGATTTTTCTTCTTTCTTTTTTCCTTTTTCTTCTTTGGTTTTGGGTCTTTTACTATTGGATTTTTCCATTTTGGATTATAATTGACTATTCTACCAGTTGGATTAAAAGTCAAAAAGAATTTGAAGCTTTGGAGGCATTAAAATGAGCAGGAAACCAATACCAGTTGGCATTTCTACTTCTACCTCTGCTTCCCCACCAGCTGGAGGACAACGTTTAATTCAGACAATGTTGAAGCAAAATAAACAAGAAATAGTAACTTTACAGATGATTATGCAAGGAATCCAAGATCTCAAGATAAAATCAGACATCATTGAACAAAGAATAGAGAAGACTGATGAAAAAGTGGAAAATATCAAACAAATGATGGGGAAGTATGAGGAGAGATTCCAAAAAATTGAGGAAGAAGGTAAACAAAGAGAGGAGAAGATTGGAAATATTGACAGTAGATTAACAGTGGTTGAACAAGAAAAAAATGGGATGTTGAGGTGGGAGATGGAAAGGTCAGAATTTTATCTCAGATTTCAAAATATAGAAGAGGAAAAAGGAGAAAATTTGGCTGCAATAATGATAAAAATTTTGGCAGATGCTTTGGAAATTACAGAGGAAAAGATGATGGATGGAGTAGATGAGGTATATCGAGTTTATACAAGATATGCGATGAGAAATAAATTACCAAAGGAAGTCCATATTAGATTTACCAAAAAATCCATCAAAACACAAATATTACAAGTGGTAAGAGAGAAAACATTGAAATACAAAGGTAAAGAGATTGTGGTTTTAAAACAAATACCCAGAAGAGTAAGAGAGATGAGAAGAGAATATCGATTTCTGACCAAAATGCTACTGGAAAACGAAGTGAATTATAGATGGCTGATTCCAGAAGGACTAATGTTTAGGTGGCAAGAGTAGAGACATAGAATTGATTCAATTGAGAAAGCAGAACTTTTCCATGCAGAATTTTTTGGAAGAAGAAGAGAGGAGGCAGAGAAAGAGGTCTTATTAATTGAGTTTCAAGAGGAACAACTGGAGACTGAAAAAGAGAAAGGAGCTGTAGGTGGACAGGTGGACAGTAAAGAACAGCGTGAAGTGAGATCCACGAGAGCTGTTAGACCTAAATATAAAGCATAATCATGGAAGAAAGAAAACTGATTACAATGAACATAAATGGACTTAATTCAGCTGTTAAAAGAAGGAAAACTTTTCATAAATTCGAGAAATTAAAATTTGATATAATTTGTCTACAAGAAGTTCATATGAAAAAAAAACATGAACAATTGTTAGTACAGCCAAAATTGGGGAAAATATTTACTTCTTTGACTCAATGTAAGAAAAGAGGAGTGGTTCTATACATTAAAGAGGCTATCCCAGCAAAACTGATCTACAGTGATGAAGATGGAAGAGTATTAATGGTGGAAATAATGGACAATAATATAAAAATACTTTTGATTGCAATTTATGCTCCGAATGAAAAACAAGAAGAGTTTTATAAAAAGCTACACATGAAAATAACTGGACTGGACTATGTTAATATAATTATGATGGGAGACTTTAATGGAATTGTGGACAATAAATTGGACTATATAGCAACAACAACCAAAATAGAAAGGCTCTCCCTAAATCTTTTTTTAAAATGACAGACGAACTATCTTTAAAAGATATTTGGAGAGAAAGAAATGTTAAAGCTAAACAATATACTTTTTATTCAAATAGACATTTATCATGGTCCAGATTAGATATGATTTGGATATCAACAGAATTAATATCCAATATTCAAGAAACAAATATTGAAATAAGTACTTGGGCAGATCATAGCCCAATGACAATTAAATGGAAGGGACAAAAAAAAAGATCGAGATGGACATTAAATAATACTATCTTAAAGGAGAAAGATTTTATACAATGGATGGAGAAGGAATTGACTTTCTTTTTCAGAGAAAATAAAAAAGAAGATACTTCAATGCAGAATGTGTGGGATACAATGAAGGCATATGCTAGAGGTCTGATAATAGATTATACAAGAAAAAAGAATGTTAGGAAAAGGCAAGCTTCTAAGGTCTTGGAAGATGAGTATAAAAGACTTGAAAAAGAATTACAGAAAATGCCACAGAAAAAAGATATTAAATTGAAGTTGGATGTAATTAAACATAAAATGGAATTAATAGAGAAATAAGAATTGGCACAGAAAATCAGAAATTCTAAACAGAATTACTTCGAAGATGCGAATAAACCAGGTAGATGGCTAGCATATAAATTGAGAAAGGAGAAGGAATCAAGAAAAATATTGAAACTAATAGATGATCAAGGCCAAGTTTGTTATGGTAATAAGGAGAAAAAGGAAATTATTCGAGATTTTTATGGGCAACTATATAAACAAGAGAATATTGATGAGGAAAAAGTCAAACAATATTTACAGAATGCTAATTTACGGAAGATACCTAAAGAGACTGAAGAAATGTTAGAAAGCAATATAACAATGATGGAATTAAATGAAGCATTTAAGAGACAAAACAATGGGAAAGCACCGGGTCCAGATGGGCTTCCGGCAGAATTCTATTAAAAATTTTAAGAATCATTGAGTATCCCCTTGTTAGAAGTCATGAATGAAGTTATGTTAAAGAAGATGATACCCAAAACATGGTCGGAGGCTTATATCACACTTATTCCAAAAGAAGAGGCTGACCCACTGCAAATTAAGAACTACAGACCCATCTCCTTATTGAATGCAGACTATAAAATCTTTGCTTCAATTTTAGCAGAAAGACTTAAAAAATATTTAAATAATTTTATTCACCCAGATCAAAATGGATTTCTGCCAAAGAGACAAATCAGAGACAATATGAGAGTAATCTTGGATATTTTGGAATACTATGAGGCTCATCCTGTAAAGCAAATGGCTTTGATATTTTTAGATGCTCAAAAGGCATTTGACAACGTGAATTGGAGATTTATGTTATTACTATTGGAACAGATGGGTTTTGCTAAAAAATTTATTCAAGCAATCGAAGCCATATATAATAAACAGACAGCAAAGGTAATGATGGAGGGGGAACTTACAGATTTTATTAATATAAGAAAAGGCACAAGACAAGGGTGTCCCCTATCCCCTTTGCTATTTGTGTTGACCTTGGAAGTGTTGAATAGAAATATTAGGGATGATAAAAGCATAAAAGGAATGAAAATTAAGAAGGAAGAATTTAAACTACAAGCTTTTGCTGATGATTTAGCTTTTATTCTGGAAGATCCGTTAGAAACAGCTCCAAGGTTATTGGAAAAGATAGAGACATATGGTGAGATGGCTGGTTTGAAAATAAATAAAGATAAAACAAAGATTTTGACAAAGAACATGCTATTGAGACAAAGAGAAGAACTGGCAGATCTTTTGAAAATTCAAATTACAAATAAGGTTAAGTATCTGGGGATATATTTGACAGCAAGATGTAGCACATTAAAAGAGAATAATTATATTAAACTCAAACAACAGATAGCTACAGATTTGAAAAAGTGGGAAAACTTGCAATTGTCATTAATAGGGAGAATTTCAACAATCAAGATGAATATTTTACCTAGAATTTTATTTTTGTTCCAAACAATACCAATTAGACTTGGAAAAGACTATTTTGAAGATTTAAATAAAATCATGTTGAAGTTTATATGGCAAGGTAAAAGAGCGAGAATAAAGCTAAAGCTTTTGCAAGACGCTAGAATTAGAGGAGGTTTTGGCCTGCCTAATTGGGAATTATATTATCAAGCTGCAAATTTGATGTGGGTCAAAGAATGGATAACATTAAGAAAGCATAGGTTGTTGACATTAGAAGGGCATGATTTGCTGTTGGGCTGGCATGCTTTTTTATGGTATAAGGGAACTAAAACACAGGGTTATTTTAGAAGACATTATATGCGGGAGTCTTTGTGGTTAAACTGGGAGAAGTTAAAAAGACAATGTTATTTGAAAATTCCAGTTTGGTTATCGACTATTGAAGCATTTTCCTATCCTATAATTTATAAGAAGGAACAAACAGTTAGATATGGGGAATTTTTGGATGAAAAGGGTGAACTTAAATCGATACAAAACTTAGAGGAACAAGGTATAAGGATGAATTGGTTTTCATATGCGTAAATACATTCAAGGTATGATGAAGATTCTAAAACGGAGGGATTCTATGATAAGCAGACTGATTTAGATAAGATCTTGATGGGTACTGATGAGAAGGTGATTAAAAAATTATATGGTTATTTACTGGGAATGAAATTAGAGGAAGAACAAGTCAAAGAAACTATGATTGTTTGGGGGAAGAATTTTGGATATGGGATTGATCTAGAGAAATGGCAGAAATTGTGGTCTCAAAATTATAAAATGACAATGTCAACAGCATATAAAGAAAACTTGTATAAGATGTTTTACAGGTGGCACTTTCCCCCGACAAGAATAGCAAGAATGTTTAAGAACAAATCTGAAAAATGCTGCAAATGTCATCAGATACCCGGCTCGTATTACCATATGTGGTGGACTTGTGAGGACGCTAGAAAATATTGGACTATAATTCGCATGTGGTTGGAAAAAATGACAAAGAAACACATAGACTTGAAACCAGAGATCTTCTTATTGGGAATTTTACCTGATACATATAGTAAAGATTTGAAGTACCTGATTGTAAATGTATTAACAGCAGCTAGGATTGTATTTGCTAAAAATTGGAAGAATGAAAAAATACCATTACAGGAAGAAATTATTAAGAAAATATTGGAATGTGCTGAGATGAGTAGATTGACATTTGAAATTAGAGAGCAAGAGGATAAACAATTTTATGAAATTTGGGATCTTTTTTATCAATGGTTAGATGATAAAATACGATAATAGAATATTTAGAATGCTAGACAGTAAGGAGTATCTTTATTTTGCTATGATTTTGTTATTCGACATTATATTTATAAAGGGTTTTTTAGGATTGATTTGATATGATTATATGATTTGTTATAGAGTAAACTGGTTTAAAGTATTGTTAGCTCATAAAGCATGAATGATTAAAAATATAGTCATTTTTTTTTTTTTTAGTGATATTAGGATATATAAGTTTGGATTGACAATATGAGTTGTTATGTAACATAATTGTAATTGAGACTACAGAATGAATGCACAAAAATGATGAACCAACTGACACACTGGATGTACATATAAGAGTTGATGTTTTTATGTTTTGTTTGTAGAAAATTTATAAAATCTTTTTCAAAAAAAAAAAAATTACGGGATCGTTTAAGATTGGTTCTTCAGAAATTCAAAGACGCAGGCCTTAAAGTGAAGAAAAATAAGTGTAAGCTGTGTACAGATCGTGTCGAGTTTTTAGGGTACCTAATTGACAGTCAGGGCAGTCAGGACTACCGATAGCAAATTGAGAGCAATAAAAAATGCTCCCAGACCCCGGAATAAGGTCGACCTCCAGGTGTTTCTAGGCCTTATCAATTTTTATAACCTATTCCTGCCACACAAGGCAACTGTCGCTGAACCGTAAAGACATTGTTTACTGGACAAAAAAGCACTTTGGGTATGGGGTCATAGAGAAGAGCAGGCATTTCGTAATGTGAAAATACTACTGACTTCTGACGCTGTACTAATGCAGTACAATGAGACCTTGCCGTTAACTATCACGTGTGATGCATTGCCTTTCGGAGTGGGTGCCATTTTGAGCCATGTATTGCCTAACAGTAGCGAAGCCCCTGTTGCCTATTTTTCAAAGACACTTTTGAAAACTGAGCGAAATTATAGCCAGATTGATAAAGAAGCCCTTGCAATTGTGTCTGCTGTCAAAAGATTTCATGAGTACGTGTACAGCCGGGCTTTTACTATAGTGACTGACCACAAACCTTTGCTGGGAATAATAGCGGGGAATAAGCCAACCCCCTATATATTATCTCCCAGAATGACTCGCAGGTCAGAATTCTTGGCTGCTTATAATTATCAGCTGCAATACCGCCCCGGGAAAGCCATTCCCCACGCCGACGCATTGAGCCGAGCACCGCTTCCAGAGACTATTGATGACCCCACGCCAACAGTAACAACGTTGCAGATTGAGGCACTTCGTACACCACCATTAACCGCCCGTGATATCACGAGAGAAACAAAACGTGACCCCACCTTAGTACGAGTCCTCACTTGGGTGGAGCGCGGATGGCCATTGGACCAAGTAGCAGACAACTTCACAACATTCAAAAGTCGACAAACAGAGTTGTTTTCTCAAAAGGGCTGCATCATCTGGGGCGACAGAGTCGTTATCCCAGAACGACTCCAACAAGTAGTACTGAGAACATTGCACGATGGCCACCCCGGCATCATGTGCATGAAGGCCCTCGCACGAAGCTACGCATGGTGGCTAGGCATCGACAAGCAAATCGAGACTTGGGTCAAAGCTTGTCATAGATGCCAGGAAGTAAGCAACGCCCCACCAAAGGCAATCCCAACCGAATGGGAAACACCGCGGGGACCCTGGTCCCGTATCCATCTGGATTTTGTTGGGCCGACCAAAGGCCACACATTCTTGTTAACTGTGGACGCCTACTCGAACTGGCTCGAAATCCACCGAATGAGGAACACAACAACCGAAGCGGTCATTAAGAAACTAGAAAGACTGTTTGCAACCCACGGATTACCAGACGTTCTGGTATCCGACAACGGGCCCCAATTTACCGCGCTGTCCTTTGAACAGTACCTGGCGGACCGCGGTATTCGACATGCGCTGACTTCGCCTGCGCATCCTGCAGCCAACGGAAGGGCTGAGCGCATGGTACTATTCGTCAAGAAAACGCTACAGAAAGTGGACTATGAAAAAATCGAAGAAAAGATAAACCGAATCCTCTTTTTACAGCTTATCACTCCGCACAGTGTCACCAACAAAACTCCTGCCGAGCTGCTAATGGGATGAAAGCTCTGCTCTCACCTCGACTGGTTACACCCAGCGTACGAACCGGAGAAACCACTCGGATCCAGCAGCCGATGCCGTACCTTTCAGGTAGGCGACTTGGTGTTCGCTAAAAATTTATCGGGCGATCCGTTGTGGGTAGAAGCGACTGTGGTCCATGTAACCGGCCCGAGATCATACCTTGTACAATGCCTTGATGATAGACTATGGAAGCGCCATATCGATCAACTACGATCAAGGCTGCAGTCAGGGATCTCCGAGTCCCCTAATAACCAAACTGGGGGGGGGGGAGATACAGAGGAAGATGAACTTCAATTAGCAGAAAACCTTTTTGAAGGGAACGATAGCAGAATGGAAACACGAGAACAGGAATCAGGGATGGGAGTGAGTTCACCTCAGGGTGATACCGAAGATGTTGGTGACAACAAAAACGCGAACTCAGAATCAGAGACGCCCCTTTCGCCAAACAATGCCCTACCTCAACAAGAGTGCAGCCAAATACCGGGTGCACAACGAAAATCAAAAAGACGAACAAAATAACCGTCCTACCTCAAGGACTACGTGACCGCACCCCATAAACGGAACCCGGGGGGAAGGGGTGTTGTGAATGAATAAATGTGTAATAAAAGTTATCTAGAGCTTGAAGTCAAGTGCAGGGTTCTGGCCCTGCACTTCTGATTGGCTGTTAAATGGCGAGATCAGATTGCTCCATTCAGGAGAGTCTGATTGGCTGTTAACGAGCCGTTCTCATTGGTCAACGGAGCTAGCGCTCCCAGGTTTTCATTGGTTGAATAGTTAATAAGTTGCCTATATAAGGAAGGCTATAGCAGCCATCCAGTTGAGCTGTCACACCATGTAAATAAAGAGTTGAAGTTCACTGTTTTCACTGGCTCGTCTCCATTCTTCGCACCCATGCTCCACACTTAACAACTTCCATAGGTTAGCCATCATGGGCCTAGCAGATGCCTGAAGAGGAGGAGATTTTTTTGTGTCTATTAAGAAATCCAATTCTATTCACAAACAAAACACCTTCAGCTCCAGTTGATGGGATTAAGAAGGACAGGAGATGACCTTTAGGACAAAATTCCCAGTCAAGTAGAAATTGCTCTTGTCACAGAAAATGACCTTGGCCCACTGTTTGTTGGCCCACTTGGCGTACTTCTTGGCCCACGCATGTCGAAGAGAGCGGTGAGTGTCTGTGAGCAAAGGTTTACTTCGAGCTCTGCAGCCTTTGAGCCCTCTGGCAAGCAGTCTGTGACGCACTGTGTTTGTGCACACTTTTACATCACAAATTCTTGTAATCTGAGGTGAGGTGAGCTTCCTGTCAGCCATCGAAATGCGTTGCAGAGCCTGATCTTGCCTGACTTTGTCTTTGCAGATTCTGGCTATCTGCTGATATTCTGCCTTAGTTGTGTTCCTCGTTCCATTTTTTGTACTTGTCCTTTTTTTCTTTCAATTTGTCAGAGAGATCTTTGTGCAACCATGCTGGTTTCTTCTTGGATTTCTTGTTTTTCTTTCTCAGTGGTTGGTGCTCCATTCAAAATCCAAGAAAGACACACTTAGACTCCATTATTATAGGGAAAAGGAACTTTTACTGGAAATCAAGTGGTAGCATCAAAGGAATTCTAAATCTGATGATTTACATGCGAAAAACACATATAAAGTGATGGCAATGTTCATCCAATCGAAGATGTGTATAATGTCATGTGGGGGCATCTTCAGGTGATGATGCAGACATCTGCCCATTGACCTTGGCCTAGTTTGATAAAGAGCTGCAGTTGCACAGTAAGCAAACAAGTAAGCATAAACAATAAAGTTTTTCTCCAAGTTATACAGTTCATTCTCTAAAACCTCCAGAACATTTCCCATCCCACAAAGCTCAATTATTTCACCTTCTCTCCCCCCCCCACTCTGTTACTATGACAGCTGAAAGATGCGAGAGAAAGGAAAGGAGTCTTGAAGGCTGACAGTGGTATTGTGCTGGTCTGAGTTTTTATTATTGTACTTTCATGATTGTACTATATATTAGTTGATTTGTTTCTTGCGGTGAGCTGGAGCTTATATTTGATATTGCAGTATTGGAATCTTTTAATGCTTGTGCTAGGTATTTCTTTGGAACAAGCTTCAATGCAGGCAATCTTATTCTGATATTTTTGTGCTGTTTTAGATACTCAGTTATTCTTTGTTTCATTTTTTCTATTTCTTTAGTTAGGGGGCTTTATTCTTTCTGAGGCAGAGGAGAGGTTTCCAGCTGAAAACAATTTTATATCTCTGCTGAATTTCTCTACTGCCAACTCCCCCTTGTTTGCCTCTACAGTCTGAGTTACTTCTGGCATGGCTTTGATTTTTTCCCCTTTCCAATTCTTTTAATTCTGTTTCTGTGAATACTTTATTTCTTATTATTAATCAGTGTTGATCTGCCAGCCTCTGTTCTGTTATTTCTGATTCTGGGTGATCTTTTTTCCAGAATTGGTGCATTTATTTCAAATACCCTCTTCTTGTTGGACTTCATCTGTAATAACGAATCATTATTTCTTTGTTTTCAGTTACTGTATATTTGCAGTGGGTAAAGGCCTTTCCTTCCAGTAGTTCTGCAGTTGCTGACCCTGGTTGCTCAGACAACAGTCCTGATCCCAACACCTAGTTTTGTTGACCTGGGCAATGACCAAGCTGGTATGGGTTTCTGTAATTTACTTACTATATTTTTTATGGGAGAGACATTCTTTCTCTGACTCCTCTGATGTCACCTGCCAGTATGGTAGAACCTCTGGCAGAGCTCCCATCTTCAGAGCACATAAGCCCCACAATCACATCAAGATAGTGGGAGATTATTATTATATACATAAAATATGAAATCACAGCTTCTAGTTCTTTAGGTGTTGGCTTTCTTTATGCATCAAATATTTCCCAAGAATTTTGTAATTCTTTTTTTTTTTGTAATAATTGTAAAATATATTGTAATGCCATGATGGCGAACCTATGGCACGCGTGCCACAGGTGGCATGCAAAGCCCTCTCTGCGGGCGAGTGGTTGGCCCAACTCAGCTCTACTGCGCATGCGCGCCTCCCAGCTGATTTCGGATCTAAACCACACTGCCTTCCCCATTCCATTTGCAAAAAAACCAGTCAAACCGTTTAACATTTTGTCCCACTGGCTGGCCCTGCCCTGCCCTATCTGCCTCTCCCGCCTCCAGAGTCACACGTGCTGCCTAATGGTTCTTTGGCTGCTCTCTGGTTCCGGCTCCTTGCTTGTTGTCATTGCTGCTGCTTACTTGCTTGCTTGCTTGCTTTCCTGATCTGACTCACTTGACTTCTGTGGCCTGCATAATTTTTGGTAAGTTGCTGCCGCAGCCCAGGCCCAGCTCCTCCCACTCCTAGCCTGCTTGCTGTCGGTGCTGTCGGTGGCTGCATGCAGCCCCGGGATATCCGCCCCCTTGCCACCAGGCTCCCCTGTGCCTGCATGCCTGTCTTGCGCTCCTGGCGGCTTTAACAACGCTGCAGGAAACGCCTGGGATCCATGTGGGCTGGGGGGGAGGGCAGGCATGGCTGGCTGGACCCTGCCCCGAGTGTGATTCTGGCAGAGGAGGAGCGGGGATCCCTGCAGCCCTCACCTGCTCATGATGCCACCAGGAAAGGTTGGTGGTCTGCAGCACACCCATGTTGGCAAAAGGGGTGATAAATGGGGAGGGAGGGTACCACATGGGAGATCACAGCATCAGAACCCTTCCCAATGCTGGTATGTCTGGATAGACCAAAAATAGAAAATATAACAGTAAATACTGTAAAATGTAAAAGTAGTAATTATATGGCTAGCATATAAATTGAGAAAGAAGAAGGAATCAAGAAAAATATTGAAACTAATAGATGATCAAGGCCAAGTTTGCTATGGTAATAAGGAGAAAAAGGAAATTATTCAAGATTTTTATGGGCAACTATATAAACAAGAGAATATAGATGAGGAAAAAGTTAAACAGTATTTACAGAATGCTAATCTACCGAAAGAGACTGAAGAAATGCTAGAAAGTAATATAACAATGATGGAATTAAATGAAGCATTTAAGAGACAAAATAATGGGAAAGCACCGGGTCCAGATGGGCTTCCAGCAGAATTCTATAAAACATTTCAAGAATCATTGAGCATCCAATTGTTAGAAGTTATGAATGAAGTTATGTTAAAAAAGATGATACCTAAAACATGGTCAGAGGCTTACATTACATTTATACCGAAGGAAGAGACTGACCCACTGCAAATTAAGAATTATAGACCTATTTCTTTATTGAACGCAGACTATAAAATCTTTGCTTCAATTTTAGCAGAAAGACTTAAAAAATATCTAAATAATTTTATTCACCCAGATCAAAATGGATTTCTGCCAAAGAGACAAATTAGAGACAATATGAGAGTAATCTTGGACACTTTGGAATATATGAGGCTCATCCTGAAAAGCAAATGGCTTTGATATTCCTAGATGCTCAAAAAGCATTTGACAACGTGAACTGGAGATTTATGTTATTATTATTGGAGCAGATGGGTTTTGCTAAAAAATTTACTCAAGCAATAGAAGCCATATATAATAAACAGACAGCAAGGGTAATGATGGAGGGGGAACTTACAGATTTTATTAATATAAGGAAAGGTACAAGACAAGGATGCCCCCTATCTCCTTTGCTATTTGTGTTGACCTTGGAAGTGTTGAATAGAAATATTAGGGATGATAAAAGCATAAAAGGAATGAAAATTAAGAAGGAAGAATTCAAGCTACAAGCTTTTGCTGATGATTTAGCTTTTATTTTGGAAGACCCGCTAGAAACAGCTCCAAAGTTATTGGAAAAGATAGAGACTTATGGAGAGGTGGCTGGTTTGAAAATAAATAAAGATAAAACAAAGAGTTTGACAAAGAATATGCTATTGAGACAGAGAGAAGAACTAGCAGATCTTTTGAAAATTCAAGTTACAAATAAGGTTAAGTATCTGGGGATATATTTGACAACGAGATGTAGCACATTAAAGGAGAATAATTATATTAAACTTAAACAACAGATAACTACAGATTTGAAGAAGTGGGAAAACTTGCAATTGTCATTAATAGGGAGAATTTCAACAATTAAGATGAATATTTTACCTAGAATTTTATTTTTGTTTCAAACAATACCAATTAGGCTTGGAAAAGACTATTTTGAAGATTTAAATAAAATCATGTTGAAGTTTATATGGCAAGGTAAAAAAAGCAAGAATAAAGCTAAAGCTTTTGCAAGATGCTAGAATTAGAGGAGGTTTTGGCTTGCCTAATTGGGAATTGTATTATCAAGCTGCAAGTTTGATGTGGGTCAAAGAATGGATAACATTAAGGAAACATAGGTTGTTGACATTAGAAGGGCATGATTTGCTGTTGGGTTGGCATGCTTTTTTATGGTATAAGGGAACTAAAACACAGGGTTATTTTAGAAGACATTATGTACGGGAGTCTTTGTGGTTAAATTGGGAGAAGATAAAAAGACAATGTTATTTGAAAATTCCAGTTTGGTTATCGACCATTGAAGCATTTTCCTATCCTATAATTTACAAGAAGGAACAAACAGTTAGATATGGGGAACTTTTGGATGAAAAGGGTGAACTTAAATTGATCCAAAACTTAGAGGAACAAGGTATAAGGATGAATTGGTTTTCATATGCACAAATAGAAATGCTGTATGGTTCTTAAAAGATACCCGTACTCGGCTGGATCCAACGACCGGGATTTCCTTGATAGTCCTTGAGTATGAGCCTTTGGAATCTGAGGTCTTGCCTACGGATAGTGGGGATGAGCTGCTTGAGGGTCTTCCAGGAAACCATCGAGAGGGACGATCCTGAATTGACTTCCATCAGGCAGGGCTGGTTTTTGATGGCCACTTTCACTTGGATCTTTTTGGCGTCAAGAGATGAGGCGTGACTGATCGTGATCATTTGGTGAGCCTCTTCTCGCTTCGTTGGGTGGTTTAGGGTTTTGTTTCTGTAGGAGTGGTTGTTCCATTGGTGGTTCAAGGGTTCTCGCTTCATGGCACGACTTCCCGTCGGTTGGCGATAGTTCGTCCCCCTTGAGGGCTGGCTGGGTCCTGGCTTGCTTCTACAGACCCGTCCTATATGGCCTCTTTTCCCGCGCACATGGCAGAGCGCGTCGAGGAATTTGCATTCTGACCAGGGGTGGCTTGCTCCACACCCGGCGCATTGGTACTGTGATTTCTGGCATTGGTCCCTTTCGGACCGAAGCTTTCTGATGACGATTCGAGGTCCTCGTGGTGGGCTGTATCTAGCTGTCCCTCTGACTGAGGTGAAATGTCGCAGGCTCCTTGGCGAACCGGTGCGTGGATGCGGCGCATTTGGGCAGCCGACTTCCTGGTTGCTTCTGCTGCAGTAACTTCAGCTATGGCATCCTTAAGGCTAATGTCGCCCTTCGCCATTAGTTTACTCTGAGTGCCTGGTGCATCTAATCCCAGAACGATTTGGTCTCTTAGGGCTTCTTCTAAGTCGGTAAACTCGCATAGGCCTCCCAGATTCCGGAGATCCGTGATGAAATCAGCAACACTTTCGCCCTTCCGCTGACTTCTCTGATAAAATTCATGCCTTCTCACGAGCGTTGGCACGGTCAGTGCGTAGTGAGCCCTCAGCAGTGGTTCGAGGACGTCCCAGTCCATAGACTTTACTTCTGCCAGTTTTGCTAGTGCCTTGGCCATCTTGAATACGGTTGGCCCGCAATGAGTTAGGAATACCGCTCGTTTCTTTCCAGTAGTGGCATCCTTCAAATTGTTGGTTTCCAGAAACATCTGGAAGCGATCCATATATGAGTCCCAGTCTTCTTGTGCTGGGTCGAATGGAGTGGGTGGTATGACGCTGCCAGACATGGTTCCACCGTTGGTGCATTCAGCCACATGCTTGGTTATGGTTCTTCATTGTTCAGTAAGCTCTGACGTCTCCACATCCCACCTTCGTCGCCAGTGTTACGTTCTGTGCATGGGTGCAAGGATGGAGACGAGCCAGTGAAACAGTGAACTTCAAACTCTTTATTTACATGTGAAACAGCTCAGCTCAACGGCCACGATGGGCCCCTTTATATAGGCAACTCTTAACTTATTTAACCAATGAAAACACACGGACCGCTAGCTCCATTAACCAATGGGAGAGGCTCGTTAATAGCGAATCAGATTCTCCTGAACGGACCAATCCGATGTCGCTATTATCAGCCAATCAGAAGTGCAGGGCCAGAACCCTGCACTTTGCTTCAAGCTATTCATAATCTTTATTAAGTATTTATTGATTCACAACAGCCATAATGCGGGTTTGCTAGGGAGACTGCAGGAAAAAAATCACCCCTACCCTACTTGGCCCCACCCCTGCCTGCCCGGTCGCCCCCATATCTCATTTAAAGCTCTCGTTTAGCTTAGCTCCGAGACCAAAATAAATAAATAAATCCTAAGCAGAAGAGAAAGCCATGGTCACCTGAAGTGGCTCCCCTTGAGTGTGGAGAAAGGTAGCGATTTAATCCCCTTTACCCTTCGAAAGCCCCTTTTGCCCTCTCACCTCGTCTCTCAGCGCCTCTTCTCCGTGTATAGGAGGAACTGCATTCTCACGGCAATTGGCTAGCCCTGTAGCCGAGGGGAAAAGCAAGGAGGAAGCAGCTGAGGGGAAAGCTGGGGAGACAGGAGAAACGTCCCCCTTTCCAGCTAGCCAGGGCTGTCTGCGCTCGCTTCTGTTCCCCTTTGTGGGGGCAGAGCCTGACGTCTTTTCTCATGTCTTAGCAGTCATAGCTAAGGAAGCACCACTGCTGGGTACTTTAACGCCTGCCCCAATCCAAGCTCGGCTACCTGTTCTTGGTCTCCCACTGTCACAGGTGTAAGTTCAGCAGTCATGTGGTGAGGGCTACAGAAGACTTCGCCATCCTACCCCCTCGGTTCATCTCCAGGCAATAGTGTGTGTAGCTAGAGAACTGGGAGAGAGGGAGAAAGAGAGGGAGAAATGGAGAAAGAGGGAGAAAGTGAGAGAGAGAGAGGGGGGGGAAGAAAGGGAGAAAGAGGGAGAGAGGGAGATGAAAGAAAGGGAGAAAGAGATGAAAGGGAGAAAGAAAGAGAGGGAGGAAAGAGGGAGAGAGAGGGAGAAAGAGATGAAAGAAAAAGAGGGAGAAAGAGATAGAAAGAGAGGGAGACAGATGAGATGTTGCTTCTTATGGGAAAGGAATTATCTAAGCAAGAGCTCCCTTCTCACTTTATCCCACTTGAAAGGGGAGAGGGGGGTCTCTGTTATTATTTGAATAAAATTAAATCCACTATTTGTACCTAGTGTAGTTGTCCTTCATTCCTGCTTTTTCAACCTCAGCTGCTTTGCACGGCACAGCTGAGATTGAAAAAGCAGGAAAGAAGAGGATTTTCAAATGCTGCACGCCCGCATGCAGCGCTTGTCAGCTGTCCAAGCAGCACAGCTGATGATTTCTTGCAAACGCTGTGCATGCTTGCACAGCGCTCGTCAGACATGGCCGCGCGCACAGCACAGGGCCATGTGCAAAACGCGCACTCACCAAACCAGTTGTAACACCGGTTGGATCCCACCCTTGCATGTTGGCACGTCACAATAAATAAGTGGGTTTTGGGTTTCAGTTTGGGTACTCGGTGCCAAAAAGGTTTGCCATCACTGTTGTAATTTATCAGTATTGTATATGTGCAGATCCAAGTAGTGTGACCTCTTGTAATTGACAGTTGGAAATTTTATCAATATTCTAAGTGCTGTCTAAGATTTTTTTGTACCTAATGTGCCAATAACCATTGAGATCGCCATGGCTGGTTTACATCATCATCCTTCAACTTCAATTTTTAAGTCTTGATACCTTGTGACCTTTTCAAATTTGTCTATCACCTTCTATTGCCACATCAACTTTCCATACTTTATTCTTTTAAAGCAAAGTTAAAATCCGGTGTTATGAAATTTGGATAATTTACAATTAGATTCATAAAGATTGATGAAAATGTAACAATTCAAATCCTAACGAAGGACCTAAGAATTATCAGAATAATTATCTGTTTATCTCAGTCAGCCAGGGGTATATTTATTTATCAAATTTATTTGCTGCCCATCTTACAGCTCAGGCTGTGGATTTGGTATTGTTACCAATTAACCAGTCACTTCCAAAGACCTGGATAGAGAGAGACATGGTTGTTTGATGGTGTTAAATAGTAACAGGATGTAAGCTGTTCCCTGGAAAGCTGCCTTTTATAATTTATTAATTATTAAAATTATGAAGCAGAGCTTTAAGGGCTTGAAAAAATCATGCTTTCTCTTCCCGCCAAACGTAAAAGAGCGGACGAAAAGACATTTAGGAGAGGAACATAATCGAAATCCCACGCGCGACTTCCTCCTGCAGCATTTATTCCAATGCTTCTCTTTCTTTTATCCCTTGGCCAAAGCATTTCCGGCCGCTATCTAAGAGCAAGGAAGCACTTCCGTCGAAAGTTTGTTCCGGGGATCTAAGATGACGGCGCCGGAGGCTTCGTTGCGGTACGGTAAGGTAATACTGAGTTGGGCGCTCATGGCGGATTGAATAGCGGCCACCGGAACGACGAGACGCCCAAAGAGGACCCTGTACTCTCGTATCCTACGCCTGCGCCGTTTCGGTAAGGAAGATGAGATGGGACCTTGTTGGGCTGCCCTTACTGCATGTGGAAGAGAAGGCTTTGAGATAGGTCTTCGCTTTGGTTGCGAGGGGCATGGTTCGGCGGCGGCGGGGAGGCAGACGAGCTGTAGGTAAGGGCAAATGAGACAGATGTATACGGAGTCTAAGCGGCCGCCGGCTGGCTAAGATCGGGAGTGGGCGACCCCTCTACCTTCCTGCCCCCCGCCCCGCCCAAATTCACCATAGGCCAGATAAACCTGATTGTTCTCCAGAGCGGGACATGGAGCGGGTTAAAACGGAAATTAGCCCCTATTACACTTTCCTGTTTTTTAAAAAAATATTCTGTTTGATTTTTTCCTGATGCTTTAATGATTAAGACACCAAAACAGTTTTTCCCTCTCCTTATAAACCCCTCCAAGTAGGCAACACAAGCAATCTTGCTTTCAGCATATAATTTAGGGAGCTTAAACTCGAATCTAAGATGGTAACAGGTAGAACATAGGTTTGACAATACTGATTTGAAATATGTTGGTGTTTTCCTTTTTGGGGCCTTTTTACATTAGCTTTTATTAGTGTTGAACAGATGAGTTACTTCAACTGAAGAGGTGGACATCAAACTTATTCCCGAACTACACATTCTCTCGATTTTTTTTTTTTTTTTAAGTTTTGGTATAAACATCTTAAGCATTGCTGGAGGAACCATGGACTTTTCTCTGGTTCTTTTCCCTCCCATGTTACAGATTTTTTAAATACCTGAACTTGTCTTGTGTAAAGATTTGCATGACATGTTTTAACTGTTATGAACAGGAAATGAAAATTAATTGCTTAAAGAAGTTGTGTGGATTATAATACCTTATTGTTTGCCCTTTATAGGTCACCTGACATTCCTTAAAACCACCACCTTCCTTCCTCCCCAGCCCAATTGAATTGGACACAGAGAAGTAAATACCTGTACAGGATTTGAGATTTGATATAGTTAGGAAGATGATTTGAATATAAGACATTTAATATTTAATAATCATATATTGAGCTATTATACCTCTACAGCAGCTTTCTTAATGTTTTTGCCTTTGATTTTATAGTTCTACTTCCCCAGCAATGCACATGAAGCTTTCATCTCAGCCTGTTAAAAAAGACATAGTCTCCACTAGTCTCAGTTGTTAAATGAATTCCGTGTCACCCACCTCAGTGCAGTACTTAAGCCAGGAAGAGTTGCACCACTCAGATGGAAGGCAGTTTTTTAATCCCAGAGCCAGCAGCCAGGGAGGGAGCTATCCAGGGCTTTTCCCCAGAAGTGTCACCTGCAGCCAGTATAGTGAACCTGATGAAGTGGACAAGATCAAGAGCAAGCTCCTCTCTACCTGGAACAATATGAAATATGGTAAGTTCAGGTTATAGAAACTGCATGGGAATGGGCAGATCCTATCACTGTTTAATTGTCACCTTGATCTTGAGAAATATAGATTTAAAAAATTATGTAACAGCTGTAAAGTATTTCATCAGCTGGGCATCCTACATATTTCTCCTTTATGCGCTTTGAATTTTCAGTTAAATTAATATATTTTGTGACTTTAAAATCAGGAGACCTGTATTTACTTATGTTTCATACTTATAAAATCAATTCATTTGTCAGGATATATTTAAGTCCTGCTTTAGTGGCCTAATTGTTAGCCTTTAAATATATAGGTTTAGAATTTAGTTATCTACAAAGATTGACTTTTGCGCATATCTGTCTCTAAAGATTTGTAAAAAAAAAAAAAATCAAATCTTTTGTAAACATGTTCTGTAATCTCTCTGAAACTATTCAAAATTAAATAGGTTTTCCAGATTTTGAATTTTTAAAGGAAGAAAAAAAATACTTAAGCCTACCATTCTATTCCATTACCTTGATGTCCATGAAATAGCTCAAACCCTGAAACCTGGCCAGAATATTTCAGTCTTCCTAATTCTCTGACACTGCTTGATGTGATTATTGCAGTACCCCCAATGAAGAAAAACAAATCAAAGTTGCCAACTGTAAACTACTGATGTTTACAACAACACTAAGCAATAAACCATGATTTCAAAGCCATATGATGTGCTTGCACAAAACCAAAACACTTTAGCCTAGTGGGAAGTGTAATTGCAGATGCATATGTATTTTGTACTTGTAGTTTTCATGTAGTTTTGTTAATCTGGATGGGTTGGGGAAAATCATCTGTTTAGGAGAATAAATTCTGTTTCAATTTTTCCAATCAGCTATGGTAGTAAAGCTGTCTTTTTTTGTAACCTCTAGCTGATAGGACATATATCCCACCATTATTTTATTGAACATAACTTTTGTTGAAGAGTTTGTAGTCTGAGTTAGTGAAATAACCCACTAGTGAGTGAGTTAAATAAATTCATTGATATATGTATAGATGTGTATGTATTTCATTTGGCCTTCCATATGCTATTGAACTACAGTGCCTAGCATTCCTCCTCATCCTTGCCAGCAACATTTGAAGGACCACAGTTCCTTCAAGGTGCTTTTCATTTACTCCTATGCTGAAGTTATAAGACCATAGTTACTTTGGTTATCTCCTCATATGAGTTTCATAGTAGGAGAACAGCTTTTTTCTTATTCCTATGGACTTTTCTTCATCCTTGTCAAGATGAGCATGGACTGGGGGACGCTTGGTAAGTATGCTCATAACTCTCATCAGAACATAGAGATTAATAGAAGCACTCTTAAAACATGGAAACGGGACTTTAAATTGAAAATGACTAGTAAAAATATTTTAGCTTGGTCTGCAGTTGTAAACACAAGCATTCTATTGCTGAAAGTTATCAGTTTTTTAACTATACAAGCTCTATTAGTAACAATATGAATTCCTTAGTTTATATTATCTCTGATTTCTCTCTCTGAAATAATGCCTATAGTAATGTCAAACTATTCCTTGTTTAGCATGGTAGAGAGGTTTATACTGTTAATTACCTTCACTTTTCTTAGCATCTGTATAGATATCTCAGCATAGGTGTAAATGGTTGTGCATACAGGTAGTTCTTGGCATACAACAGTTAATTTAGTGACCATTCAAAGTTACAGTGGCATTGAAAAAAGTGACTTATGACTGCTTTCCACACAATCGTTGCAGCATCCCCATGGTCATATGATCAAAATTTATATGCTTGGCAACTGACTCATATTTATGATGATTTGCAGTGTCCTGAGGTCATTTGATTACCTTTTGACCTTCTGACAAGCAAAGTGAATAGGGAAGCCAGATTGACTTGACTTAACTAACTTAACAACTGCAGTGATTCACTTAACAATTGTGGTAAGAAAGGTCATAAAATGGGGCAAAATTCACTTAACAAATTCACTTAGCAACATAATTTTTTGGCTCAATTGTGGTCATAAGTTGAGGACTATAAGTTGAGGACTATTCTAAGGAGAAGAGTTGAGCTAGTTGTTTTTATACATTTATGTGCATTTGATGATTTAATGTGTGTGTTGGTTAGACTACCCTATGCAAATTGGCAATAATTGGGATGTATTTGGAGTATTCTTGCCCTGAGGCTCCTTTGTTTTTTATTCTTTGATTGCTTCAATGACAAAAGAGATTATAGGGAAAAAGCTGTGTTCAGCTGTGCTCAATTGCTTTAAACTGGCATATCACATGATCTGAGATTGGATTTCCTATTCCTTTTTCTTCTCAGGTTGGACTCTCAGAATCAAAACCAATTTCAGCAAGGTTTCCCCGGTTCATCTGTTTGGACGTGTCTATCGCTTTGGGGAAGAGGGTAAGTTTGATACAATAGGGGAGGGTCTTCTCATCACTTAGCTGAGTTCTATTTGACTGCCCCTCCTTTTCTCTGAGAAACAAATCTCAAAATCTCAGCAACCTAGTGTACAGTCCACACATCTACAGTGAAGATTGTTGCTATGTTTTAGAAGATTGTCAGGACCACAAAAAAACACCTAGATTCATCAAGATCTGAAAACTTCTTTATGCTAGCCCTTTATAATCTTTCTCTCCCTGTCTTGTCTTATACTTCAAAGGTATACACTAAGATTTCCTGCAGCTTTAGGTTGTGTGACAGTGTCTTTGGGCTTCTTTGAGGCCTGATTAAAAAAAGATGCCTCTATCTGACAGAATTTTGTTTTTCCTTGAAGAGGATGTGGAGCGCTTTCAGAAAGACTTTGCCTCTCGTATCTGGCTAACTTACCGTCGAGATTTTCAGCAGCTTGAAGGCACTACATGGACCACTGACTGTGGCTGGGGCTGTATGTTGCGCAGTGGGCAGATGCTGCTTGCGCAGGGTCTTCTTGTCCATTTTCTTAGCAAAGGTGAGTGGCAAGGGTTTATTTGAGACATCTGAGAGGGACTTTATTCCTCATGCCTTTGTACTAAGATATACAGGTTGAAGTATCTGGAATGTATAATGTTTACATCTTGTTCCATGTAGGATCTTAAAGAGTTATCTAATTCAATAGTTTCTGTCATGGCCCAGTTGGAGCTTGGGTCTAAGTAGTAGTAGGAGATGGAGCTGGGGCCAGCACAGAGGTATGGTGCAATCCCTGTGGCTCAGGAGGAACAACCTGAGGACGAGGCAGTCCTAGGTCCATCGGGCCTCGGAAGAATAGGTAGGGAGGAAGAGGCTTATCAAGGAAGTTGGGAGGAGATGGAATGGGCAGACAATGGAGCAGAGGAGCGGCAGAGCTCTGGAGATGAGCAAATATCTCCCCTACCCGATCCCCAAGTGCAAAGAATGGACAGAAGGCAGAGTCAGCGCAGGATGACCTGACTACTCGGAAGGAAGTTGCCCCATCCCTCCTGGAGAGTAACACTTAAGGAGAGGCTGTGAGGTGGGTCTTTTGCCAGGAACAAGTGTTAGTTTTCAGATTACACTTGGCTGTGACTCAGGCTGCTTTGTTTTGAAGATTTGGTTTTGCCTTGTTTTGAGGACTATCCTTGGCTTGCCGTAGCACTAAAGATTCTCCTTTCAGACCTGCCTTGCCCTTGAATCCCATCTTATTTTGAGAAGTGCTCTTGGCTTTTTGGTTTGACCTGTGTCCTTGATTGTGTACTGCATTTGTCTGTTGTTTCACTTTGGGAAAACTGCTCCTTGTCTTGGACCTTTGCCTTGCTCTGAGCCCTGCCCTTGCATTCTGTCTGAACTTTTGCTTTATGAACTAGGGTCAATTGTTTAACCCTTTTCAGGAGAAATAAAAGACTCTTGAGAGGCCTGCCTAGTCTTGCCCACCTGGGTCATAACAATTTGTTTCTGGCCCGAACTTCCTCCCCTCCCCATCACTAAGTCGTGTGAGCAAGCCAATGTTGTTGCTGGAGGAGATGGAGCAGCTCCATGCAGACAATGCTCAATTGTCCAAGCAATTTTTTCACCTCTTAGCACAGCTCATTCAGCTGCAAGTGGCTAGCCTTGTTCAACTGCACTGAAAATTCCCTATGGCCGTTCTCGACTCATTGGCTCAGTTTCCTGTGTTTTTTGGACAATGTTAATTATATATGAGCCTCCGGCCAAAGGACTTCCCCACTGATCAAGACAAAGTGGGCTTCATGATCAGCCTCGTGGTGGGGTCAGCAGTTCGATGGACAACTACTGTGCTGACACAGCCTAGCCAATTGTTGGATGACTATGCCAGGCTCTGTCGCCAGCTTTGTGCCATGTTTGAAGACCCAGTCAGTGCACTGTCAGTAGACAGGCACCTGAGATAGTTGCAACAGGGGTGTCAGCCAGTTGTGGATTATATTAGCAATTTCTGAGTGGTCAGCCAGGACCTCCAATGGAATGATGGACCAGTTCCAGGAAGGCCTTTCATCCGAGTTGCTTGGTGAGTTGGCTAACACTGATTGCCCCCAGACGCTCCAGGAATTGACGCACTTGTGTTTGCGCATTGACATGCGGCTCCAGTGGCAACAGGTGTGGTGATGACACCTGCCAAGAAGCTGCCAGCACCAGAACCATCGAAAGAGCCTATACAATTGGGGGCTGCTCAACCACTCCTTACCTAAACTACAATATAGACAAAGGCCTTTGTCTGTATTGTAGTGGACAGGACCATATGGCGGCCAAGTGTCCTGCTAAGGTGACTAAATCGGCAGCGGGAAATGTCAGGACCTGGCCTAGAGGGCTCAGTAGGCCAGGTGCACCTGATGGTGGGCCAACCCCAGCCTCATGGCCGACTCCCTCAAAACACCTCATGCTTGCAGCGAGCATGTCCATGCCTAGTCAGGGAGATGTGAAGGTTCAGGCCATGGTGGCCTCTGGGGCCACTGCCAATTTCATAGACTCGGACTTTGCTGTGCAGTGGTCCATTCCCCAGCAGCAGGTGTCATCACCATGGAGATGATTGACAGTTGGCTACTTAGATCAGGATTGGTGGTCGCTGTAACTAGACCCCTCTGCATGTGCATTGGATCGCATGTGGAGGAGTTAGTGTTCTATGTGATTGTGGTGCCTCACTTCCTGTTGGTATTTGGGCTGGAGTGGTCGCAGGCCCATGATCCGCAGATCATCTGGTCATCAGAGACAGTGAGGTTCACTGGCCAGAAATGTACTGCTCAACACCTGCTTGCCCGCACGGTATGTGTGTATATGTGTGTATCTGAGAGTCTGAAATTGGATTTACCTGTGGGGTTGTCAGACTATCCTGACATGTTCAGGAAGAAGGAAGTGGACAGGTTGCCCCCGCACTGATCCTATGACTGCCTGATTGATCTTGTGCCTAATGCCAAACTGCTGGTTGGCTGGATATATTTGCTGCTGGAACTGGAGTTGGCGGCCTTGAGGGACTTCATTGACAAAAACCTCCGGAAGGGATTTATCCAGCTTTCTACCTCCCCATTGGTTGCGCCAGTGTTCTTTGTTAAAGAAGTCGGGGAGCTCAGACTATTATTGGAAGTTGAATGCGAGCATGGTACACAATTGGTACTCGCTCCCATTCATCCCTGAGCTCATTGAGCGGCTCTGCCAGGCCAAGATATTTAGTAAGCTGGCCTGTGTGGAGCCTACAACCTGGTCCAAGTTCGAGCCAGAGATGAGTGGAAGACGACCTTCCGGATGCATTTGTCAGGATTCCAACTAACACATCCAAAAGGAATCAAAACTCTGAATTTAAAAACAACCGAAAAATTAAAAGAACAAGGTATAATTGTAGATTGGTGGCCTTTATATGCAGATAAAAACTAGGCATAAAAAAGATGGAGGAATTTGGAATAGAAAGGGAGCCCCAACAATTAGACTAAATTTTAATTGGTAAAGAAGAAAAAATTATCACTAGAACTTATAATTATTTACTCCAAGTAGAAATGGAGGAAGAAATAGTTTAGGGCCCAATAATTGCTTGGACACAAAATGTAGGTCATAGCATACAGTTGGAAGATTGGGAGAAAATTTGGACCAAGAACTGCAAATTAACGTTATCAACAGCGTATAAAAAATATCTAATCAAGATGTTTTATAGATGGCATTTGAAACCGGCGAAATTGGCATTTGACACTGGTGAGATATACCCGAATATGAAACCGCATTGTTGGAAATATAAGCTCACAGATGGAACATACTATCATATTTGGTGGCAATGCCCCAAAGTTAAAAAATATTGGGAAAAAATGAAGAAATGAATAAGAGAAATTACAGGGTATGATATTGAATTTAAGCCAGAAACTTTCTGATTGGGGATGACAAATGGAAACCTGAAGAAACATATCCAATACGTCGTTCATCACATATTAACAGCGGCGAGAATTGCTTATGCCCAAAGCTGGAAAATAGACAATGTACCTTCCGAAAATATGGTAATAAACAAAATACTTGATTGTGTGTAAATGGATAGGCTTATGAGGAAACTTAAAGATAAAGAGGAGTCTGAGTTTTATGAGGTTTGGGAAATGTTATATATAGAGTTAGGTAAGAGAAATAAGGTTTGATATGGAAAAGAATTGTAAATATAAGTAACGCTTGACACAAAATTGTTAAAATGTAATTGTCACATGTATTTTGAAAATAAATAAAATAAATAAAAAATAAAGGAATCAAAACTCCAAGTCAGGCATCTTCTTCAAAGTATAGATTTATTAGGCATGTAATATTGGCACATCTGGGAAGAACCCGACTCTGGAGGACTTGAGGTTTTCTCCATCCAAATCAAACCCCAAAGTTCTTCCTTTCAGGCCACAGGTCCATCACATGCTCCAACCAGGTTGCAGCCCCCATCTTGGCTGGCTTTGGTCCACACCTTTTCAACACCTGATAGAATGTCCTTGATTTCCATGGGAAATAATGTTGTTTTGGCTACACCTCCCCAATTATCTGCATCTCCCCCTTTAGTTCTCACAGTCCCAACTGTTTAGATCTCACAGCCCCAAGGCTGTGGCAGTCCTGAAGATGCTCCCAAAATGGCTTCAGCAAAAAAATGGCTTCAGGCCTGACAGACTTCCCCCCTCTCAATTGAGTAGGACCTCCTGCAAGGGAGGTTAATCCACATCATCTTCAACCTCCCCCACCCAACCAGGTGTCTGTTTGGTTTCTGAGGGTACTTGTTGTGAAATTGCTTGATCAACCTGTCAGCTTTCACATCCCAGCTTTTTACCCAAGTGGCTTTGGAGAGTGGGGTTCTCCTTCCAATGAACTAGATATTGCAGGAGACCCCACAGGTATGTGGGAGTTTAAAATATTCTTTACTTCATAGTGGGTCTCTCCCTCCACTACGATCAGTTCTGGGGCTGCCCGGTCTACTGGCCTTAGTCTGCGATTGGCTTGAGTGAGGCTGCTATGAAACACTGGATGCATTTTCTCTAGCAAGTGTCGGAGTCTAAGCTGAACAGTTACAGGATTTATCACTCACTATTGGGAAAGGACCTATGAATTTAGGTCCCAGTTTCTTATTTGCAACTTTAGTTTTAGTACTTAGTTAACAAATATATTTTGTCTGGGGAGGAAGGGGGAAGCAGCATTTATTGCCTTGCTGTTTGTATTTTTTTATCCACTTCTATTAGGACTTGCTTCATGTTTTCCCACCCTTGCTTTAATTGCTCCATCCATTCCTTCAGGGACATGGAGGGTGTTTTTTTTCCCCTGGTAGCTTAGGCGTGGGGATGAACTCCATGCTGCTGATAACTTGGAAAGGTACCAGACCGGTGCTATTGTGCATTGCGTTGTTGTAGCCCCCTTCTGCAAAAGGCAGCAGCTCTGCCCAATTAAATAGATTGCTGGTAATCTATATAACACCTAATATACTGTTCTACCATGGTGTTCATCCGTTCCGTAGCCCCGTTTGTACTTGGATGAAAAGCTGAACTGAGTCCCTGGGTGGACCCTATTGCCCATAGGAACTTCATCCAAAACTTAGCCATGAACTGAACCCCTCTATCTGAAATAATCCTGTGAGGCACCCCATGTAGCCTATATATCTGTTTTATAAACTTCTTGGCTAATTTTCTGGCTGAGGGCAACCTTGAGCAGGCTGTGAAATGGTCTTGTTTTGAAAATAGGTCAGTCACGGTCCAAATGACCATGTTCCTGCCACTCTCTGGGAGCTCGACTACAAAGTCCATGGTGATTTCTTCCCAGGGACAACTTGGGTCATCCACTTGTTGGAGGAGACCCGAGGGCTTTTCAGGTCTCTTCATAGTAGCACAGGTGGCACAGCTCTCCACATCTACATTTATCTTGGGCCATCAGAACTGTCACCTAGTCAGGTGCAGGGTCTTTAAGTAACCAAAGTGACCTGCAAGTTTGGAATCATGGCTGTGCTGCAGGACTTGGAGTCTTAAGGTGACAGGGATGTACAACTTGATCCCTTTCCAGGCTAGTCCATCATTGAGGGTCAGCATGTCTGTTGTTGTTTAGCCATGGATCTGCAGGGAGCACTGCCTTCAATGCTCCCACCATCTGGTCTCCTCCAAAATTGTCACGGCACCGGGTTTAGCTTCTCATGTTGGCTTGGGCTGCTGGTTGTGAGGAAAGGATGATTGTGTGGATTATCTCCTCCTGGTGGCTGTTGAACTGCAGCTTTCTGGACAAGGTGTCAGTGAGTAGGTTCCCCCCCCCCCCGGGTGTATTTTAATTAGAACTTAAATGGTTTGAAGTACTGGGCCCAATGGACTTGCTTAGGTGAGAGCTTAGGGGGCATTTACAGTGCCCCTAGGTTTTTGTGGTTAGTCCAAACCTCAAATGGCACCTGGCTTCCTTCTAGCAAGTGTCTCCAACCAGACTGCATAGGCTTCTTTGTCCCACATGGCCCACCTCTTCTCAATGTTGGTGAGTTTATTGGATGTGTAGGCACAGGACTGCAGCTGACCCTGAGCATTAGCTTGCAGTAACACTGCTGCTACAGCCATATCACTGGCATCAACCTGGACAACAAAGTGCTGAGGATGGGCTCCTCAGCAAACAGTTTCTTTAGCTCTTTGAAAGCCTGCTGACAGTCTAGGGTCAAAGCCAGTGGCTGGCTAGGTCACGGCATAGAGTCCCCTCCTCTCAGTCTTTAACAGTTCTATAGCTAAGAGTTTTTTCAAGACGTGGCATACTAGTTTGATGTGTTCTTCCAGAGAAGGGGTGTCAAACTCAAGGCGGGGTGCTTAGATCTGGCCCACAGGACCAGTCTGGAAATAGCAAAGGATCGGCCCGCGGTGCCTCTGCTCACAAAAATGGGGCGCAGGTGGGGCACACAGACCCCTACAGCTACTTTTGGCCTTCAGAGGGAGGTCTTCCAGGCCCAAAACAGAGTCTGCACAATTGTCCAGGAGGCCTTCCAGACCCAAAACATGACCTCTAGAGTGGTCCAGGAGGTCTTCCAGATGCAAAACAGAGCCTATGGAATGCTCCAGGAGACCTTCCAGGCCCAAATGGGGCTTCCAGAGTGTTCCAAGGGGGTGTCCTTGACTCAGAAGGTTATAAAAGGGAGGAAAAGTAAAATATTTTACCTTCCAGGCTTGCAGGATTCTGCTACTGTAGCCTATGTCAACAATTTTGTAGTTATAGTCTTCTTATGGAGTCAGTTTCTTGATCTGGTCTCCCTTGCATAAGGTGATCAAGTAAGTATTACAAAACAAAATCATAGAAATGTACACCTCCCTATTTTTATAAGTTTATAAAACCATGTCTGTTACTGCACATTCTTTCCCCGCTTTGCTACCCAGACTGCTCCCTTTTCCAATCTGTTAAAGAAAGAGGAGACGTTCCATTGAGGCATTGAGGAGCAGGGGGCCTTTGATGACATTAAGGGTGCCTTCACCTCTGAGCCCATCTTCAAGCATCCCCATCCATTAAGACTGTGAGGATGGATGCGTCAGATGTGGTCATCTGGGCAGGCTCCTGCAGGCTGATGCCCCCGCAAGCACCTTGTTTCCATGGCGTGAAGAAAAGTTATGACATATGGGACAAGGAGGTGTTGACACGTGGTGGCACTAATTGGAGAGGGCATGCCACAAAGTTGAGGTTCGAACTGACCATTGGAACCTAGAACATCTACAGACTGCCAGGACGCTGAACCAGCACCAGGTGCGATGGTCACTATTTTTCACAAGGTTTGACTTTCGGGTGACATGTCCCTAGCATGCAGAATCAGCGTGCGGATGCGCTGTCCTGCAAGCCCAAGTTCACCCAAAAGGAGGACAAGATTAAGGCCAAAACGGTTATTTGCTTGGAATGGTTCATGGCCACCGAGGGACCTACGGGTCAGGATTCGCAAAGCACAGCAACAGGATCTGTTTGTGGTGACTCGTTGTTGTGAGTTGGCTTGCAATGGGAAAAATGAGATCCCTTGGACTTACATGGAGGACCTGTTGCATTTTAGTGACTACATTCCTGAGGGGAAATTTCATAGTAGTATCCTGAGACAATGTCACGACAGTCCGGCAGTGGGGCACTTTGGGGTCTTCAAGATGTTGTACCGCGTCTCTAGGACATTTTGGTGGCCGTGACTCCGGCATGACGTGTCAGGATATGTGATGTTATGTGGGCAAGGTTGACAGCCAAATATGCCACTGGTGCACCCCTGGTCTATTGGCAGCCATTACCTATGCTGGCGAGATTGGGGGGGGCAGTCTCATTAGATTTCATTACGGATTTGCCCCCATCGAAGGGTGCCATGATACTGGTGATCATGGACATTGCTCATGAAGATGCCCATTTTATCCTATATGCAGGTCTCCCTACCACTTGGACAATGATACATCTATTCATTGCCCATGTGTTTTGGCTGCATGGTCTACTGGACTGGGTAGTATCTGATCAGAGGGTGCAGTTCACAGCACGCTTCTGGCCTGACCAGATCTTTTATAGTCCAAGTTGATGCTAGTGATGTGGCGGTTGCAGCCATTCTTCTCCAAAAGGATTCTCAGAACCGACTGATGCCTTGCACTTATGTGTCCAAAAAGCTGACAGACACAGAGCGAAGATGGGCAGTCTGGGAGAAAGAAGCATTTGCAGTGCGATGGGCTTTGTTGATTTGGAGGCATTTCCTAGAAGGGGTGATGGAGCCGTTTGAGGTGTGGACTGATCACAATAACCTCGGGGCTCTAAAGACACCTTGGAAGCTATCACCTAAACAAGTCCACTGGGCTCAATATTTCAAGCAGTTCAACTTCAACATGAAATATATCCCCGGAGGGAAAAACATATTGACGGACGCCCTGTCAAGGAAACCCCAATTTGACAGTCGCCAAGAGGAAGTAGTGCAGACTATGATATCAGAGCTCAATCGGCAGCCCAAGTATGATATCAGAGCTCAATCGGCAGCCCAAGCCAACTGCCACCCCAGACTCCTGGAAGACAAAATGACAACTGAGTTGAAAGCAGCCTTATTGACCAATCCCTGGTTTGTGGAGCATCAAACCGAATTGACAATGAATGAGGGACTGACTTGGAAAGAGACTATACTTTATGTACCCGCAAATCTAAGACTAATGGTACTAAAGTGTAGGCATGACTCACAATTGGGGGGACACTTCAGTTTCTTAAAAACCCTACATTTAATCAGAAGACAGTTCTGGTGGCCAAAAATGAAACCTGATGTCGAGGACTATGTGAAAAACTGCTCAATTTGTGCCACGATGAAACATAGAACTGGGAAACCCCCTTGCCTCCTTCAACAAGTAGCTGAACCAACACAGTCGTGGGAAGAAATTGCAATGGACTTTATCGTAGAATTACCTGAGAGTGGCAGGAATACGATCATTTGAACTGATATTGACTTATTCTTTAATTAGGCTCACTTTACAGCCTGTAAAGGACTTCCATCTGCAAAAAAAACTTGCAAAACTGTTCGTGAAGCATATCTATAGCTACCTGTTCCTTTTGCCAGGAACAAGTGTTAGTTTTCAGATTACACTCGGCTGTGACTCAGGCTGCTTTCTTTTGAAGATTTGGTTTTGCCTTGTTCTCCTTAGAGCCGCGAGGATCATCCAGAGAGTGGGAGGTGCTTCAGTCTGCGTCGTTGAAGGCTGAGCTTAATTACTGAGGAACGCTCCACCCTCCATCACGTGGCTCCCTTGCGTTTCCCAGTTTATGCTCAGCCTTCGTGAGAATAGGCTGTGTATTTTCCACTCCTTGGCCAATTCAAGAATTTTCTTACTATTTCAGGTTTGCTTATTATTACCTTGGTCCTTCCTTACCCTCTGCACATTTGGGGTGTCTCTGTAGCAGGGGAATGCGTTCTTCGCCCCCAGGGGGGATAAAGAACAGGCGGTTTTCACGCTCCGGTGCCAAACCCCCCCTGATTCGGCTTATTCCTGCCGCTTCTCCACGCCGCCCTCATAGCGGCTTCATCCAATCGCGCTGATAAAGCGCAGCTGGTGCTCCTCCCCATTGCGAACGCCGATCACCCCAGGAAGGGGAAAATTTTTTCCTGGCTTCTCTCGGCCTCTTAACTGCTGGAGAAGCCTAATCTCTTTCTGAGTGGCCCGTTAATAAGGAGATCGTGGGTGGCCGCCATCTTGGGTGCCTCCGCGTGCTCAGGCCTCATTGCGGCTGCGAAGGGGCTAGCTCTATGCACAGGCCTTCCAGCCTGTGAGAGCTGTTACTGTACTGTATTGTGCATTTAAATAAAATTAGCAAACTTGTTGGCTTTCCGCAGCAGCGCTCAAGGCAAGGATTAGCAGCCTATCCCTCCCGGTTGTTGTCTGGGAGCTCTAGCTGCTAGAGGCCTTACTTCCAGCCTCAGGTGTTCATTTGGTGAATTGGATTTTATTAATATCAATCTCTGGGGTCACTCCCTCCTGGGAGCACTGAACCAGTTCTCTATTTAGATATTTGTTAAAAATAATAATAATAAATAATAAAATAAAATAATAAATAAATAAATAAATATTATGTATGTATGTATGGCATTCAGCTTTGTTCGGGTTAAGCCTGATGATGGCAGATGAGATTTTGCTGAAACGTTGCTACAACTTTAAAAGCACCACTACTATGACGTGGGAAAATACCCAAACAAAGCTGAATGCCATACATGTGAGTACTCGTGAAAACTTAAGAAAACAAATATATATAAAAATATATACACACACAATTTCCTAACACATCTAAACAACGCACACCCCAAAATCAAGTTCACCATGGAAACAGAAACAAACAAACAACTACCATTCCTAGATGTACTAATCTACAAAAAAAACAGATGGCACACTAGGACACACCATATACCAGAAGAAAACACACACCAACTGCTACCTCAGTGCCCAATCCCACCACCACCCAGCACAGATAAACTCCATGGCTAAAACACTAATTACTAGAACCAAACGCCTGAACTATGCACCCTGACTAAAATATTGACAGGCAATGGCTTCCACAAAAGCAAAATCACCAACTTGATCCACAAAAATACACTGAGACATAATAGAGACCCAGAAGATGAACAGACCCATGGAAAAGCTGTCCTGCCCTACATAAGAGGCACTACAGACAAAATTAGTAAGATACTATACAGACACCACATCAAGACTGCCTTCAAACAGAAAAATAGCAGCCATCCTCAGAAACCCCAAAGACAAAATTGACCTGGAAAACCAAGGCATATACGAAGTCCCCTGTGCATCATGCCCAGCCACATACATTGGACAGACCAATAGAAGAATAAGCACCCGCCTGGATGAACACAAAAATGCAGTCAAAAAGCTGGAACATACTTCCTCACTAGTCCAACACATGGAAGCCACAGGTCATAGCATCAACTTCAATGGCACCAAAACCCTAGCCACTATAGAAAATCCCAGCCACAGAATCATCAGAGAAGCCATAGAGATTGAAAAAAAGACTAGAAAGCATGAACAGAAGAGATGATTCCACCAGGTTGTCAATCATTTGGAAGCCTGCACTCACAAACAAAAAAATCTCCACACCACAAGCCAGGCAAACACCTGGGCACAAACAGATCCCCCCAATACCTCCAGCTCAAACACACCCCAACCAGGCACCCAGATGAAACCCAGCTTCCTAACTAATGATAGCTGTCCATTTACCCGAAGCCAAGCTGCACTAAAGGCTTCCAATAAAGTAACACAATGTTGCCAGCCAATCAAGATACAAAAAGAGCCCCCCCCAAAAAAAAACAGACAGAAGATATTAGAAGCAGAACACAGCAAACTCCAAGACCAATAAACACAGACCAAGACTCTCAACCAATCAGGAGGAAGAAAAAACCATTCTGGCACAGCAATAGGCTGCCCCAAATTTAAATCTGAAACCACTGTAAATGTCTGACTCACAGACGAGCATTATACAGAAGCCTGATGATGGCAGATGAGATTCTGCTGAAACGTTGCTACAACTTTAAAAGCACCGCTACTATGACATGGGAAAATACCCGAACAAAGCTGAATGCCATACATATATATGTTTTCTGAGGTTCTCGCGGGTATTTGTATGTGGATCTTTGGTTATTCGGTTTTCTCCCGCGTAAGATTGGAAGTATCTAGGCAACGTTTCGATGAAGTCTCATTCATCATCTTCAGGCTTGGTCTTCAGCTCTGTGCTTCTCAGAGTGATGTGAGCTTGCAGCTGCTTCTTCCTTTTAACTGCTAGTGGGGGTGTGACTTGATTGGGTGGGGGCTTGGCTGTGTTCTGATTGGGTGGGGGTGTGTTCTCATTGGTTGGGGGTTTGGCTGTGTTCTGATTGGTTGGGGGGTTGGCTGTGTTCTGATTAGCTGGAGGCGTGTTCTGTTCAGGTGGGGGCTTGGTTGTGCTCAGGTTAGTCTTAGTTGCTGGGGGATTTGAGCTGGTGAGCTGTGATCTTGCTGTTTGGCTTCGAGTTTGTGGTCGTGCTGCATCTTCATGGTGGGGGTCAGTTCGCTTCATGTATGGCTCAGAGGGGTTTGAAGTGGGTAGTGATGCAGCTGCAGTGCGGCTTCTGGTCTGTGGTCTCATCTTCTGTGTGGGTGTGAGTCTGCTTTCTATGTGGAAGTGTGGTGGTGGCATCTTGTGTGGCTCTCAGGGGTGTGGGTCTGGTGTCATTCTTCATGTTAGGTACTCATCTGTTCATGAGGGCGGGTTTCCAAATGGCTGGTAGGCCATTATAACAATAATAATGTTATAGATTTTATACATCTAAATTCCAAAAGGGGGCGCGGGCCAGCTGAAAGGACACCTGGCCTTTGTTGTAGGTCGAACCCTTGGCGAGCCAACTGCCTTAGAACCTTATATTCAGTCCTTACTTCTAAAACAGCAGATGACAATTCCGCTAAAGGCCCTTCTTTGAAGGCCAGATCTAAGTCCTACCACTTGCGCAGACAGGCTAAGGAAACTTCTTTTTTCTTTTTGAAACAAATTTTATAAATTTTTTTAAAAAACAACCCATTAAACATTGAACACATAAAACCTCTTTTCATTATAAATTTTTACAAGACAGATAAAACATTTTATTTTATTTTATACAACATAATTCTAATATATCCCATTTCCACTTAAATATCTTTTAGCAGATTTCTCATTATTTCTCTTTACTCTTATTCAATTACGCTTTTCTATATTTATCCATTTTATAATCATCATATTCATATTTCCCTCTGTTTTGTTTATAATTATCCTCATCTAGCTTTCCTCCAAGGTTTTATTAAATCTCAAACAAACATAAACACACAAAACACAAAAACATAAAACTTCTTTTTAGAAAGTAGCTTGGCCCCGGATTACTTCTCTTTATATGGACTTCAATTAAATTTATGCTCATCTTATATACCATTTCCTATCTTATTTACCATTCCATATCTTCATTATAACTTCTCTCCGCTTTCCACTCTTCTTAATTATATTTTATTTATTTCATCTTAATTTACATCATTATACTTGTATCTTTTGTCCATTCTTTTCCAATTACCCATTTATCTCATTCCCTATAGTAGAAAAAAAAAGGATTTCTCCTGAAGTCACTAATCGAAGTATGATGCCTTTCCATCGCTCCCCTAAATTAACATTTAAGGTAACACCTGGTTCCCCATCTGATTCTGCTTAGTACATTCTACCTACTAATTTTTAAAAGAAAAAGAAAATAGTAAATCTATAAAGTAATTAAATACATAATTAAACATTAAATCTTATAACATTCCAATTATCTATTTCAAAGTCAAATGCTACCATAATAAATTTATACTAATGTAGTCAATTAAACTCTATACTTAAACTAAGTATTTTAAACATTCCTTTTAATAATTTGTTAAATCATAAAATCTATCATTGTTAAACATTTAATATTTTAATCTTTACTTAATTCTTATAAAATTCTAATTTTCTATTTTTAATACAAATACTACAATACTATCTTATGTACCTTGCAGAATCCTTTTAAGAAAAATTTTACATTACCCTTTATCCCTAAAATAAAATTTCTTTTTTCCATCTTGTTTCATACCTTTGTGGCTTTCCCCCCCCCCTTCCCTTCCTTTTTTATCCCACCTGGTCTTTTTACGCCCCCTTCTTCAAACCTCCGCCTTTTTAGCTTCCCCTCTCTGTTGTATTTCTCTTTTCTTTTGCTTTCTAACATTGTATTGATTTTGCATCTTATTTTTCTCTTTCTTGGATGTTTTTTTAAGTCTTAAGTCCCTTTTCCTTTCTCTCATTCTCTTTCCTTTCTTAATCAACTTCCGGTTTGCCAGGCTTCGGCGGCGGCGGGGTTTTGCGATCCTGCGTGATCCCTGCTGCGCTAGCCGTCTTGGTGCCTCCGATCCTGACGGGTCTGGAGGATAAAGCTGCCCCATAGAGGCAGCCGAAGATAAGGGGGATCCGGACAGGGGTTTGGGGGTTTCGCAGACCCCCTCCCTACCCGGCATAACCCCCTTTTCTCAAGGCGGTGGAGCAGCAGTCAGCAATGGCCGCCACAAAGAAGCCGGCAGCTGGACAAGATTGTGCTGGAGGAAGAAGGAGAAAGTTTTGAAGCGAAAGTTTTTTGGTGGAACCGGGAGCATAAGATGCATTTAATATCCTGAAAACCTTGATTGTTGAATGATGCTTTGTTTCCAGAAGAGATTTATAAGCGGCGAGGGAAAGTGCTGAAAGAGAAAGTTTACTCTCTTTCCCTATGGAATCAACAAATGGACATTGAAAAGCCTGCTTTTTTATAAAAGGTAAAAATTTAAAGCTCTTTGTGACAAGTGGGGATGGAGAGGACAAAGGAGAAATTTATATTAAGATTTTGTTGGAGGAGATGCCTGGAAGACTTTGAGATTGGAAGTTAATTGCAATAAGACTTTTAAATACAGATTGGGCTTTTTCTTCCCTTTCCAATTGATATTACCCCAGGAAGAAAAAGTGCGAAGGGAAGAATCTTGTGCTCTGTTGGGACTGTTTGATGACTTTGGGATTTTGGGGAATCGTTCTAAGCTTTGAAATATCTTGGTTGTCTTAAGAAGAAGAAGAGAAAAGAAGAAAAGGTTTGTAATGGCTTTATCTGTTGATGAAGTAAGAGAGGAATATGGAAAAATAAAGAAAGAAGGCAAAGACACTTGGAGAGAAACTATTTGCTTTTTAGAAATGGCGCTTGTTACTTACCAGCAAATACAACAATTGAAGGAGGAAGCAGAGGAAGAAGAAGCCATCTTTAATGAATTCAAAAAGTTGATTAAGAAAGGCTAAGGAAACTTCTAAGGAGACTTCCAAGGCCTCTCAAAGAGACGCCCTAAGACGCCATAAGGCATTGGAGAAAGAATTTGACAGGCGATCTAGAGAGTCACAACTGGTGCCTCCAGCCCTCCAGCCCTCCAACCCCCCATTCCCTCTACCTCCAGACACCCCCCCTCCTCCCGATTGCTCTTCCTTCTCCAGGCACAGCTCATCCCAGGGGCATCAGGTCCCCGGACCAACGACCAGACGGACACCCGAAGCTACATTCACGCCCACCGCCGCTGGTCTGCGCCAGGAGGAGCCCGCCACAGTCGAGATCCCTGCACAAATGCAGGCATGGATGGAACGGGCTATCCGCCAGGGGATTGCAGAGGGTCTCCAACAGATGGCCAGACCCGGTCCCCCCTTGATGGCGCTCGAACACGAGTTGCTAGCAGTCAGGTCCTCGCCTAGATCGGACCCTCCTCATGGTCAGGTACCTTTACAGAGGGAAAGCCCTCTCCCAGAAGGGGAACTGGAGGAGGCCATAGAGGACCTGGATCAGTTCAGGGAGGAAGAGGAGGAGGAATTTGAATGGGGGTCTACGCACCATGGGGAGCCCCTATCAGAGATAGACCCTATGGAAGGGGACATGTCCGAGGACAAGGGTCTCACCCCCGATCAACCCACCTTTGTGGGCTTGTTCAAGCCACACATGTTTAAATCGCTCTTATTTAAGGCCAAGAACATATCTGACCTGTCTGTACAGTCTCCCTCTGCTCTCCCTTCCCCGGCGGAGGGACAAGAGGACGCCATCTTTAGGCAGCCCGTTGTGGAAGCGGAGGTTATTCCTGCTCCACCCATCTTTCACGACCTAGTCTCAAACCAGTTGGACTCTGCAAGGGCCCCTCCTGCCCCATCTAGCCAGGGCAAGAGGTTCTTTAACCTCGATTCAAGCTTCTGCAACCTGCTTAACACCCTCGAGGTAGATGAGCCCATCGTTGGCTTAGCATCCTCCTCCCCCCCTAGTGATCCCCTGGAGGCTCTGAAACCCGAGGACAAGAGGTCCGAACTAGCCTTACTTTGGGCTTACCAGGCCGACGCCTGGGCCATTAGATCGGCCATGGCTGCCTCCTTCTTCACCAGGTCTTTGATCCGGTGGCTCCGCCAACTATATTCAACTTGATTGAATATATTGAATGACTCCTCTCATCCGGGACATCAGCTCTTTGAACTATTACCATCGAGAAGGAGATTTAGGATATTAAGAACAAGGACGACCAGATTTAAGAACAGTTTTTATCCAAGTGCAGTTTTGAGTTTGAATGCAGGGTCATAAGATTTATGTGGAAGTGAACGGCTGAGAGTAATGGGGTTTTACATTTTTAAATTGCATAGAGATTATTGTATGGTCGGTTGTGTTTAGTTTTAATTTAATCTTTTTTTCTTTTAGTGGTGTTTGTCCAGTTTTACTTGTGGAAGAGCACCTCATTTCGTTGCACCCGCTTGCGAGTGTAATGACAAATAAACTTTTATGTCTTAAAACAGCATGTCCCCCCCTCTAACACAAGGGCACATTAGGACATCGCCAAACTGACGGCCGTGGCGGAATTCTCGGCCGACGCCACCTACCACGCGGTTAAGTTCTCCACCCGAGCAATAACCTCTCATGTTACAGCCCGCCGCCTGCTCTGGCTCAAACACTGGCAGGCAGATGTAAAAAACAAGGTTAAGTTGACCACTGCCCCCATCAAGGGGGACAAACTATTTGGCACGGCCCTGGAGCCATTGTTAGCCGAAACCTGAAGCAAGAAAAAAATTCCTTCCTCCTCTTTTTCGGAGGTCAGAGCCAAGAGCCCCTCAGCCATTTCGGAGAGGTGCCTCCCGACCTTTCTACCAGTCACCTTTCCCGCCCAGGTATCCGAGACCCCCCCTCCTTCTGGCCATTCCAACCCCAGGATCGAGCCGATCCGGGCGGCAGGAACAGGAGGGGCGGCAGCTACAGGCGTCCCTTCAGGGGTTCAGGAGGGAAGCCCTTCTGGCGCCCCAGATAGATCCCGTCCCTCCCTTCCCATCAGCGGACGCCTCAAGCATTTCGCCGACTCCTCCACTTCTGATGCCTGGGTCCAGGACACCATCAGATTTGGTCTTGCTCTTGAATTTCAGCACGCCCCCCCCTGACTTTTTTATGGCATCCCCCCCTCGAGGGATCCCACCAAATGCAGCTTGATGGATTCGGCTATCCATCATCTCCTCAACATACAGGCTATCCAACCCGTCCCACCATCCCAACGGGGGCAAGGCTTTTACTCCCACCTTTTTGTGGTTCCCAAATCCTCAGGTGGCTATTTTAGATCTGAAACACCTTAACTGTTACCTGATCCACTGCAGGTTTAAGATGCACACCTTACAGTCCATTCTACTGGGCATCAGGCAGGGGGACTGGCTATCTTCCATAGACCTTTCAGAAGCGTATCTTCACATCCCAATCTGGCCCTCCCATTCCAAATTCCTCAGGTTCTCTTACAACCACCGCCACTTCCAATATATGGCCCTTCCCTTTGGGTTAGCTTCTGCCCCGAGAACCTTCACTAAAGTCATCGCGGCTCTAGCGGCCCACCTCAGGAACCTCCCGGTTTGTCTCCACTGCTACCTGGATGACATCCTCATCCTGCCTCACTCCAGACTCCAAGCAGAGAAGGACACCAGAGCTACTCTCTCTGCCCTCCAAGACCATGGGTTCCTAGTAAACTGGCAAAAGAGCCAATTGTTACCATCCACCCGGATCACCCACTTGGGGTCCGTCATTAACTCAGTTCAAGGAAAGGTCTTCCTTTCTTCGGAAAGATTCCTTAGCATCCAGGAAACCGTCAAACATATCAGACGATCAAGAAAGGTAACTCTCTTAGAATTGTCTAAATTACTAGGTAAAATGGTCTCATGTATTTCCATTGTTCCCTGAGCATGTTTACACACCAGATCCTTACAGTGGTTCCTGCTCCAGTTCCAAAGGTCCGGCAGAAGCAATTCAAAGGCCACGGTCAAGGTGCCTCCAAGGTTCCTCACGTCTCTCCTCTGGTGGACCAGTCCCGCCATTAACAAGGGCCATTGCTCCAACGCCTCACCTTCACCACGGACGCCAGCCTGTCCAGATGGGGCGCTCACATCCACTCGCTCACGACACAGGGCAGATGGTCGCAGGCAGAACGGGCATGCAGTATAAACTGGTTGGAACTCCATGCCATTCACCTGGCCCTGCGTAACTTCCTCCCTCAGGTATGCGGGCGGCATGTCCTTATACTCACAGACAATGTCACCACCAAGGCTCACGTCAACCGGCAAGGGGGTACCCAGTCCATACACTTGATAAGAGAGGCCGAGCGCCTCTGCCATTGGGCAGAGCGCAATCTCCTCTCCCTCAAAGTTGAACACATCTCAGGGGAGTCAAACACCCAAGCAGACTGGCTGAGCAGGACCATGGTGGACCAGTCCGAGTGGCACATCCACCCGTCGCTGTTCAAGGAGGCGACCATGATGTTCAGTCTCCTGGTCAGTGGACCTCTTTTCATCCCCCCTCAACACATAACTCCCAAGGTTTTTCTTGAGGTACCCCTCCCACGGGGCCGAGAATTACAACACCCTCCATTTCCTCTGGCCCTTAGGGCTTCTATATGCATTCCCTCCATTAGCCCTAGTCCCCAGAGTCATCCAGAAGCTCATTTACAAGAAAGCAGAACTGATTCTGGTGGCCCCCACTGGCCCAGATGCCCATGGTTTGCGGACCTCCGCAACCTATTGGTTCCCCCCCCCCCAGAAAATTCCCCCGAACAGGATCTCTCTTTCTCAGGGCCCCCTCCAGCACCCGGATCCTCAATGGCTCCAGTTAGCCGTTTGGAGGTTGAGCAGGAGCGTCTAAGAAAGGAGAAGCTTTCTTATCAACCAGGTCATTGATACCATTTAGCCGCCAGGCGGCCCTCAACAACCCGAATATACAATGCCACTTGGAATGGTTTCTGCAAGTAGTGCCATAATTTACAGGTCAACCCGCTTTCTCCCTCCATTGCTCAAGTTTTGGAATTCCTCCAAGAAGGTCTCAGGAAAGGACTTTCCCCGAACACCTTGAGGCGTCAGGTCGCAGCCCTCTCAACCGTCATCGCTTGTGACAATCTGGGTTCCCTTTCCCTCCACCCTCGCATTAGGGCATTCCTCAGAGGAGCCACTAACTTGTGCCCCCCAACCGTTCACCGATACCCTACCTGAGACCTCAATAGGGTCCTTGTGTCCCTTACTAAACACCCCTTTGAGCCTCTCAGGGAATCCACCCTCCAGTTTTTAACATTCAAAGTCGTGTTCCTGGTGGCCATTACTTCGGCTCGCTGAATGTCAGAGATAGCAGCCTTGTCGGTGTGGAAGGACCTTTGCATCTTCCATGCCGACCAGGTGGTTCTCTGGCCGGACCCTACCTTCTTGCCCAAGGTCAACTCAGTCTTCCACAGGGCACAGGAACTCACACTTCTGAACTTCTGCCCTAATCCCTCGCGGGAGAGGGAGAAACTTTGGCACACCCTGGACGTGAGACGTGCCCTCCGCATTTATATTAAGCATACCCAGCCCTTTAGGAGGTCCGAATCCCTATTCCTTTCCTTTCAGCCCAAAACATTGGGCCACAAAGTGTCCTCTTCAACCATTGGCTGCTGGATCAGAGCTACTATTTCCAAAGCTTATTTGTCCCAGGCTCTGCCGGTACCCAGCGGAATAACAGCACACTCCACCAGAAATGCAGCTACCTCGGCAGCTTGGGCCACCCAAGCTCCAATTACTGATATTTGTCAGGCGGCCACCTGGGCCTCCCTGTCTCCCTTCATTAGGCATTATAAGATCGACATATTTGCCTCGGTGGAGGCTTCGTTTGGTAGATGAGTACTCCAGTGAGTCCTCAAGGAACCATAGAGACTTCCGAATCAGACAGAGTCCCTCCCGTAGGACAACCAAACTTTGGTATGTCCCACTCTCTGGATGATCCGAGCGGCTGTAAGGAGAATGGGAGTTGGTTCTTACCTGACACGCCATTTCTCTTCGAGCCGCGAGAATCATCCAGCCCTCCCTTATTATTCACCGTCTGGTGGGGTCTTGTTTCGGCCAATGAACCTTTAAGTATAGTAAGATGAGAGCATGACCTCTTCACTCTCGACTTCGCATAAACTGGGGAACGCAACGGAGCCACGTGATGGAGGGCGGAGCGTTCCTCAGTAATTAAGCTCAGCCTTCAACGACGCAGACTGAAGCACCTCCCACTCTCTGGATGATCCTCGCGGCTCGAAGAGAAATGGCATGTCAGGTAAGTACCAACGCCCATTTTGAGGACTGTCCTTGGCTTGCCCTAGCCCTAAAGATTCTCCTTTCAGACCTGCCTTGCCTTGGATCCCATCTTGTTTCGAGAAGTGCTCTTGGCCTTTTCGTTTGACTTGTGCCCCTGATTGTGAACTGCATTTGTCTGTTGTTTCACTTTGGGAAAACTGCGCCTTGTCTTGGACCTTTACCTTGCTCTGAGTACTGCCCTTTCTTTCTTTCTGGACTTTTGCTTTGTGAACTGATCAGATAATTTATGGGCTGTTATTTGTGGGAGGGTGGATCCTGATCAGTCAGTGGAGAGTCAATTGTTTAACTCTTTCCAGGAGAAATAAAGGACTCTCAAAGGCCTGCCTAATCTTGCCCACCTGGGTCATAACAGTTTTTTTGGATTTGTCATCTTCCAAAGATCAACAGAAGACATTTGCATAATAATAGAAAATTTGAGTAGCTCACCATTTATGATACAGATTCTTTCACCAACCAAAATGTGGGTGATAATTTAGTCAACTACAGCAGGTATGGTATCCACATATACAGTCTGTTACAATGTGTTTGCTATTGAGTGAATAAGTGATACCTTAATTAATTTCTATGGGCTTTGGGGAATTGGATGGCTTGCTATCCTTTCTTATTTTTCTTGATTTTGTGTTTCACTTTTCAGACTGGATCTGGTCAGATGTCCATATCGCTACCAATTTGACAAATATGCAGCCCATGAAAGTTGCCTCTCTACCTTGTCCCAGCATCTCCCATCTGCACCAAACTTCATCCATCCCCACTAATAGAACTATAGGACCCTGGGAGTTGTGGGCTCATCGGCATACCTGCAGATCTGATGAACTGGAGACGGAATGCTACCACCGTAAGATTATTTCATGGTTTGCAGATGAGCCACAAGCACCCTTTGGGATCCACCAACTAGTTGATCTTGGGCATAATTCAGGGAAGAAAGCTGGAGATTGGTATGGCCCTTCTGTTACTGCCCACATCCTCAGGTGAGTAATTGGTATCTGAATGAATTTATATTACAGAGATGAGGAAGAACAGGTTTGGGGATCATTAACACTCTCTCAGTGGGAGTCTTTATGGGCGGATATTCTGGTTTGTTTGTTGGTAGTTAAATTGGGAGGTTTATTGTGTACTGACCACTTTGGATTTGACAATTTTAAAATGAAAATATCCCATTTGAAGTTCAAAATAATTTTAATTTGAAATAGCTGGTCTTCATCTGAAATAGTCTGTTTCAATGACTTTGGTAGTGTTTTGAATATTCTCAGAGTGACTGAAATAATTTATTTCAAATTTAAAAAGTGGGTGTTTCAAATGGTTAACATTGAAACATTTTGCATGCTCCTAATTATTTCAGTATTCTGTTGGGTGCCCAGCTAGCTATGTGGAAGTTAGGTTCTCTGCCAAGAATGCTCCATGTTCTTATTTTGGGAATTTTTTGACAGCACAACCAGGGATAATCAAACTCTGTTATCACAAGGTTTCAGAATGATTGACTAAAGTACTAAATGGACCTGCTGGATCTGTGTCTTTAAAACGCCTGCTTAGAATGCAGGGGACTTGTCTAAATTTTGTTGAAAAGAATAACAATAGAACTTTGCTGGCTTTCTTGTCCTTGATGAATTGCATCATTAATTATGAAAAAGGCAATACATGGCAAACCTCACATTTCTTTAGCATCTGAATCTTTCAGAATCTGTCACCTTGCAAGCCAAATATATTCTTTTTTTTTTTTTTGAAAAAAGATTTTATTAATTTTCTACAAACAAACAAGACAAAACATTAAAACATTCAACTCTCGTATGTACATCCAGTGTGTCAGTTGGTTCATCATTTTTGTGCATTCATTCTGTAGTCCCAGTTACAATTATATTACATAACAACTCATATTATAAATCCAAACTTATATATCCTAATATCACTAAAAAAAAAAAGAAATTTTTGACTATATTTTTAATCATTCATGCTTTATGAGCTAACAATACTTTAACCAGATTATTCAACAAATCATATAATCGTACCAAATCAATCCTAAAAAACCCTTTATAAATATAATATCAAATAACAAAATAATAGCAAAATAGCAAAATAAAAAAATTTCTTACTATCTAGCATTCTAAATATTCTATTATCGTATTTTATCATCTAGCCATTTATAAAAAAAATCCCAAATTTCATAAAATTGTTTATCCTCTTGCTCTCTAATTTCAAATGTCAATCTGCTCATCTCAGCACATTCCAATATTTTCTTAATAATTTCTTCCTGTAATGGTATTTTTTCATTCTTCCAATTTTTAGCAAATACAATCCTGGCCACTGTTAATACATTTACAATCAGGTATTTCAAATCTTTACTATATATATCAGGTAAAATTCCCAATAAGAAGATCTCTGGTTTCAAGTCTTCCAACCACATGCGAATTTTAGTCCAATATTTTCTAGCATCCTCACAAGTCCACCACATATGGTAATACAAGCCGGGTATCTGATGACATTTCCAGCATTTTTCAGATTTGTTCTTAAACATTCTTGCTATTCTTGTCGGAGGAAAGTGCCACCTGTAAAACATCTTATACAAGTTTTCTTTATATGCTGTTGACATTGTCATTTTATAATTTTGAGACCACAATTTCTGCCATTTCTCTAAATCAATCCCATATCCAAAATTCTTCCCCCAAACAATCATAGTTTCTTTAACTTGTTCTTCCTCTAATTTCATTCCCAGTAAATAACCATATAATTTTTTAATCACCTTCTCCGTTTTAAAATCTTCATCATACCTTGAATGTATTTGTGCATATGAAAACCAATTCATCCTTATACCTTGTTCCTCTAAGTTTTGGATCGATTTAAGTTCACCCTTTTCATCCAATAGTTCCCCATATCTAACTGTTTGTTCCTTCTTGTAAATTATAGGATAGGAAAATGCTTCAATGGTCGATAACCAAACTGGAATTTTCAAATAACATTGTCTTTTTATCTTCTCCCAATTTAACCACAAAGACTCCCGTACATAATGTCTTCTAAAATAACCCTGTGTTTTAGTTCCCTTATACCATAAAAAAGCATGCCAACCCAACAGCAAATCATGCCCTTCTAATGTCAACAACCTATGTTTTCTTAATGTTATCCATTCTTTGACCCACATCAAACTTGCAGCTTGATAATACAATTCCCAATTAGGCAGGCCAAAACCTCCTCTAATTCTAGCGTCTTGCAAAAGCTTTAGCTTTATTCTCGCTTTTTTACCTTGCCATATAAACTTCAACATACTTTTATTTAAATCTTCAAAATAGTCTTTTCCAAGCCTAATTGGTATTGTTTGAAACAAAACTAAAATTCTAGGTAAAATATTCATCTTAATTGTTGAAATTCTCCCTATTAATGACAATTGCAAGTTTTCCCACTTCTTCAAATCTGTTTCCCACTTCTTCAAATATGTATCTGTTGTTTAAGTTTAATATAATTATTCTCCTTTAATGTGCTACATCTTGCTGTCAAATATATCCCCAGATACTTAACCTTATTTGTAACTTGAATTTTTAAAAGATCTGCCAGTTCTTCTCTCTGTCTCAATAGCATGTTCTTTGTCAAAATCTTTGTTTTATCTTTATTTATTTTCAAACCAGCCACCTCTCCATATGTCTCTATCCTTTCCAATAACTTTGGAGCTGTTTCTAGCGGGTCTTCCAGAATAAAAGCTAAATCATCAGCAAAAGCTTGTAGCTTAAATTCTTCCTTCTTAATTTTCATTCCTTTTATGCTTTTATCATCCCTAATATTTCTATTCAACACTTCCAAGGTCAACACAAATAGTAAAGGAGATAGGGGACATCCTTGTCTTGTGCCTTTCCTTATGTTAATAAAATCTGTAAGTTCCCCCTCCATCATTACCCTTGCTGTCTGTTTATTATATATGGCTTCTATTGCTTGAATAAATTTTTTAGCAAAACCCATCTGCTCCAAAAGTAATAACATAAATCTCCAGTTCACGTTGTCAAATGCCTTTTGAGCATCTAGGAATATCAAAGCCATTTGCTTTTCAGGATGAGCCTCATAGTATTCCAAAGTGTCCAAGATTACTCTCATATTGTCTCTGATTTGTCTCTTTGGCAGAAATCCATTTTGATCTGGGTGAATAAAATTATTTAAATATTTTTTAAGTCTTTCTGCTAAAATTGAAGCAAAGATTTTATAGTCTGCATTCAATAAAGAAATAGGTCTATAATTCTTAATTTGCAGTGGGTCAGTCTCTTCTTTAGATATAAGTGTAATATAAGCCTCTGACCATGTTTTGGGTATCATCTTTTTTAACATAACTTCATTCATAACTTCTAACAATGGGATGCTCAATGATTCTTGAAATGTTTTATAGAATTCTGCTGGAAGCCCATCTGGACCCGGTGCTTTCCCATTATTTTGTCTCTTAAATGCTTCATTTAGTTCCATCATTGTTATATTGCTTTCTAGCATTTCTTCAGTCTCTTTAGGTATCTTCGGTAAATTAGCTTCCTGTAAATATTGTTTGACTTTTTCCGCATCAATATTCTCTTGTTTATATAGTTGCCCATAAAAATCTCGAATAATTTCCTTTTTCTCCTTATTACCATAACAAACTTGGCCTTGATCATCTATTAGTTTCAATATTTTTCTTGATTCCTTCTCTTTTCTCAATTTATATGCTAGCCATCTACCTGGTTTATTTGCATCTTCAAAATAATTCTGTTTAGAGTTTCTAATTTTCTGTGCCAGTTCTTCTTTCTCTATTAATTCCATTTTATGTTTGATTACATCCAGCTTCAATTTAATATCCTTTTTCTGTGGCATTTTCTGTAATTCTTTTTCAAGACTTTTATACTCGTCTTCCAAGGCCTTAGAAGCTTGCCTTTTCCTAATATTCTTTTTTCTTGTATAATCTATTATCAAACCTCTAGCGTATGCCTTCATTGTGTCCCACACATTCTGCGTTGAAGTATCTTCTTTTTTATTTTCTCTGAAGAAAAAAGCCAATTCCTTCTCCATCCATTGTATAAAATCTTTCTCCTTTAAAATAGTATTATTTAATGTCCATCTCGATCTTTTTTTTGTCCCTTCCATTTAATTGTCATTGGGCTATGATCTGCCCAAGTACTTGTTTCAATATTTGTTTCTTGAATATTGGATATTAATTCTGTTGAGATCCAAATCATATCTAATCTGGACCATGATAAATGTCTATTTGAATAAAAAGTATATTGTTTAACTTTAACATTTCTTTCTCTCCAAATATCTTTTAAAGTTAATTCATCTGTCATTTTAAAAAAAAACTTAGGGAGAGCCTTTCTATTTTGCTTTATTGTTGTTGCTATATAGTCCAATTTATTGTCCACAATTCCATTAAAATCTCCCATCATAATTATATTAACATAGTCCAGTCCAGTTATTTTCATGTGTAGCTTTTTATAAAACTCTTCTTGTTTATCATTCGGAGCATAAATTGCAATCAAGAGTATTTTTATATTATTGTCCATTATTTCTACCATTAATACTCTTCCATCTTCATCCGTGTAAATCAATTTTGCTGGGATAGCCTCTTTAATGTATAGAACCACTCCTCTTTTCTTACATTGAGTCAAAGAAGTAAATATTTTCCCCAATTTTGGCTGTACTAACAATTGTTCATGTTGTTTTTTAATATGAATTTCTTGTAGACAAATTATATCAAATTTTAATTTCTCTAATTTATGAAAAGTTTTCCTTCTTTTAACAGCTGAATTAAGTCCATTTATATTCATTGTAATCAGTTTTCTTTCTTCCATGATTATGCTTTATATTTAGGTCTAACCGCTCTCGTGGATCTCACTTCATGCTGTTCTTTGCTATCCACATGTCCCCCTACTGCTCCTTTCTCTTTTTCAGTCTCCAGTTGTTCCTCTTGAAACTCAATTAATGAGACCTCTTTCTCTGCCTCCTCTCTTCTTCCTCCAAAAAATTCTGCATGGAAAAGTTCTGCTTTCTCAATTGAATCAATTCTATATCTCTGCTCTTGCCACCTAAACATTAGTCCTTCTGGAATCAGCCATCTATAATTCACTTCGTTTTCCAGTAGCATTTTGGTCAGAAATCGATATTCTCTTCTCATCTCTCTTACTCTTCTGGGTATTTGTTTTAAAACCACAACCTCTTTATCTTTGTATTTCAATGTTTTCTCTCTTACTACTTGTAATATTTGAGTTTTAATGGATTTTTTGGTAAATCTAATATGGACTTCCTTGGGTAATTTATTTCTCATCGCATACCTTGTATAGACTCGATATATCTCATCTATTCCACCCATCATCTTTTCCTCTGTAATTTCCAAAGCATCTGCCAAAATTTCTATCATTATCGCTGCCAAATTTTCTCCTTTTTCCTCCTCTGTATTTTGAAATCTGAGGTAAAATTCTGACCTTTCCATCTCCCACCTCAACATCCCACTTTTTTCTTGTTCAACCGCTGTTAATTTACTGTCAATATTTCCAATCTTCTTCTCTCTTTGTTTTCCTTCTTCCTCAATTTTTTGGAATCTCTCCTCATACTTGACCATCATTGGTTTAATGTTTTCCACTTTTTCATCAGTCTTCTCTATTCTTTGTTCAATATTTTCTGTTCTTTGTTCAATAATGTCTGATTTTGTCTTGAGATCTTGGATTCCTTGCATAATCATCTGTAAAGTTATTCTTTCTTGTTCCTTATCTTGCTTCAACATTGTCTGAATTAAACGTTGTCCTCCAGCTGGTGGGGAAGCAGAGGTAGAAGTAGAAATGCCAGATGGTATTGGTTTCCTGCTCATTTAAATGCTTCCAAAGCTTCAAATTCTTTTTGATTTTTAATCCAACTGGTAGAGCAGCCAAGTATAATCCAAAATGGAAAACTCCAATAGTAAAAGGCACGAAACCAAAAAAGAAACAGGAAAAAAGGAAGAAGAAAGATCTTCAGGTTCTTCTAGACCCTAATCCAATTACGAAGTAGTCCACCATAAAAAAGAAAAAATAGAAAGGAGAAAAACAAACAAATCCAAAAATAATAATATTGATTAAGAGCAAAAAAAAGCAAAAAGAGAAAAAACAAGGTTCTTCACACCTTAATCCGGTTGAAAAGTCTCAATAATCAAAAAAGAAAAACAAAGTAGTCCAAAAACATGGATAGAAAAAGCAAAAAAGTCCCAATAAAAAAGAAAAGAAAAATAAAGAAAAAACTCTGAGGCTTTCCCTTTAAAATAAAGGGAAGAAATAAGAATATTACTAGAATTGAAATTTAGAAAAAGTCTGGTGAATGGGGTATATAGATATATATATATAAGAAAGCACACTTCACTTTATTTATTTATCCAAGGCTCTTGTTATGACTCTCTTCTCCAGCAGCTTCAAAGCCAAACCTCAAGTGTTGGAATATTGATAACAGTCCAGGAAAGCACCTGCAATAATATTTTGCTGTGCTCTCCCTCTATCTTATCACGTTAAAATGTCCTTGAGAAGAGGTCTTTTTGCAATTCAAATAAAATACTTTCAAGCCTCTAGTTGGCAGTGTTGCAAAGTTTCTTAATGCTCTTCCTCCCCCCCAGCCAGAAAAAAGGAATAATATATACAGAAAAAAAAAAAAAAAAGCCAAAGGGAGCCTCTATCCTAAAGAAAGTTAAAAAATCAAAGGGAGCATAAAAATATATATAAGAGAAAATTCAATCCGGTTACCTACAAAGTCACACTAAAATTCTCCCCAAAAAATATAGAAAAAAGAAACAAAAAACCCCAAGCCTCAATTTGACATCACTTTAAAAAACGCCGCTCAGACAGTTTCAGTCAAAAAGAAAAGTCTCACAGATTTCTTCTTTGTTCAGGATGCCCTTTCCAACCTCAGCGGATTTACAACACAAAAGAGTTTTTCTCACCGACACACTTTCACTCCAGCCACTTTCTTTCCGGAGCTGTCCTGACTTCAGCAGCTATGGGGGCTGCCTGTCCGCCGCCAGCAAAAGGGCTTTTCCCAGATCAAACCAGAGATTTTGCGATATCTCTGGGATCCTGGGACAGTACCCTTCTCTATCCCCGTCTCTACGGGACGGTTTAGGTCCGTTGGGACCGACCAGGGGCGAAAATATTGGCTGCGGTCTCAGAGCCCCGAGATCGCAGCTGTATCGCCGAAACGAAGCTCCGCCTTCTCAAGCCAAATATATTCTTATGAATGGGGAACCTATGCTGCTAGACTAGAATTCCTGGCATGCCATACTATTACCCATGCTAATTCAGTTTTCTGTGAGTTGTGGTCAGCAACATTAAAATGATAAAAGGTTCACAAGTTTATGTATTAGGGCAGCAATGGCATCTTGGAAGCTTTTCTGACTCCTACATCATTATGCTATCCCAAACTGAGCCCAATTTCCTTTTTCCCCAGCAAGGAAATTTTTCCATTAATAAGTTTACTATTTGTCAACTCTCCATCCTCCTTCCCATGACAACCATCTGAACTGTGAAAAATTGACAAGGATACTATTTCACTGAAGTGTGCTATTTTGTTCCTGTAGGAAAGCAGTGGATTGTTCTATCGAAGCAGGCAATCTGGTAATATATGTTTCTCAGGATTGCACAGGTAAGTTTGGAGAAGGGGGAATTGGACAGGTTTGTCCTGGGCTCAAGTCTCAGGACAATCAAAGGGATTTAACTAGCTTTTTGTCCATATAGTTTATGACTGAATTCTCTTCTCTCATATCCCAATAGTGTACAAAGGGGATGTGGGAAACCTAGCCAAAAAGAATAACAGCAGGACTCCATGGGATCCTGAGGCAGAATGGAAAGCAGTCATTATCCTGGTGCCCATGCGGCTTGGTGGAGAGACTTTTAATCCTGCCTATGTGGAGTGCATCAAGGTGACTTGAGAACAGGTGCAAATAGTGGGATACTGGGGTTCACATACAATCCATGTTGATGTCTCATTCTTTTCCAACTGATTGCGTGAAAAGGCTATTTGATTGTGTCTCAAAGTTGCAATATTCTGTAAACAGAACTGTACAATGTCTTTAGGAGATGGTTTCTGGAATCTCCTTGTATGTATTCCCAGTTGTTTAACTAAGACAAGAAAATTGCTCTTACAAAATCAGCAAATCAGGAATAGCAGTAGACTGAATTATCAGCTTTTCCAATTCTTACCACTTACGTTGTCTTTTCCTACGTTTGTACATTTGTAGTTGAAAAGTGATAGTCTCTCTCCTAGTCATTGTAGATAAGTACTGGGAGTTGAATATCACAGTATAAAAGGAACAAAGATTTGGTGGAATTCCTGAATTCTGAACCTTATCCTGCAGGAGCTGTTGAAGTTAGATTTCTGCATTGGAATTATTGGAGGGAAACCAAAACATTCACTGTACTTTGTCGGATATCAAGGTAATCAATTTCACTGTGAGCCTCAGAAATCTCCTAATCTATTTTCCCTCTTAATAATAGGTTGATGTAAGCCAAATCAGCTTTTCTAACTTCTACACTAAGCTATATAACCAGTAAATTTATTACCCAAATTCTTAATATACAATAACTTCTGTAACGGTATAAACTTTACACTGTAATTACCAGTGTAACAGTAATAAAATTTACATGTTTTTCCCATTGAATATTATTTCAAATATTATCACTCAAATCCTATTGGACTGAAACTTCCATTTGTAATTATGACACTCTTGGTTTTATGCTTGTTTGGATTGCCAAACACATGAGTAACAGAATAATGGGGTTAAATTTTAATTGGCAATTTACCCAGCACAGCTGAATTTGCAGAATCCATGTCTGACAATCCTTGTTATTTTCTCAAACCAGTAAAAGGAAGTTCACTTTTTCCAATCAATCCATTACAGCTCCAAGAGGGCTTGATGTCATCATTTTTATTTATTATATGCTAATACCCAAACCATTCGTTTTGTGTGATTAAAAATGAGCAATTAAACTAATAAAAGCTGTAAGCCAGTAAAAATAAAAGCCTTCCTAGATATTTGAAGTCAGTGTGGTTGCAATGAAATACCAACAATGCATATGGTAACATAGGTATGGTTTGAAGAATGGTCAATATAAAAAGAAGTAAATAAGCAAGGATTTTACATTTTTTGGAGCTGCTTATTTTTAGAAAGGAAAGAATTATCTAGTTGGATCTGAATGGATTGTAGCTAAAAAGGCAGTAGTTGTTCTTTGTACTTGGAGAATAAGCCTGCATATAGGCAACTCCTGTCATTTACCTAATAAAAAGTAGAAGTATCCTTGGTAAATGGGAAAAAAGTTAATAAGCTATTTGTAAAATTGCTACCAGGTAAGCAGCAGACTAATTGAAAGAGGAGGCATGTGAACCAATTGATGGAAAAAGCAGCTAAGGGCATGTTGCGTAGTCCATCCTCTTCTGACAAGTGCAGTTTTTTCAAGTAGAAGATAGTCATACTAAAATGCATTGCTTATTTCTGCCTCCTACTTCCCTTCATGCCAAGATGACTTCCTGTTATACTTGGATCCCCATTATTGCCAGCCTTTTGTGGATACCACTAAGGAGAACTTTCCTGTAGAGGTGAGTATTTATCAATATCTCTTTGAACTTAAGGAATCTAATAGTTGGGAAAATCATGTAAGAAAGCAATTAGAACTCCAGAAACTATCCAATATTAGGAAGAATACTCAGATTGAAGAAAGCATTTTTTTGTTGCTATAGCCCTGTGATTCCTATGGCACACGTGCCAGAAGTGGCACACTCAGCCATCTCTCTGGGCATGCCAGCCATCACCCATTGCTCTTCTGGGTTCCGGTGCGCACATGCACGCCAGCCAGCTGGTCTTTGCATTCACAGGAGCACCGGAAACTGGAAGAGCAGCTCCCAGGTGCGCATGTGCATACCAGCCAACTAGTCTTCATGTGTGCATGAGCGTTAGAAATTGGAAGACCAGGTGAAACTGAGCTTCTAGTTTCTGGCACTCCCGAGTGGCGCACCAGGGAGTTACTCTTCTGGTTTCAGGCACTTGCTCCCATTTTGGCACTTCAAACCAGAATTGTGAATCCCAGGACACCATCTGACCCTATAATATTAATATTTCAAAGTATGAATACCATATTTCCCTGAAAATAAGGCCGAGTCTTATATTTATTTTTGTTCTAAAAGACCTATTGCGTCTTATTTCCGAGGATGTCTTATTTTATCCACGTACAGGAGGCAGTGAGTGCAGGAAGCGGGAATGTTGCTACCACCAGGCTGTCCCTCTCTGTCCCATTTGCTTTTCTGCAGCCACAACGTGCCAAGTTTTTGGTGTGCCCTGGCCTCTGCCCATCCTGCCTGCTGGCCCTGCTGTTGCTGAGATGTTTCTCAGCCACTGGCCATCGAGTGGCTGCCTGTGCTGCTGCTGGCCTCTTTGCCTTCCTGGCAGTACTGCTCTTGGTGCCCTGCTGGGCTGCTGTGTCTGGTGCTCGTGCAGGACGAGTTGGCCCAGATCTATGACTTCTGGAGCACCTGCCCTGCCGCCAGTGGAGCTTTGCTACCTCACCCACTACCGCCTTTGGGCTGCTCAGTGCTGCAGGTGCTGGGTTAGGGGCTGAGCTTGGCGCTTTTTGGGCCTTGGCCCTGGTGGACTCTGCAGCTGTCATGCCAGCTGTGTGAGGTAGGTGTGTGTGAGGTAGAAGGCTGCCCCTGGCTGCCTTTTGGCTCTATCTCATCTATGGGTGCTCTGCCACTGCTGCTGTTACTGCCTTGCTTTCCGTCCGGCCCACCAAGCCCTGGCTGTTACCTAGCAGCTTTCAGTACCTCAGGCTTCACCTCAGAATTCACCACACACCTCACAGGCCAGGCGGAGCACCCCTCCTTCTGCCTGTTAGATACCCACCGCTCCACTCCCCCCCCATCTGCCTTGTCTTGCCTTGTGAGATGGCGGCTGCAGCTGGTGGCAGAGCAGCCACAGGTGAGGTAGAGGCCAAGGGTGGCCAGGGGCAGCCCCACACCCCCACATACAGTCAACACGAGAGCTGCAGCACCCACCAAGACCGGGGCCCAAAGAGCGCCGGGCTCAACTTGTAGCCAAGCACCTGCAGCATCGAGTAGATGTTCCCACTGGTACTCAGTAGCCCGAAGGTGGCAGCAGATGACGTGGCGCGGATTCACTGGTGGCCACTGGTGAAGGGGCCCTGTGAGGCCAGCAGCAGGGAGGCATTCCAGTGGTCATAGAGCTGGGCTGACTCCCTGTGCCAGGCAGAAGCAGCCCAGCAGGGCAGTTGAGAGCAACACTGCCAAGAGGCTGAAGAGCCCCGAGGCCAGTAGCAGCATGGGCAGTCATTTGTGCCAGTTGCTGCAAGCGATTGGCAAGCATGTGAAAAGCAGAAAGTGGAACTTGCCTGTCCCCTGCACTGCGGAAGTCAGCAAATTGTAGAGAAGAGCTGCCCTCTCTTCAGGAAAGAGCTTGGAGGCCTTTCAGTAGCAGGTCAACTTGGGCGTTATTCAGATCATGTCCTGGCAGGTTTTGAAAGGGAGAAAGAGCCCCTCTATGTTTCGCTGCCTTCCACAGTGCATAGGATGGCAAGTGAGTCCCGCTTTTTGCTTTTGACATGCTTGCCAATTGCTTGAAGCAACTGGGACTGCTGCAAGCAGCACCAGAAGCAGGTGGAGGCAGAGGCACGGGGCTGCCCACTCTGTTTCCAGCAGCCGCTACAAGCACATTTAAGGCAGCCATTAATTCATCTAATTCTCAGTCCCTCCCAAGCCATCGACAGGAAAGAACCTTTAGCCAGAGCAACATGGTGCTCCTTCTCAGCCTCTCTGTTGGCAACCTCGTTGATGTTGTGCAGCGCTACCACCAAACGGATCAGGAGAGGCAGGAGGTGGGGCAGGGGTGGTGCTACACTGGGATCTTGCAGTCACTGCCTTCTGTGCTGGCTACCCCCCCCCCCCCAGGGATGACTCTTAATGGGCTTAATTTTAGAGTAGGGCTTATATTAGATGCATTCTAATAAATCCTGTTAGGGCTTATTTTCTGGTTGGGTCTTACTTTTGGGAAAATATGGTATAAGAGGGATCTGGCGGTTGGGTGCTGTGCCGGTGTGGAGCTGAGGAACGGATCACTGCTCTGAAAGATTCCGATTTTCACTAGTTGGTGGCTTTTTGGAGCGTGCCATATCCTGGAGGGGTAGGCAAAAGAAAGGGGAAGACACGGAAGTCTTGGGGAGGTGCCGCGATCACAGAGACTGGAAGAAGAACCCCCTGAAAACCAATGGCAGAAGAGGGAAATCATGACAACCGTGATGATCGGAACCAGAGACGCAGCAGCCCAGCCGATTAAAAGAAGGGAAAAGAGGGAAACAGCAGGCTGAGCACTGAAAAGTTGTATTTAAAGAAGATTTTCAGAATATAAGTGTATACTGTAAAGGAAGCTCCGAATTGAGTGGTGTGGTGAAACGGTGGAGTTTTTGACAGGAGCTCTGATTGTAACAATGGGCTCTTATTGCAGACGGTGCCAGTCAAGTTGGAAAAAAGCTTTTTTGAAGAACTAAATAAACATATATCCAAATTTATATGGCAGGGGGGAAAAACCCAGAATAAAATATAAATTATTACAGGATGATAGAAAGAAAGGAGGCTTTGGTCTTCCAGATTTTGTAACATATTACTATGCTGCGATAGCAAGCTGGCTAAAGACTGGGCTAATATGATAAATAAAAGGATCTTAACATTAGAGGGCTTTGATTTCCAACTTGGATGGCACACATTTATGTGGAATGGAAAGAGTAAACACCACTTGTACTTTCAAAGGCATTATATAAGGAATGTGTTACTAAATATTTGGGAAAAGATAAAAAAGTACATTACTGTAAGGTCCCACTGTGGTCATCTACAATGGAGGCAGTTACACATCCAAATGTTTTAGGTTTTGATAATATTGTAAGATATAAAGATCTATTACATCAAACCGGAGAGTTAAAGGGTAGGAATCTAATACAAATTCAAGGAAAAGAGCATGGTGGCCCTATGCACAGATGCAATCGCATTACAAAAAAGATAAAGAACAATTTGGTTTTCACATGACCTACCAAGAATTAGATAAAATTTGGCATGGAGAGGAAAGGAAGCTGATTAGTAAAATATATAAGTATCTATTAGATTATAAATTAAAAGAAGAAACAGTCAAGGAGTGTATGATAATTTGGGCAAAAAATGTGGGCCACAGTATTGAATTAGACAAGTGGGAACGTATGGATAAATTACAAACTAACTATGTCAGCTTCGTACAAAGAGAATCTCTATAAAATGGTGTATCATTGGCACTTGCCATCCGTGAGACTGGCTAAGATGTTCCCGAACCTCCCCCCAAATTGCTGGAAGTGTAACTGCGCCCAGGGAACATACTTCCATATGTGGTGGACATGTCCATATGCGCAGAAGTTTTGGAAAAATATCAAAAATTGGATTCTAAATATAACTAAACAAGAAGTAAAACTTGAACCTGAAACCTTCTTGTTGGGTATGATAGATTCAAAAATAGAAAAAAAAATCAATATTTAATCATGCACATTATAATGGCAGCCAGAATAAGTTATGCTCAAAATTGGAAACTGTTGTCCCTTCAGAGGAGATGGTCATTAAAAAAATTCACGAGTGCAGAGATGGACAGCCTAACCAAATTACTAAAAAACAACAAAGATAGTGAATACCACAAAGTTTCGAACTGTTGGTACGAATGGTTAAAGAAAAAGCAACATTTGATAACTGAATAAAATATGAAATTATAAAGGACATGCATTTAATTATAAAGTATTCTGTGAAATTAAAACATTAAAAGAACGAGGAAGGGATTGTAACAAGGTAGATCATGTCAATGTTATGCGGTAAAAGAAAAAAAGAAAAATGTAACCAATGCTCAATACCTGCTGCAAAATGTATATATGTATATATATTTGTTTATATGTTTGTTTATTTTTAAATGTTTTAAATATATGAAACTTAAATAAACTTTATTTTTTAAAAAAAAAAATTTAAAAAGAGAGGGATCTGTGTATCATAGTTCAGAGTAGGTGACCTAAAGTTGGGGTTGTTTATAGGTAGCAATTCCAACATCTTCTCTTGAACATCAAGATGTGATGTAATTGTTTTAAGGATGCTAATAAGTTGCAGACTATAGAAATTATGTTTTTTAGATTGAAAATAATTTCACAACTTATTTTAAATTTTCTTCTTTAAAACGTGTATCTCAATTATGCTGACTTCTCTTAAGATAATGAGATTGAACTGTAAAACCTACTCCGTACATTTGTATATAAAAGCATATTATCTTGAAAGCAAAGCTATTTTGATATCAGTCTATTGTATTGTAATGCCTTATATATTTGGCTTTGAAATAATCTTTTTTTTCCAGTTACAGAAAGAGGCATTGAGACTTATCATGTCTGTTCTCAATCTTATCAGTTCCTGTTTATGGTGGAATTATCTAAGACTTCATTTGAAGGTTGATTCTAGAGATGGGCAATCTAAAAAATTGGAGAAATTTAATGTTGTTAACTCTTTTCCAGACTTTCCACTGTAATTATCCTCGAAAAACATCATTCGCGAAGTTGGATCCCAGCTGTACTATTGGATTCTATGTACGTCACAGAATGGAATTTGAACATCTCTGCTTGGACTTAACTCAGGTGAAGAATTATATTTTTCTGGGTTCACTTACAAGCTATTCTCTGAATTACAGTGTTTACTCTGGATTAAAGATAGAACTTGACAGAAATTTGGAGAAATAAATAAGTGTTTATTTGTAGAATTTGAAACTGGAAACTTGGGATGTGAGTTTTTAAAAAGGCTCGCGCTTTAAAAGAAGCTATTACTGTGTTTCTCACATAATAAGGCCGGGCCTTATTTTTTTTTGACCCCCGAAAAAACAGCTAGGCCGTCTTTTCGGGGGTGATTTAATTTCCCCCCCCATGCATCCTTGGGTGGGCAGGTGGTGACAGCTTCGGGAGACCTTCTGCCACCGTTGCTTTTCCTTCTCCCTTGCTGCCGTGGCATTAGAGCAACACCGCAGCGTTTGGCATAACCACGTGTGGCCAGTCAGGGCTCCTCCCTGCAACTGGAGCCCTGAGGAGACACTTGGCTTCAGGCACTCCTATCGCCGCCTTCCCTTTGCCTTTGAAGGCGAAGCAAATTATTTTAAAAACCTCCGCTCATCCCACCAGGGCCATGCTGGAGCCATGCTGGCTGGGCAGAGCCAGGAAAGCGAGCCATGGGTGTTTCCTGACTCTGCCCAGCCTGCACAGCTCTGGCGCGGCCCTGGTGAGATGAGCAGAGGTTTTTAAAATAATTCACTTTGCCTTCGAAGGCAAAGGGAAGGCGGTGACAGGAGCGCCTGAAGCCAAGTATACCAACAACAAAAGGCAAATCCTCAAGGTGGGCTGGAGGAAGGTGGCTGCGTGCCCCCCGGGCTGCTTCAATGCAAGGTCCTGACCTTGCCCAATTGCAGCATCCTGCCGTTGCCGCCGTGTCCTTTTCGCTGCTGCCTCCCTCTCTGACTGCGAAACTCGCGTGCTTCGCCAAACACTCCGAGCGAGGCGAGCTCTTTCATACACAGAAAGAGAGAGAGAGAGAGAGAGACGCCGGCGTGCTCCGAGAAGCTGGCTCTTTTCTCTAGCCGAGGCTGACATCTGACTGAATCTCTATCCTGCTCCTTTATCCTCACGACGGGGTCGGGAGCGACACTCTCTGGTGCAGCCACCTCAGCTTGCCAGCCTTCCCCCGCTATGAGACGATACTGTGACAGCTGCCGCTGCCGTGCTCCCTTCTCTTTCCTCGCCTCTCCTCCCTTCGCCGGCAGGAACGTGCACCTGCTGCCATCGCCGCCGCTCCTGAGGCCGGCTGGGGCAGGCAGGCGGGAAAGCAAGCAAGGCGGCTGCGCTGTTTTTTTTTTCCCTCAGCGAAGCGCCGCCGCTTGTCGCCACCACCGCCACCTGCGATGGGCGAGGAGGTGGTGGCGGAGGTGCCCGAAATGTTCCAATTCGCTTGTCTGAGCAAAGCGGGTCTCCTGATATGAAGTGCCCCACCAACACAGGCAGCACCATATCCAGGCATGCAACAAAGTACTTCCTAACGGCAAGCCCCCCCCCGCCATTCCCCCCCCATTTCGCATGTTTAAAAAGGACTTTAATTTGGGGGGAGGGGCTTAATTTGATTTTATGCCAATAAATCATGCTGGGGCTTCCTATTGATGGAGGCTGTGTTGTTGGAGAAACACGGTAGTATTTTACTCGCTGTGTTTAAGATTCTTCAGCACAACAAAACTGGAAGCTTCCATTATAAATTGTGAGTTCTGTGTAATTCTTACAAGCCATTTTAAAACAATTGCTCCTCCTGTCAGAAATGGAACAAAATCCAGGCCTAATAAAAATGAATGTCAAGCCTGCTTGTCTGAATTTTATAGCAAGTAAATGGATTGTACTAGTTCATTATTCTTCATTCCCACTGCAGATCCTAAACTATGCAGCTGCCAAAGAAAAATATCCCATGTTCTCGGTTGTGGAGGGCTGCGCTCAGGAATATGATTTGGAGGAGATGTGTGCCCAATTCGCCCAGCAAACCATGCGAGTCCAACAGCATAGTAAACAGGACAGAATAAAGAAGCCCTCAGCTGAGGAATTTGTCATCTTATGATTGCTGGCTAGCCAGACCCACCACCTCAGACTTTTTTATTTATGTAGAGATAAAGATGTAGGCTTGAAATAGAGCTACATTTCTTATGTCCAAAAAAGAAATCTGAGACAGCAGTTGTCTCTGCTTCTCTGACCTGTAGTATTCCAGCTGTTCCCTATGGAAGACACTGCAAAAAAAAATTACCTTGGGGTACCTAAACCCATATGCAGACCTATTCTCATCTTCGGTTAGGCTGCAACAGAAAGCCGTGACACTGGAATAAAGCTGCTGAATGTAAAGAAGGACATTTAGTACTAAAATGACAGCCTAGAATTTTTTTTAGAAAGGAAACAGTCAGATGAGGTTCATTAAAGAGACTGTTGGTTAGCTTCAGATTTTACTGAGCACCAGCCTGAAAACAAGAGCTTCCTTTTCGTCAGCTCTGGGCTTGTTTCATAGGCCTTTAAAAAGAAGGATAAGTTGCATTTTCATGCATATGGAAGGAAAACCCTATGTTCATTTTAGTTTAAAAGTTGAGGATTTCTTCAAACAACCATTCATTCAGCAACTGAATTGGGGAAAACAAGACAAGCATAAAACGGAGTGGCCAATAATGTCTTTGTTCGCTCGAATAAACAGTATTGTCATAACAAATGAACTGAAGGGCTTACTCTCCCATGGAGGGGGATAAATGTTTCAAGTTGGGAATCAGGTAAAATTAATGTATCTGGTAGAGTCAGCCTCTCGGGGCCTTGCACATTGATTGGGTTTCTATGTCACCCAGTACAGTTTTCAGAGCTCTTTCTCTTCCTCATGACATTTTTCCACTTGCAAGTAGATTAGCAATTTTGGCAGTTGCACATTTTATATGCCTTCTGCCTTTTATAAGCAATGGCTTTTCTTAGTGTAGGTATGGGTGCAGGAACAGGAAGTCAGACTTATCCCTTATGGCACTTTACAAGTTTAAAGGCAACACTCCCTTTTAGTCAATAAATGTTCTCTCTGAAAATCTGCAAGTTACCTGTGTCTGTATCAAGAAATGGATGTTGTGGTAGTTTCTACAATAATTAGTTTGAGATGGCCATACCATTTAATCAAGATATTCGATAAATACACGAGGAACCAGTTTCCCTATTCCAGATCCTTCAGTAATGCCCACAAAAGCATGTTCTGTACCAGACTGCTTACAGAAGAAAACAGGTTGTTAAAGCACCATTCTCACTCTGATACTGTAGTTAACAAGTTGAAGCTAGAACCAATCATTTGTAGAATGTTGAGTCACTAAGCCATGCCTGACCCACCACAACCCTATGACAGAAGCTCCCTGTCCTTCACTGTCTTCCAGAATCTGCCCAAACCCATGCCCACCACATCAATGACAGTCTCATGCTCTGCCATCCCCTTCTCCTTTTGCCTTCAGCATGAGTCTTTCTTTCCCAATGAGTCCTCTCTTCTCATCTGGTGGCTAAAGTATTTGAATTTCAGCTTCAATACCTGTCCTTCCAAAGAAAAGTCATGGTTGATTTAAGATTGACTGATTTGATCTCCTTACAGTTCAAGAGACTGTCAAGAATCTTCTCCAACAGCACAATTAGAATAGAATATAACTTTATTATGGTCTTAGACCAGCAATAGACATCACTATTTACAATATATATATAAAAAAAACATAATACATTAATAGTGAATAAAAACATCCATTAAGAAAATACATGTTCTCAAACAGGGGCGCTCCCTGGTTTATATGAGTAGAGAGCCAATAAGTATGTGTGTAAATATAATTTTCCAAAGTTTGCTCTATCTCCAAAAATTGTCACAAATTGACAGCTATAATTCTGTAACCATTTTTTTTTCTAGACATTTCAGCAACACAGAATTTTGCCACTGCACACATAATAGCTGGGTTTGAATCCTGGAGGAGAAAGTCTACATAAAAATTGTTTGCCCTCCCTGACAATCTCTCTAGTAAGGGGAGAATATACAATGACCTATAAACTTTGTATAACTCACAGTACAATAAAACATGTGAGATATCTTCAGTGTCTCCTTTACCACATATACATACCTGTTCTGCTGTTGGTGTTTTCTTACACCTGTCCTGAAGGAGTGCTGATGGGAGAATATTAAATCTGGCTCTGAAGAATGCTGTTCTTTGTTTTGGGAAGATCAGATCATTAGATATCTTGCTGATTCCCACACCCCTGTTTAATTCTGTCCCTGCTGTGGCGAGCCAACCTATTTAGTTCTTGGAATTCCATGTCCTTAATTCTATTGATTACTACTTGCTTTGCTTGGTCAAAGCCTAGGGACATTAGTACTGGATAGAGCCCATAAGAGCCCAGCTTGTGGTCTATTGATTACTACTTGCTTTGCTTGGTCAAAGCCTAGGGACATTAGTACTGGATAGAGCCCATAAGAGCCCAGCTTGTGGTCTATTGCCTGTTTCCAGGGGGAGGGGTAGTTATCAGTCAGGACTAGAGGGGTCAGTCCCTCTGGGAAGAAATGCATTTTTAGCCAACTGCACATCATCTTCTTCTTCCAGGCCCTTACCTGAATTTGAGGTATGCCTGACTCAATTCTTACCTGGGCATTTGGAGTGCCTTTGGGTGCAGCTAAGATGGCTCGCAGGAATTTGGTTTGTATAGGTTCTAGCAAGACTTTTTGCAAGGATTCCTGTTTGTCTCCCATATAGAATTTGTGCCAATGTTTTGGCCTCAAAAAGTTTTAAGGCCGCAGGTACTAATTGCCCTCCACCGGTATATAAAAAAAATGTTTAATTGCATTTGAGGACCTATAGGCTGCTTGCAATGTGTGATCCAGGTGTGCCTTCCATGTCCCCTGCGTGTGGGAAACCACCCCAAGATATCTGAATGTCCTGACCTGTTCTAAACTATATCCTTTTATTTTTCAGGAATATTGTCTAGGTCTTTAAGAAAAAAACAAAACTTTTGATTTATCAAACCAGCTTATTCTGTTTAAAAATTCAAGTGTTGCCACAATTGCTCTCTTCAGTCCTATTGGAGTTTGTGAAATTATAGCAGCAGCATCACCATATAGGAGAATCGGGATTTTACATTGTGCTAGGTTAGGAGGATGTAAATCAGGGTTGTGTAAGAGGATCAGATGGTCAATGTAGAAGTTAAAAAGGGAGGGGGATAGGATGCAACCCTGCTGTACCCCTTTTTGTATCCTTACTGGGCTGGTTAAAGTCTCTTGAGGATTACACCTCACTTTCAAAGTGGAATTAGCGTACAATTTTTGTATGAGGAAAAGGAGGCATTTATTGATAGTAGTGCATTTTAATTTCTCCCAGAGGGTGTTCCTGGATATTGAATCGAAGGCCTGCTTAAAATCAAGGAAGCCCACGAAAAGAAGATTTTTTTATTCATGTATTTTTGAACCAGATGGTGAAATACCAAAATATGATCCACTGTAGATCTTCCTTCTCTAAAGCCAGCTTGCTCATCTTTGATTATCCCCCCGGAAATTAGCCAATCCTGAAGTTTATAGTTTAGGTGTTTGGCATACAATTTACTAAAAACATTCAGAAGGCTAATAGATCTATAATTTCTATTACCTTTTTTAATAAATTGATATGATAATTGCGAATCCCCAATCTCTTGGCATACGGTCCATTTTATCTATACATACAGAGATGCTAAAAGTGGCATTCTTTTTGATTATTTCTGGCAGGACATTATCAGCATCTGGTGCCTTATTAGCCTTGAGGGTTCTGATCAACCGGGATCTCTCTCCTGGTGTAACTGGGCGCCAGTAAGGAGTTTGGTCCAAACTAATTTGGTTCTCCTTAGTTACATAGTCAGGGTCTGTATATAGCTCTCTAAAATATTCTTCCCAGGCATGAATTGGTACCTGATTAGTTGGGGGTAGGGGGGATTTCCCCAATCCTCTAGTGATGTGCCAGAAAAGGGATGTATTTTTTGTCTTGACTGCTGCAATTAATCTATGCCAAGACTCCTTCAGAGCTGCACTTTTCTTTTAGCAAGGTCTTATATTGTGCCTTCAAATGCTTTAAGTAATGAGTATGATCCTCAGAAGGAACATTTTTACTTTTCCTATACTTTTTTGTTATATGTCCTTTTCAGTTGCATGCAATCTCTATCAAACCAACTTTTATTCTTTAAAATCGGCTTTTTGGATTGAGCTAGTATTCTGTTAGTGAGAACCGATTTCAAATTTGAAATTAAAGTTTCAAACCCCTTTAAGTATGATCCTTCAAACTTATTTTTTAGTCGAGATGTATGAAGTTCTATTGTTTCTGGCACTAAACAGTCATTTAGTAACTTCCTTTGCATTTTTCTCGGTCCATTAAATTTTTACCTGGGTATTTTGGCTCTCTAGCCTGGGTAGGTAGATTGAACCAGTCCTTAGAGATTTCTGGTGTAATGTGAGAGTAAGGATTACTGAATTGTGATTGCTTTCCATCGTGAGTCTACCTCCATCTTTTGCAAAAACTTCTGGAGGTCATATTATCCAATAATCAACTGGATTTTCTTCCTGCTCGCCGATAAGTATATTCTGCTGGGTAGTCACCTTTTGTGGAACCATTAAGGATACAAAGGTCCAAACGTAAAGTCATCTGTCTTACACATAAACCTGCCCAATTTGCTTTAGGGTCTTTAAATTGTCTGGAATGCAGGGGTTCTTCTGGTACATTCTCATCAAAATGGTCCTTAAATTGATTGAATAATGCTTGATTGTTTGGACCCATCCTAGCATTTAAGTCACCTCCAATAATTATTGCTGCTGTGGGGTATTTGAACAGCCAAGGATAAAATCTTCTATGCCATCCCAAATCTTGTTGATCAAATCCTTCTTATTGAGTAGAGGAATGTAGATATTAAAAAGCAAATCTCCACCTGTTTATACACTGCTCCAAAAAATAAAGGGAACACAAAAATAAGACATCCTTGATCTGAATGAATGAAATATTCTTATTAAATACTTTGTTCATCACATAGTTGAATGTGCTGACAACAAAATCACACAAAAATTATCAATGGAAATCAAATTTAGCAATCCATGGAAGTCTGGCTTTTGAGTTACACTCAAAATTAAAGTGGAAAAAAACACTACAGGCCGATCCAACTGTGATGTAATGTCTTTAAAACAAGTCAAAATGAGGCTCAGTAGTGTATGTGGCCTCCACATGCCTGTATGCCCTCCCTACAACGCCTGGGCATGCTCCTGATGAAGTGGCGGATGGTCTCCTGAGGGATCTCCTCCCACACCTGGACTAAAGCATCCCCCAACTCCTGGACAGTCTGTGGGACAATGTGGCATTGGTGGATGGAGCGAGACATGATGTCCCAGATGTGCTCAGTTGGATTCAGGTCTGGGGAACGGGTGGGCCAGTCCATAGCATCAATGCCTTCATCTTGCAGGAACTGCTGACACACTCCAGCCATATGAGGTCTAGCATTGTCTTGCATTAGGAGGAACCCAGGGCCAACCGCACCAGCATTTGGTCTCACAAGGGATCTGAGAATCTCATCTCGGTACCTAATGGCAGTCAGGCTATCTCTGACGAGCACATGGAGGATTGTGCAGCCCCCTAAAAAAATGACACCCCACACCATTACTGACTCACTGCCAAATCGGTCATGCTGGAGGATGTTGCAGGCAGCAGAACGTTCTCCATGGCATCTCCAGACCCTGTCATGTCTGTCGCATGTGCTCAGTGTGAACCTGCTTTCATCTGTGAAGAGCACAGGGTGCCAGTGGCGAATTTGCCAATCTTGGTGTTCTCTGGCAAATGCCAAATGTCCTGCATGGTGTTGGGCTATAAGCACAACCCCCACCTGTGGACCTCGGGCCCTCATACCACCCTCATGGACTCTGTTTCTGACCGTTTGAGCAGCCACATGCACATTTGTGGCCTGCTGGTGGTCGTTTTGCAGGGCTCTGGCAGTGCTCCTTCTGTCCCTCCTTGCACAAAGGTGGAGGTAGCGGTCCTGATGCTGGGTTGTTGCCCTCCTATGGCCTCCTCCACATCTTCTGATGTACTGGGCTGTCTCCTGGTAGCACTTCCATTCTCTGGACACTATGCTGACAGACACAGCAAACCTTATTGCCACAGCTTGCATTGATGTGGCATCCTGGATGAGCTTGCACTACCTGAGCCACTTGTGTGGGTTGTAAACTCCGTCTCATGCTACCACTAGAGTGACAGTACTGCCAGCATTCAAAAGTTACCAAACCACCAGCCAGAAAGCATAGGAACTGAGAAGTGGTCTGTGGTCACCACCTGCAGAACCACTCCTTTATTGGGGATATCTTGCTAACTGCCTATGCTTTCCACCTGTTGTCTATTCCATTTGCACAACAGCATGTGAAATTGATTGTCAATCAGTGTTGCTACCTGAGTGGACAGTTTGATTTCACAGAAGTGTGATTGACTTGGAGTTACATTGTGTTGTTTAAGTGTTACCTTTATTTTTTTGGGCAGTGTATAAAAGTAAGGTAGTCACAACCCATGGCTGAAAAGATGGCAATGATACACATTTAAATTGCAGGGCTATATTAACTGGTGTCACAATACCCTCTTTAGCTCTCCCATCCACCTTACTTGGGGCAGCCAGAATAGAGTTGGTCCAATAACCATCTAACTGTATCTCTGTGGGGGTCCAGGTTTCCTGTAAAAAGAGGATGTCAAATTGTGATATGTAGTCAAAAAAGAATTGGTATTTTGATGTAACAGTCCAGCCCGCTATATTCCAGGTTATAATGGAGAGGGGATCATCTTTTGCCGCTCATCAGGAAATTTGATTTATACAAAGGGAAGTTGTAGGGTTGTTGCAATGGACTGAGGTGTTGTCGCGCACGAAATTGGCTTTCTCTAAAAGGAGGGGAGACTCATCTGAATCCTGACTCCTGAGAAAATTGTTCAGAATAAGGGGTTTTAGCATCAGCTAGCAGAGCTTGCCATTCCTGTACTTCTTCTCTAGGTATAGGGCAAGGGGTTATTAGGTCATGCTTCATTCAACTTTGAGATGATGGTACTGTCATGGGACCTCTCCAATCTCTTGTTGTGGTGCTGAAGGTGTCATAGGATATGCACATAAGGATGATAGTATTTCCATCTCTACTGGAGCCTCTAGTGGTCCCTGTGTATCTTGGCTTCTGTTTTCCATCTCATGTTCATGCAGTCCCTTGCCCTCTGGGGTAGAAGAGGTTCAATTATTGGGGACACCAGATCTATAAGCAGTTCACCGGTGTCCATTGTGACCAACAAGGATTTCTTTAAATTTTCTAGCTTGAATATGTTATCTTGTTCTTTTCTTGGGAGAGCTCCACAAGCTTTAATGAGGCCAGTTTCTGTGCTGTTAAGTAGATCTTCCACTTTATTTCTTTTTTCCAAGGTTGGGAATGCACAAGAGACAGCAGCCGTGGGAGCTCGCATGTTAACAATAAAAGGTTTATCCTTTTCCTCACAGAAAACTGATGGGAAGAATTTGGAAGGAGGTTAGATGTGCTTAAACAACATCAGCGGTATGGTGGGCTGCTTGAAAGATAGGAGTATCCGCTTCCAATTTGGGACCTCAGGAAGCCACTCCACAGCACGAAGATCAATCTGCCCCTGATGGCAGTGAAGAAGCTGACTTAGGGAATTTAGTATAGCACTCTTAGTAATCCAGCGTCCATTATTAAGTCTGTTCATATGGACTCTCAAAGCAATCTGCTGTGTTTGCAATGAGCGATGTGATTGTATGTGCTTTCCTGGCTTCCGATGAAACTTCTCTATTGATACCTCCTCCTCTTGTTGCCTTGTCTGGAAAAGGGCTATTTTTCTGAGAGCCACTTTTTAACAGTTTTTTTAACTGTTTCCCTGGGTCGTTGCTCTTTTTCTTCTTCCATATTCTGAGTATGGGATTTACCCAGGTCTGCTGTAAGCACGTTGGTGGTGGAGTCTGTAGCCCGACGCTGTGCTTGCAGAAAGACAGCGATATTTTTTCTTTTTTTTGAAAAAGATTTTATTAATTTTCTACAAACAAACAAGACAAACAAAACATAAAAACATCAACTCTTATATGTACATCCAGTGTGTCAGTTGGTTCATCATTTTTGTGCATTCATTCTATAGTCTCAATCACAATCACGTTACACAACAACTCATATTGTCAATCCAAACTTATATATCCTAATATCACTAAAAAAAGAAGTTTTTGACTATATTTTTAATCATTCATGCTTTATGAGCTAACAATACTTTAAACCAGTTTACTCTATAACAAATCATCTAGTCATATCAAATCAATCCTAAAAAACCCTTTATAAATATAATATCAAATAACAAAATAATAGCAAAATAAAGATATTCCTTACTATCTAGCATTCTAAATATTCTATTGTCGTATTTTATCATCTAGCCATTTATAAAAAAGATCCCAAATTTCGTAAAATTGTTTATCCTCTTGCTCTCTAATTTCAAATGTCAATCTGCTCATCTCAGCACATTCCAATAATTTCTGAATAATTTCTTCCTGTAATGGTATTTTCTCATTCTTCCAATTTTTAGCAAATACAATCCTAGCCGCTGTTAATACATTTACAATCAGGTATTTCAAATCTTTACTATATATATCAGGCAAAATTCCCAATAAGAAGATCTCTGGTTTCAAGTCTATATGTTTCTTTGTCATTTTTTCCAACCACATGCGAATTATAGTCCAATATTTTCTAGCATCCTCACAAGTCCACCACATATGGTAATACGAGCCGGGTATCTGATGACATTTCCAGCATTTTTCAGATTTGTTCTTAAACATTCTTGCTATTCTTGTCGGGGGAAAGTGCCACCTGTAAAACATCTTATACAAGTTTTCTTTATATGCTGTTGACATTGTCATTTTATAATTTTGAGACCACAATTTCTGCCATTTCTCTAAATCAATCCCATATCCAAAATTCTTCCCCCAAACAATCATAGTTTCTTTAACTTGTTCTTCCTCTAATTTCATTCCCAGTAAATAACCATATAGTTTTTTAATCACCTTCTCATCAGTACCCATCAAGATCTTATCTAAATCAGTCTGTTTATCATAAAATCCCTCCGTTTTGGAATCTTCATCATACCTTGAATGTATTTGTGCATATGAAAACCAATTCATCCTTATACCTTGTTCCTCTAAGTTTTGGATCGATTTAAGTTCACCCTTTTCATCTAAAAGTTCCCCATATCTAACTGTTTGTTCCTTCTTGTAGATTATAGGATAGGAAAATGCTTCAATGGTCAATAACCAAACTGGAATTTTCAAATAACATTGTCTTTTTATCTTCTCCCAATTCAACCACAAAGACTCCCGTACATAATGTCTTCTAAAATAACCCTGTGTTTTAGTTCCCTTATACCATAAAAAAGCATGCCAGCCCAACAGCAAGTCATGCCCTTCTAATGTCAACAACCTATGTTTCCTTAATGTTATCCATTCTTTGACCCACATCAAACTTGCAGCTTGATAATACAATTCCCAATTAGGCAGGCCAAAACCTCCTCTAATTCTAGCATCTTGCAAAAGCTTTAGCTTTATTCTCGCTTTTTTACCTTGCCATATAAACTTCAACATAATTTTATTTAAATCTTCAAAATAGTCTTTTCCAAGCCTAATTGGTATTGTTTGAAACAAAAATAAAATTCTAGGTAAGATATTCATCTTAATTGTTGAAATTCTCCCTATTAATGACAATTGCAAGTTTTCCCACTTCTTCAAATCTGTAATTATCTGTTGTTTAAGTTTAATATAATTATTCTCCTTTAATGTGCTACATCTTGTTGTCAAATATATCCCCAGATACTTAACCTTATTTGTAATTTGGATTTTCAAAAGATCTGCCAGTTCTTCTCTTTGTCTCAATAGCATGTTCTTTGTCAAAATCTTTGTTTTATCTTTATTTATTTTCAAACCAGCCACCTCTCCATATGCCTCTATCCTTTCCAGTAACTTTGGAGCTGTTTCTAGCGGATCTTCCAAAATAAAAGCTAAATCATCAGCAAAAGCTTGTAGCTTGAATTCTTCCTTCTTAATTTTCATTCCTTTTATGCTTTTATCATCCCTAATATTTCTATTCAACACTTCCAAGGTCAACACAAATAGCAAAGGAGATAGGGGGCATCCTTGTCTTGTGCCTTTCCTTATATTAATAAAATCTGTAAGTTCCCCCTCCATCATTACCCTTGCTGTCTGTTTATTATATATAGCTTCTATTGCTTGAATAAATTTTTTAGCAAAACCCATATGCTCTAATAATAATAACATAAATCTCCAGTTCACGTTGTCAAATGCTTTTTGAGCATCTAGGAATATCAAAGCCATTTGCTTTTCAGGATGAGCCTCACAGTATTCCAAAGTGTCCAAAATTACTCTCATATTGTCTCTAATTTGTCTCTTTGGCAGAAATCCATTTTGATCTGAGTGAATAAAATTATTTAAATATTTTTTAAGTCTTTCTGCTAAGATTGAAGCAAAGATTTTATAGTCTGCATTCAATAAAGAAATAGGTCTATAATTCTTAATTTGAAATGGGTCAGTCTCTTCCTTCGGTATGAGTGTAATATAAGCCTCTGACCATGTTTTAGGTATCTTTTTTAACATAACTTCATTCATAACTTCTAACAATGGGATGCTCAATGATTCTTGAAATGTTTTATAGAATTCTGCTGGAAGCCCATCTGGACCCGGTGCTTTCCCATTATTTTGTCTCTTAAATGCTTCATTTAGTTCCATCATTGTTATATTGCTTTCTAGCATTTCTTCAGTCTCTTTAGGTATCTTCGGTAAATTAGCTTCCTGTAAATATTGTTTGACTTTTTCCGCATCAATATTCTCTTGTTTATATAGTTGCCCATAAAAATCTCGAATAATTTCTTTTTTCTCCTTATTCCCATAACAAACTTGGCCTTGTTCATCTATTAACTTCAATATTTTTCTTGATTCCTTCTCTTTTCTCAATTTATATGCTAGCCATCTACCTGGTTTATTTGCATCTTCAAAATAATTCTGTTTAGAGTTTCTAATTTTCTGTGCCAGTTCTTCTTTCTCTATTAATTCCATTTTATGTTTGATTACATCCAGCTTCAATTTAATATCCTTTTTCTGTGGCATTTTCTGTAATTCTTTTTCAAGAATTTTATACTCATCTTCCAAGGCCTTAGAAGCTTGCCTTTTCCTAATATTCTTTTTTCTTGTATAATCTATTATCAAACCTCTAGCGTATGCCTTCATTGTATCCCACACATTCTGCGTTGAAGTATCTTCTTTTTTATTTTCTCTGAAGAAAAAAGCCAATTCCTTCTCCATCCATTGTATAAAATCTTTCTCCTTTAAAATAGTATTATTTAATGTCCATCTCGATCTTTTTTTTTGTCCCTTCCATTTAATTGTCATTGGGCTATGATCTGCCCAAGTACTTGTTTCAATATTTGTTTCTTTAATATTAGATATTAATTCTGTTGAGATCCAAATCATATCTAATCTGGACCATGATAAATGTCTATTTGAATAAAAAGTATATTGTTTAGCTTTAACATTTCTTTCTCTCCAAATATCTTTTAAAGTTAATTCATCTGTCATTTTAAAAAAAGACCTTGGGAGAGCCTTTCTATTTTGCTTTGTTGTTGTTGCTATATAGTCCAGTTTATTGTCCACAATTCCATTAAAATCTCCCATCATAATTATATTAACATAGTCCAGTCCAATTATTTTCATGTGTAGCTTTTTATAAAACTCTTCTTGTTTATCGTTCGGAGCATAAATTGCAATCAAGAGTATTTTTATATTATTGTCCATTATTTCTACCATTAATACTCTTCCATCTTCATCCGTGTAAATCAATTTTGCTGGGATAGCCTCTTTAATGTATAAAACCACACCTCTTTTCTTACATTGAGTCAAAGAAGTAAATATTTTCCCCAATTTTGGCTGTAATAACAATTGTTCATGTTGTTTTTTAATGTGAACTTCTTGTAAACAAATTATATCAAATTTTAATTTCTCTAATTTATGAAAAGTTTTCCTTCTTTTAACAGCTGAATTAAGCCCATTTATATTCATTGTAATCAGTTTTTTTTCTTCCATGATTATGCTTTATATTTAGGTCTAACAGCTCTCGTGGATCTCACTTCACGCTGTTCTTTGCTATCCATCTGTCCCCCTGCTGCTCCTTTCTCTTTTTCAGTCTCCAGTTGTTCATCTTGAAACTCAATTGATGAAGCCTCTTTCTCTGCTTCCTCTCTTCTTCCTCCAAAAAATTCTGCATGGAAAAGTTCTGCTTTCTCAATTGAATCAATTCTATATCTCTGCTCTTGCCACCTAAACATTAGTCCTTCTGGAATCAGCCATCTATAATTCACTTCGTTTTCCAATAGTATTTTGGTCAGAAATCGATATTCTCTTCTCATCTCTCTCACTCTTCTGGGTATTTGTTTTAAAACCACAACCTCTTTACCTTTGTATTTCAGTGTTTTCTCTCTTACTACTTGTAATATTTGCGTTTTAATGGATTTTTTGGTAAATCTAATATGGACTTCCTTGGGTAATTTATTTCTCATCGCATATCTTGTATAGACTCGATATATCTCATCTATTCCATCCATCATCTTTTCCTCTGTAATTTCCAAAGCATCTGCCAAAATTTCTATCATTACCGCTGCCAAATTTTCTCCTTTTTCCTCTTCTATATTTTGAAATCTGAGGTAAAATTCTGACCTTTCCATCTCCCACCTCAACATCCCACCTTTTTCTTGTTCAACCGCTGTTAGTCTGCTGTCAATATTTCCAATCTTCTTCTCTCTTTGTTTTCCTTCTTCCTCGATTTTTTGGAATCTCTCCTCATACTTAACCATCATTTGTTTAATATTTTCCACTTTTTCATCAGTCTTCTCTATTTTTTGTTCAATATTTTCTGTTCTTTGTTCAATATTTTCTGTTCTTTGTTCAATATTTTCTGTTCTTTGTTCAATATTTCCTGTTCTTTTTTTGATTTTGTCTTGAGATCTTGGATTCCTTGCATAATCATCTGTAAAGTTACTTTTTCTTGTTCCTTATCTTGCTTCAACATTGTCTGAATTAAACGTTGTCCTCCAGCTGGTGGGGAAGCAGAGGTAGAAGCAGAAATGCCAGATGGTATTGGTTTCCTGCTCATTTCAATGTTTCCAAAACTTCAAATTCTTCTTGACTTTTAATCCAACTGGTAGAGCAGCCAATTATAATCCAAAATGGAGAACTCCAATAGTAAAAGACCCGAAACCAAAGAAGAAACAGGAAAAAAGGAAGAAGAAAGATCTTCAGGTTCTTCTAGACCCTAATCCAATTACGAGATAGTCCACCATAAAAAAGGAAAAAATAGAAAGGAAAAAACAAACAAATCCAAAAATAATAATATTGATTAAGAGCAAAAAAAAAGAAAAAGCAAAAAGAGAAAAAACAAAAAGTTCCTTCAGATTCTTCACACCTTAATCTAAAAAGTCTCAATAATCCAAAAAAAAACAACAACAACAACAAAGTAGTCCAAAAACATAAATAGGAAAAGCAAAAAAGTCCCAATAAAAAAGAAAAGAAAAATAAAGAAGAAAAAAGAAAAAACTCTGAGGCTTTCCCTTTAAAATAAAAGGCAAAAATAAAAATATTACTAGAATTGAAATTTAGAAAAAGGCTAGCGAATGGGGTATATATAAGAAAACACACTGCACTTTGTTTATTTATCCAAGGCTCTTGTTATGACTCTCTTCTCCAGCAGCTTCAAAGCCAAACCTCAAGTGTTGTTGATAACAGTCCAGGAAAGCACCTGCAATAATATTTTGCTGTGCTCTCCCTCTATCTTATCACGTTAAAATGTCCTTGAGGTGAGGTCTTTTTGCAATTCTCTCCAATTCAAATAAAATACTTTCAAGCCTCTAGTTGGCAGTGTTACAAAGTTTCTTAATGCTCTTTCTCCCCCCCAGCCGGAAAAAAGGAATAATATATACAAAAAAAAAAAAAAAGAAAAAATAGCCAAAGGGAGCCTCTATCCTAAAGAAAGTTAAAAAATCAAAGGGAGCATAAAAATATATATAAGAGAAAATTCAATCCGGTTACCTACAAAGTCACAGTAAAATCTTTCCCGAAAAATATAGAGAAAAGAAAAAAAAAAACACCCCAAGCCTCAATTTGACATCACTTTAAAAAACGCCGCTCAAACAATTCAGTCAAAAAAAAAATTCTCACAGCTTTCTTCTCTCTTCAGAATGAACTTTCCAACCTCAGTGAATTTACAACACCAAAGAGTTTTTCTCACCCAGCCGACACACTTCACTCCAATCACTTTCTTTCCGGAGCTGTCCCGACTTCAGCAGCTATGGAGGCTGCCTCTCCACCGCCAGCGAAAGGGCTTCTTCCGGATCAAACCAGAGATTTTGCGATATCTCTGGGATCCTGGAACAGTGCCCTTCACGATCACCGTCTCTACGGGACGGTTTAGGTCCGTTAGGACCGACCAGGGGCGAAAATATCGGCTACGATCTCAGAGCCCCGAGATCGCAGCTGTATCGCCGAAACGAAGCTCCGCCTTCTCCTAGACAGCGATATTTTTTCTTAGTGTCTCTACATCGTGTTGGATGATTATTAATTATTCAAATATTGAGACAACCATTTGTGCTGTGAGAAGGCATTGTTTTGCCATAAACTCTGTTGTATTCTCCCAGGGTAAGCACTCCTCACTTTGAATTAGATTATTGTTAATCTTTTTATTCTTTTATCACAGTCTCCATATCAGCTGTAACTGGCTTAGTTGTTTGTGAAAAAATCTGGCAGTCATTTTGTTCCTCCCCCACTAGATCGGGAAAGTCTAATATCTGCTTGTTTTGTCAGATCTCTTTGCAGGTACCATTCTAACTTCTCAAGATTGTGGAAATGGAGGTGTGGTTAGTTTTACTTACAGATCTCTTGCCAGCAAAGTGTTCCTCAATTATTGGTTGTTTGCAGTCTTCACTGGTGGGAGAGATCCTTGTGCCATGGCACTTTTCTTTTCCCCATGCCTTGTTAGTCCTCAACAAAACAAAAATGTTTGTCTGTGTTGTGGTCTATGCTGTTATCTTCTCCAGAAAATATTATTTAAATAAAAAGGATCCAGTGGGAGTACTAAAATTTGATAAAATAAAATAAAACCAAGATGAGCTGCTGCAGCATGCTCCGGCAGCCGGCTTCCCCACCACCAAAATTAAAAAGCATCCATTCTTTAGTGCTTAAGATTTCCTTATGGTCCAACTCTCACATCCATATATTACTACTGGAAAACCATAATTTTGACTATATGGATCTTTGTTGACAAAGTGATGTCCCTGCTTTTTAATAAGCTGTCTAGATTTGCCATAGCTTTCATCCCAGGGAGTATCTTATTTCATGGCTGCAATCATCATCTGCTGTGATCTTGACCCAGGAAAATAAGATCTGTCACTGCTTCCATTTCTTCTATTTGCCAGAAAGTGATGGGCATGATTTTAGTTTTTAATCTCTTCTCATTCTTTTCTGCTTGTTAGGTATCTATCATTTTTGTTCTTTATTGTACCCACCTACATGAAATGCTCCCTGATTGTAAATGTATTAACAGCAGCTAGGATTGTATTTGCTAAACATTGGAAGAGTGAGAAAATACCAATAGAGGAAGAAATTATTAAGAAAATATTGGAATGTGCTGAAATGAGTAGATTGACATTTGAAATTAGAGAACAAGAAGATAAACAATTTTATGAAGTTTGGGATCTTTTTTATCAATGGTTAGATAATACAATATGATAATAGAATATTTAGAAATTTAGGAAATAATGAATATATAATTTTTCTTGATTTTGATAATTCTTAAGAATATTTTATTATGATAGATTTGATATGATTTCATGATTTGTCATAAAATAATTTAACCTAATTATAGTTATCTCGCTTAAGTATGAATTAGTAAAATTATAGTCAAATGATTGTTCAATAATGATATTGGGATATTTTATTGATGATTGATAATGTGAGTTATTATGTAATATAATTATTCTGATGACTATGAAATGGATGCACAAAAGGGAGTGGTAAACCAACCGATACACTGTAAATTTATGAAGAATGTTTAAATTTTTATTTTTTATTTTTTTTAATGTTATGTTTTATGTCTTAAATGTTTTTTGTCTGTTGTTAAAATCAATAAAACTTTTACAAAAAAAAAAAAAAAAGAAATGCTCCCTTGATATTTCCAATTTTCTGGAAGAGATCATTAATCTTTTCCATTCTATTGTTTTCCTCTATTTGCATTGTTCACTTACGGAGGTCTTATCTCTCCTTGTTTTTTTTCTGGAAGTCTGCATTCAGTTGAGTATACATTTCCCTTTCTTTCCTGCTTTCCTTAGCTATTTGTAAGGCCTCATCAGACAGCCAGTTTCTTTTTCCCCTTTGGAATGGTTTTAGTTGGTGTCTCCTATAGTGTTACAAACCTCCGTCCATAGTTCTTCAGGCACTCTGTCTCCCAGATCAAATCCCTTAAATCTATTCCTCATCTCCACTGCATATTTGTAAAGGATATGACTTAGGTCATAACAGAATGACCTACTGGTTTTCCAACTCTTATTAACTATAAAAGCTATTTCATTTATTCTAAGTGATTCTTTGCCCACAGTAATAGGTATAATGGTTATCTTAATTAAATTTGCCCATTCCCATCCACTTTAGTTCACAATTCCCAAGATATTCGATGTTCAATGTTGCCATCTCATATCTGGGCACATCCAGCTTTCCTTGATTCATAGATCTTACATTTCAGGTTCCTATGCAATATTGTTTTTACAGCATTGGACTTTACTTTCACCACCAGATATATCCACAGTTGAATGTCCTTTTGGCTTTGGCCCAGCTGTTTCCACTCTTTCTGGGGCTATTTGTAACTGTTTTATTCTTCCCCAATAGCATCAGGGGCTCATCTTCTGACATCATATCTTTTAGCCTTTTGATACCGTTCATGGGGTTTTCTTGGCAAGGGTCCTGGAGTGGGTTGCCATCTTCTGGGTGGCCTGCCATTTTCTGGATGGCCTGCTTGGCTTAGCTCATAGGTACTTTGACTTGTGCAAGCTCCTTTGTCAGGACAAGGCAGTGAACTCATCTATCCCCAGGGGAAACTTGACACATTTTTGATACATTTTGGAATAGCAATAGCATTTAGGCTTATATACTGCCCCACAGTGCTTTAAAACATTCTCTGGATGGTTTACAATGCAACATATTGCTCCCAGCAATGTAGGTTCTTATTTTATTGACCTTGAAAGGATGGAAGGCTGAGTCAACCTTGAGCCCTGTCAAGATCAAATTACACGGTTCTTTTTAAAAAAACAAATTTTATTCAATTTTTCCAAAACAACATAAAAAAAGCTCTTTTCAGTGTACAACATAATTCCGAGTCACCACTTTTACAGGCGAATATGACAGTAATTATATATTCATTTTTACATTCAACATTCTATTTTGTCCAGTTTTAACTTAATTCTATTATTACTTCTCCATTTCAACTTTTACGTAAGAAAAGAACAAACACATTAATTTTGTTAAGTGATATTACTTTCATTCTAAACATCTCAATTCATTTCAATTTATTTCAAATGTATTTCTTAAGCATTAATATTTCTTTTAAGCATAGCCTTTTCCGTAGTACTCTTTTCTCATTTAAATCACTAATAGTTCCCATATCCTCATACATTCCCTTTTAATTCTTTTTTATCTTGTCAAATTTACAATTCCATCGCATATTCTTTTCATAGTCTAAATTAATGCAAGTTTTTCACATAAAACAAAACATACATTTCCCCTCAACTTTTACTAGTTTGGGGGTGTCACCTCAGTGATTTAAGTATGCCTTAATTCCTGCATCTGTAATTCCCAATTAAACATTTATTTTACTTAGTTATAGTAATAGTCAATCCCTAGAAAAATAAACTACTTTACATTGTACTTTTCAGTCAGATTCCACAATGTATTTTCTCCCTTCCACAAAATTTTATCTATATCAAAAAAATAAAAAAATAAAAGAGAAAGAAACAATTAATCCATTTTGCTTGGTCACTGATATTAATCTCATTTTTAAACCTCCTCAGAATTCATTTCGCTCATTTCAATATATATAATCAACATTAACCTTTCTTGTAACAATAAAAATAAAACATACATTCATCTTCTAAATAGATATCAGTGTCCCGCCCTCCTCTCAATAAACTATATTCTATAATTTGTAATTCCAAAGCACATTATTATTACCCCTCATATCAATGCGGAATCCCCTTTCTTAATTCATTAGCTAACCATTGTCCCGATGTGTTCTCAGTAAAGAAATTTTTTTCCTTTATTTTACAATTCCCATATTTCTTTCTTTCCTTTTCCTGTTCCTCATTACCTTTCTTCCCTTTTGTTTTTCCAAATCTTTTCTGATTTATATCCCTCTCTTTATATATATTTCCCTTCCCCCTTTTACTTTTCTGCTGTTTCTTTCTGTCTTTCCAATTTTATAAATATTCCCCATTTTAGTTACTTTTTTAAATCTCCCATTTTTTACCCCCCTTCTTTTTCCTCTTCTTTGTGGTGTTCTTTGTGTTATCTAAGATGGCTTCTTCTTGAACTAACTCCTCCTCCTCTGAGATTTCCTAAGGGCTGATCATGGCGGAGCACGGAGAGGTCCCTACATCCGCCAAGTGCCTTTGCTGCAGACCCGGGTATGGTGCTGGGTGCAGGCTGGGTCAGCGGGCAGGTGGCAGTGGCGTGGATGTCAGCCTCTGTGGCGGTGGGGCACTTTGCATCGCGCCTGCCGCTGTTACTTCCTCCACCACTGTTGCTTTCCCTTCTGCCCGTGTGTTTGGAGTGCTGCACATTCCTAACCAGCAGCGTTTCAGCTGCTTCTTGGGTGGGGAAGCCATAGCTCCCCAAAGGAGGAGAGTGCATTTAAGGGGGTGAATCCTCCTTTGGGGTGAATCCTTTGGGAGAATCCTCTGAGAAGCTTGGTGCTAAGTGTCTGTAGGATGATTCCCTTTTTCTTCTGTTCAGATTGGAAGGCTTGCCTCTGCTCGAAGGGCAAAATGGATAGATGGCTCCCTTTTTAAAACTACCAGGAGGTGCGGGGAGGAAGCTGCCTGGCCAGTCTGTATTTTTAGGGAACTGACGGAGAGAATGAGAGTAAAGAAAACTTAAAGAGGGGGGAAAAGGTGCATGGGGGGGGGGTTTCGGGTGGCTGGAGCAAGAGCACCCAACTGTACAAAGGACAAGACCATGACCTGAAGCTCTGGGGTAGGAAGCAAAGAGAGGCATGGGGGGGAAAGAAACGATCGCATCACCCTCCCTTCGCCACTTCCACCCACCCAACCCCGAAAGACTCGCCGACTTGCAGGACCTTGTCGACGCAGCTGCCGTCAATCAAAGTGATGCCCCTACAGGAGGGCAGGCGGTTCTCGTTGGCAGCGGGGTCTGTCTCACCACTGCTCCTGTTGTTGGAGACGGTGCTGGTGAGAGAGGTGCCAGCACTGGCGGGAACTGTGGAAGCTATGGCTTCCCCGCCTGAGAAGCACCTGAAACGCTGCCGGTAGAGGAATGTGCAGCACTCCAAACGCAGCAGTGCACGGGCAAAACGGAAAGCAACAGCGGCAAAGGAAACAATAGCGGCAGGTACAATGCAAAATGCCCCACCACCACTGAGGCCGACATCTACGTTGCCGCTGCCGCCCACCTGCTGACCTGGCCTGCACCCAGCACCCGGGCCTGCACCCAGCACCCGCTGACCTGGCCTACACCCAGGTCTGCAGCAAAGGAGCTTGGAGGGGGTAGCGAGGTCTCTGCGCTGTGCCATGATCGGCCGTTAGCAGCGGCTAGTGGCAAGGCGTGGTTGCCCACAGGGTACGCTAGGTGAGGGTGGGGGGGAGAAATTAAGTCACCCCCAAAAAGGCGGCCTAGCCATTTTTTCGGGGGTCAAAAGAAAATAAGGCCCAGCCTTATTTTCTGAGAAACACGGTAGTATGAAAGTGGCAGTGATCAAAAGGAATAATATAGGATTAGCTAATGCAGTGGATTCTTGACTCAAAGTTAATACAAAATATAAAGGCAGCAAATGCATTAAAAGTTCATCAATTTGATCCATACTTCCCAAAATCAAAGCGGTAGAGTTTAAAACCCACCTAGAAGCCACTATTAACCAGCTTTAGACCACACCAAGTAAACGATGTTAAACCCTGGAATCAAAGTAGATCACACTGCTTGGTCCTTTGATGAGCCAAATATGATTCCCCCCTCCCCTATTACTTCTTCCGCCTCTTCTCACGAAGCAGCTGGCGATAGCGCAAGCTCTTGGGATTGAGACCATAGGCTTGGAGCCTCTGGCAACTGAACTCTGAGCCTTTAATTCGTATCTTGGTGCCCAATACCAACCCTTTTCTGCCTTTCTTTTTTGATCTCTGAACTCTGGGGGGCACAGAACAAGAGCCATTTGAGGCAGGAGCATCAAATTCTTTCCCTATAACAGAATCTGTTGTGGTCTTGGGAAATAAACCTCCTTCCTTCTCACAGCCAGCACTAACCAGCTGTATTTCTTTTGAAGAGAGCCCAAAACACTTAGTCTCCTTGCTCTTTTTTCTCTTCTTGGGCTGAGATTGCTTTGCATCTTTTTCTTTTTCCATTCTGCAAAAAGATTATATGGCAAAATCAGATCCTGAGAATTCCATGAGGACACAGAACAAAAGATCTAGTTTCAAGGCAGAAGAACCATTAAAGATCCTTATCTTAACATCAAAGACCCTCAGTTCAACATCAAAGTTAAAGTTCTAAAGAAAGGAAAGAAAACAAAGTTTGTTTCCCCTCAGGGTCCAAATTTTCAGGCACATTAAGTGAAAGCAAATGGCAACTATACAAAGTGAAATGATTTAAAAGAGAAAGGCTCCCATGGTGATTGGAAAAAGGCTAGAAAGAATGGTGGCTATTTCATTATGTAGAATTATCCCTCCCTGGGTAAATCTAATTGCTTTCATTTTCTTCTATATTACTTTCTAAACCTGAACTTTTTGAATTACTGTAGTTAATTATATAGGAAAAGAACTACTGTTTAGGCTGGACTTGCTGCAGCCTAAGCGTCTGAAGACATACCCTGTTTGAAGGGATTTGAGAATCTGTGTCTTCTTCGAAGCATCTTGGCTTTTCTTCTCATAGACTGTCTTCTCCTGCAACTCTTCTTTTTCTGACCTGTTCAGAAAACATGCAAATCCATTTTCTCCTGAACCATCCCAGCACCATTTAGTATCTGGTGTAGGATGGGAGAAGAAAATGGCATGAAATAAGGGGCTTTTTGAAATCTAGTTTTTAAAAGGCAGTAACATAAAGATAGATCTCTTTTAAGCTGAAATGAATAACTGACATATTTTGCCCTTAACTTATCTTATGGAAGGAAAATACAGGAATGCATGTTTTCACACTTAATAAAAAATTAGATCTTATCATTACAAGATTTCATTTTTTAAAAAACTCATTAAGCACCCATGCTATATTCTACGTTATTAGATAGCAAAAGGAGGTTACCAGGAGTTCAAGACAAGATAAGAATTCTAAAAATATTGCTTTGTCCAATTTTTTTTCCAATTGTCTTATTCTATGACCTTGCTTCTTTACCCAACTGAATACTTGCTGATTACTAAGCTTCTCTGCCCATTAACTACTAGTCTAAGTGGCTAATTAAATAGAAATAGTAATACTATAAAGTACTAATATTTTTTATAATGATAAATGTACCATAAATAAAATTATTTATATTTGGTATAAATATATGGTATGGGGAACTTACCAAATTTGCAAATGATACTAAGCTGGCAGGAATTGCTAACATCCTAGAACAGGGATGTCAAACTCGATTTCATTGATGGCTGCATCAGGGTTGTGTTTGACCTGGGGTGGATGAAGACAGGACTGGGGTGGGTGTGGCCAAAATAGGCATGGCCAGCTCAAACATCACTTGTGTTGGAGGCACCTATGGTGGCCCAAGTGCTCTGCCAGTGAAACGGGTTCCTGAGCTCCGTTTTTGGCTGCAATGGTCTCCTACAACCCTCTGCCAGCGAAAACAGAGCTCCGTTTTCACAGGCAGAGGAATGGCAGGCTGGTCCTTTGCTATTTCCAGGGCAGCCCCGTAGGTCAGATCTCGCTACTGGGCCTTGAATTTAACACACCTACCCTAGAGAATAGGTTTGAACACTGGGCGCTATCTAACAAAATGAAATTCAACATAGAGAAAAGTAAAGTCCTACACTTAGGCAAGAAAAACCAAAAGTACACATATAGACTAGGTAAAACCAGGCAATACTAGTAACTGTGAGAGGAATCTTAGCGTCTTATTTAACTTGTTGTCTACTGAGCCAGCAGTTTGTGGCATCAGCCAAAAAAGCCAACACAATCCTAAGTTGCATTAATGAGGATACAGACAAGATCAAATGAGGTACTACCACTCTATAAAGCCTTAGTAAGACCACACCTAGAATACTGTATCGTTTTGGTTACCACAATATAAAAAAGATGTTGAGACTACAAAAAGTGCAGAGAAGTGCAACCAGGATGATCAGGTGACTGGAGACTAAAACATGAATGGTTACAGGAACTGGGCATGGGTAGTCTAGCGAAGAGAAGGACCAGTTGAGACATGATAGCAGTTTTCCAATATTTGAGGGGCTGCCACAAAGAAGGAGCTATTTTCCAAGACACCTGAAGGCCAGACAAGGAATAATAGATGGAAATTGATCAAGGAGAGATTCAACCTAGAAATAAGGAGAAATTTTCTGACAGTGAGAACTATCAATCAATGGAACAGCTTGCCTTTGAGAGTTGTGGGAGTTTCATCACCGGAGGCTTTCAAGAAGAGATTGGACTGTGGGTTTCCGGTTTCGCGTGGCTTCGGGGCAGCAGGAATTCGCGACAGCTCGTGATTCCTGCTGTGCTAGCCGCCGAGGTACCCCCGATCCAGATGGGTCAGGGGGATATGGCTGCCCTGTAGGGACAGCTGAAGAGAGAGGGGAGTCGGACAAGGGGTTGGGGGTGTCGCAGACCCCCTCCTTCTCCGGAAAAACCCCTTTTTCCCAAGGCAGTGGAGCGGCGGTCAGCAATGGCCGCCACGAAGAAGCCAGCAACCGGGTAAGATTGCACTGGAGGAAGTAAGAAGAGTGAAAGTGCTGTCTGAGCCGGGTCAAGTAACATCTTTCAAATTGGTTGGAACTGAGCTGTTTGAATTGCTGGAGGATACATTGTATCCCTAAGAAGATCGAAAGCGGCGGAGAAGCTGTTAAAGGGAACTTTTTTTTTTCTTTACTCTCCCACCCCATGGAAACAGCAGAAATGTTTGGACATATTGGACATTGAAAGTGAATTGTTTTGAGAGTTGAAGCTAAGGGACAAAAGGATTTTTGGACATTGAAAAACTTGAGAAATTGGAAAACCCTTGTTGGAGGTATGGATTTCTGATTATTTAAAATTGATATTGCAAGTGGGAAGGGAGAGGAAAAAAAATTGGAGCAGAAGCTGAAAAAGGAGGAGATTGCCTAGAATCCCAAAGAAAGGTATATGGTAATTGGACCTCTTTGATTAAACATTAACCCCAGAAAGAGAAAGAGAAGAAGGAAGAAAAGTATTAATTTTTGGAACTTTTTTTGAATTATTTTTGATTAAAAATACTTGTGGTTTTTTGGGAAAAGTTTCTCTTTTCATAATGGCATCGCTTGTGGATGAACTAAAGACTGAATATCAAAAATATAAAAAGGAAGATACTTTGGGCACTTTGTTTCAATTCTTAGAAATGGCGTTATGTACTTATGAAAAGTTGACTACGCAGCAGAAGAACTGGGACAAAGAAGAAGAGGAAGAAGAAGCCATCTTTGATGAACAATGGGTTCTTTCCGGGGAGGAGGAGAAAAAGGATAAGAAAAAGGGGATTTTAAGAATTATAAAAACAACCAAAGAAGAAAAAAATGAGCGGAAAGGTGAAGGCAAGGTTAGAAAGCAAAGGAAAAGGAGTAAGAAAAGGGAGGAGGAAAGACAAAGGGGTAAAAAGGGCAAGGAGAAGAATAAGCAAGAGAGAAAGGGGGGGAGGAGAAGCCTCAATGGGGGGAAGCAAGATCTAAAGAAAAAAAGTTTATTCAGAGACAATGGGTGAATTTAATTTAGGATAAAAGAGGGATTCTGGAGGGTACATAAGATTGTGTTTTTTATATGTGTATTTAGAGTATAAAACTCATTGTGTAATTTTAGAATCTTTTAAACAGAATCCCAAGAAAAATTGTTATATGAAGTACTTTTAAGTTAGGGTAATGAGTTATAGACGTTACTCCAATTGGTGTATAGGAGAAGTATAATAAAAGAAAAAAGATGAATGGATAGTTGGAAATAGAACAGACAAAGAATATTATTGAAAATGGTAATTAGATATGAAAGGATATATAAAGGTTTTGTTATGGTTTTTTTTTTTTTGGATGTTGTATATTGAAAAAAGGCAAAAAAAAATTTTTTTAATTAATAAGAAATAATTTGGATGAAAAGGAGAAGTTGGGATAAGATATGAAGTTAAATAGACAAAGTATTGATACTATAATTTGGGATTGTTATGTTCTATTGGTTTTCTTCTTTTATTATTTTTTCTTAGAAAAGAACTTATAAGCTGTTATGCCTTGTGCATTGTTTATATAAAATTGATAAAAATGGTTTATATATATAATATAAAAAAGAAAATGATAATAAGATATGGAAGGATATATAAAGTGAATATGATGTTTGAATTTGTGTCTGTGCGAAGAGTTTCAACCCGGGATCAGACAACCTTCAGAAAAGATCTTTTAGTTTTGTTTGTGTTCTGTAAAATCAATAAAATTTGTTTAAAAAAAAAAAAAAGAAGAGATTGGACTGTGTACTTCCATCGCCATTGGAGTGAGGTCTGCGATCGTCCATGGCTTCACTTCAAGCTCTCCTTGTTGGAAGGCCCCAATTGAGGCCAAAACCACGCTGGAGGGGTGGTGAAGAAAGGGGGACCACCTGATAGAGGAGAGCTGCATCTTCCCTCCCTGACATGGAAAACCCCCTCATCCAAAGATGAACTGTAGCGACAGTCAAAATGGCTGCCAAAAAGACGGAAGCAGTCTCTGTTCCCTGTACCGAGTTTTTCACTTGGGCAGCCATTCAGGGCAGCGCTTGGACCCGGAGGGTCCAGAAAAGCGAGGGGAAACTCTCAGAGACAGCTTGGAAGGTTGCAGTTCCCAACTGGGCAAGGAAGAGAGCCCAAAGTTCAGAGTGGAAAGAAGCCGGCCTTAGGGCAGACCCGGAGGTGCAATGAGCTAACAGAAGATGGAAGGAGAAAGAGATGGCGGTATGGTAGTAGCAGCTGAGACATCAATACGATAGAGGCTGGAAGATTGATTGTGGAACTGAGTCGGAAACAACTTAAAAACAAAGACTCCAGAGCAGAAGGGGTGAGTGTGGAGAGTAGGCAGCAGCGGCTTGATCTTCATTATACCCTCTGGCTCTGGGAATAAAACGGCAGCTTGAAAAAAGAGTGATTAAAGGAAAAAAAAGGACTAGACGAGAAGAGGTGTAAAGGAGGAAAACTGTCTTTTGAAACAGATTGATTGTGAATTCTGATGGTGGAAGAACTGGAATATGATGTATGTAGAGAAATAGAGAGTGGATGAATGACTGTGCAGATCGCAGGACACCGCCATTGTGAGAAAAGACGACTGAAGAACAGAAAACAGAAGCAAGCCTGACAAGTGATGAGCAATAGAGAACCGTGACTATATGAATTTGTACATTTAGATTAATACAGAACCAGAACTTAATATAGAACCAGGCCTATGCTACTTTTAGTTTCAGTTTCCAACCTAGGCTAATTCTAGTTTCAGTTTCCAAATAGTCCTCATTGGCTGACTTAGTTGCTATACCTATTCATTGGCTGACCTTGTTACCAAGCTCTATTCCAGTTCATGAATATACTCTGACAGAATTGACAGAAGGAATATTCCTGGAAGTTTGCAATGAGGTATTGTTGGAAGCTAGGATACCAGAATCATGGAAGGAGGCTTATGTTACATTAATCCCAAAGGAGGATTCAGAGGCTAATCAAATTAAAAATTACAGACTGATATCTCTCTTAAATGCTGATTATAAAAATTTTATGAGTATAATGGCAGATAGGTTGAAGAAAATATTAAATGATAGAATACCCCTGATCAAAATGGATTCTTCCCGGCAAGACAAATTAGAAATAATAGTAGAATAATAATCAATATATTAGAATACTATGAAATGCATCCAGGAACCCAAGTAGCCCTTGTCTTCCTGAATGCACAAAAAGCATATGGGACAATGTCTTATGGAAAGCCACCACTACCCCCTGGTTACAATCATTGGGCTTTTCTCAAATATACATCTCCCTAGGGGTCTCCAGATATTAGATCCTTATGTGGCCTCATATACAAGGAGTATCAAATGGTCTTCTAATACTGAAAGAAAGTTTCACTCCTTTTTATCATCTCTGGAGTGTCTCAGCTTATACAATCAAGACCTAACAAGTAGTGGCCCAGGGAGCATCTCAGCCTTTGAATCACTAATTAATAGTGTTCAAAGGGAGCTAGGAGCCGTCCGTAGGTCGAGTGGTCCATATAATTCAAGAAGTAATTCTTGGTTTGACAAAGAGCGTCTGATGCTCAGGAACCAGATAAATCAGGTTTACCTGCTCTATCGTAATGGAGGGAATAAATGCCCACCAGAGGACTACTATCGCTTGAAGTGGGAGTATAAAGGACTAATTGCTAAGAAAAAGAAAGCTAAAGAGAGAGAGAAGTAGGATCTACTTCTCTCCATCCAGCAGAACACTAGATTATTTTGGCAAATTGTTGCCAGCTCCTTGCCGGGTCATCAAGAACTCCCTCTCTGCTGTATTTCCAACAGATTGGAAAAACCATTTCTTGACAATTTTCCAGGAGTCAACAAGCTCGATCGTGCTTGGGCCACAGCTGCCTGGCAGCTGCAGCTGACTGGCAACCCATGACTCATGCTGAGACTACCGAGCTTATCTCCAAACTCAAGTCAGGCAAAGCCCCTGGCCCTGATGCTATGCCCCCTGATCTGCTAAAATCCAATCCCGAGTGGTGGATTCCTCTCTTAGCAAGACTCTTCATGCATATCAATACCTCTGGCACGATCCCTACCTCCTGGAGCTTAGCTATTATTGTTCCAGTTTTTAAACAAGGAAATAGGAACAATCCAGCCGACTATCGCCCCATAAGCCTGCTCTCCATCATTGGAAAATTGTATGCTAAATATCTCCAACATAGACTCCTCACTTGGATTGAGGAGTCCAATATTATTGGTGCTGAACAGATTTGTGTTTAAAGCGGGCTGTGCCACACTGGACCACTGCTTTGTCTTAGTACACCTGGTCGATAAATATACTAACATACCAGATGGCAAACTTTTTACTGCTTTTATCGACCTAAAGTCAGAGTTTGACTCAGTCCCTAGGGGACTGTTGTGGTCAAAACTGCTCAAAAGTTCTATCGATAGACGTCTTCTGTTCCCAATTAGATCATTGTATAACCAGACCTCTAGTCAGGTCAGGTGTGGCTTGCAGGGAGAACTTTCTAATCCTTAAGAACAGAATAAGGCAGGGTTGTGTTCTGGCTCCTCTTTTGTTTAATTTATTCTTATTTGACTTGGCCTTTCACATTGGACATATTGAGTCCTACGTCCCAAAGCTGTCAACTATGAAGATCCCGCTTCTCCTTTATGCTGATGATGCAGTCCTCCTCAAGGCCAGGTCTGAAAAGATTACTTTCTGCATTTGGGTCTTACTGTGATGAGAACCACTTGTCCATTAATTATGACAAATCCAAAGTACTGGTGTTCTCTAGAGCCCGGAAATTGTATAACTGGGCTATTAATGGTAATGCTGTTAAGCAGGTTTTCCATTTTAAGTATTTAGGTATTCAATTTCAGAACACCGGTGCTTAGACTAGACATCGAACCCAGGTGCTGAATTCAGCCTCCTGTAGTCACCAGCAAATTTTAAGATTTTTTTATACCCAAGGAGGCCAGTTTATTCCTTCTGCGCTGCGTATTTATAAAGCCAAAACTTTGGCTCAAACTCTTTACGGAATTTCCATACGGATACGGGGCTTCATGGATTGTATTGAAAGAACCCAGGCTGTCTTTCTTAGAAAATTTCTGGGTCTTCCTCCTTGTGTTGGTTTCGCTCCGATGTACCTGGAACTGGGCATTCGATCAGTCGAATGTATGGCGTGGGTTAACACCTTTAAATGGTGGTTTCAGGTGCTCTTTCTGGCAGTTCCTGGTAGCTACCTCTCCCTGGCGTTTGCTGACTCTCATATTTCTCGTTGGGAGGGGGAACTGATGAAGAAATTACATCTGCTAGGTTTTACGGGGGATGCCCTGGGAGATTATGGCCTTGAGGACGCCCAATTTAGGGTAGTCTAATGGCTTGTGGACATTGACTTGCAATATCTACAAGCCAGAGCCAACAAAACTTGCTCCCCTCTGATCTTCAGCCAATTTAATAATTACAGACTGAGGATGGCTTCCTATTTTTACACTCTAACCATTCCCAAGTATAGAAGAGCTTTCTCCCTAGCTCGCCTTAATATCTTGCCCTCAGCACTACTGGATGAGCGATTTAAGAGGCTCCCAATTAACGAGCGGCTATGCCCCATGACAGAGCTGAGGTTGAAACTGTAGAGCATGTCCTTTTATATTGCCCTATGTATAACGCAGGCAGATCTAAGTTGCTGTCTCTCCTTGAAACAGACCCTTCTAGACCCAATGTTAGTAATTTGCTCTTATATTGTCTAGGGCATGGCTCCTCATACATCACTTCTCATGTTTCCAATTTTTTTTAAGAGCTGTAACCATCAGAGAATGCTGTAATTCCCCTTAGTCAAGTTTTTGGTGACCAATTGTTCATTATTAATTTTCCCATGTTCTTCTTTTGTTGCACTTGTGTTTTGGTCTGTGATCGCAAATAAAATATTATTATTATTATTATTTGACAATGTCAATTGGAAGTTTATGACACAACAGATTAAATTAATGAAATTTGGAGAAAGATTTGAAAGAATGATAGAAACAATTTATTCCAAACAGAAAGCAAATATATTAATAAATGGGGAAATAACGAAACTATTTAAAATAATGAAAGGAATCAAGCAGGGATCTCCATTGTCACCTCTGCTTTTCACCCTAACACTAGAAACTTTATTGAGAAGAATTAGATCAAATACAGGAATAAAAGGAACACAAATAAAAAAGGAAGAATATAAATTACAACCCTTTGTCGATGACATGGCATTTGTTTATTGGAGACTCCATAGAATCAGGCCCAATATTATTACAGGAAATAGGAAAATTCGGTGAAGTAGCAGGCCTTAAAATTAATAAAGATAAAATGAAAATGCTAGTTAAAAGTTTAACAGTAAAAGATAAAAAGGAATTAGAAGAAGCAACAGGTTTCCAAATTGTTAAAAAATTCAAATACCTAGGCATTTGGTTAAGGACGAGATGCTCAGCCTTAAAAAAAGACAATTATATAAAAATGATACAACAAATAGGGAAATACCTGGTTTTCTTAAGGAAAATAGCCACAATTAAAACGAATATCCTACCTAAATTATTATGTTTGTTCCAAACTATTCCAATTAAATTAGACAACAAAAATTTCAAAGATCGAAATAAAACGACTATGAAATTTTTATGGGCAGAGAAAAAAGCACGAATTAAAGCAATTTATCGATAGGATAGTAAAAGCAGAGGTGGCTTTGGACTCCCAATCTGGGAAAATTATTACAAAGCAGCATCCTTAATGTAGATTAAGGATTTGATTAAATTAGAGAACAATAGAATATTAATATTAGAAGGATATGATATGCAAATAGGGTGGCATGCCTTCATATGGGACCCCAGGAATAGGAATCATTCTTATTTTATTAGACATACCTTACGAAACTCTGGGGTCCCATATGAAGGCATGCCACCCTATTTGCATATCATATCCTTCTAATATTAATATTCTATTGTTCTCTAATTTAATCAAATCCTTAATCTACATTAAGGATGCTGCTTTGTAAGGTATGTCTAATAAAATAAGAATGATTCCTATTCCTGGGGTCCCATATGAAGGCATGCCACCCTATTTGCATATCATATTGATCAAAACCTGGGAGGAAATAAGGAAGAATCACTATACCAAAATTCCTGGTTGGTTATCCACTATGGAGGCAATTTTCCATCCAAATACTATGGATATCAGTTAAAAACTCAAATACTACCAAATTTTGGATAATCAGGGGAGGCTCAAGACAGTCCAAGAACTAGAAATGGAAGGAATATCCATAGATTGGTGGTCGTACCTCCAAATACAGATGAGATATAAAAAAGATTTAAAAGAATTTGGATTTGAAATAAAAATAACTCAACTAGACAAATTATTATTGGGATCAGAACAAAAAATGATAACAAAATTATATAATTATTTACTAAAATTTGAATTAGAGGAGGAAATTGTGAAAGGACCAATGATAGCTTGGACAAAAAAATTCAGACACAGTATAAAACTGGATGATTAGGAAGAAGTATGGCAAAAAAAACCTCTCTATAACAAAGTCAGTTGCCTATAAAGAAAATTTATATAAAATGCTTTATAGATGGCATTTAGCACCCTCCAGACTTGCAAAAATGTACTCTAAATTAAACCCGAACTGTTGGAAATGCAGAAAAACACAAGGTACCCTTTTCCACATCTGGTGGCTATGCCCAGAAATAAAAAAATATTGTATAAAAAACTTGGCTGGAGGAAATTACACACTGCAGGTTGGAGTGGAAGCCGGAATTATTTCTCCTGGGAATCATCAAAGAAAAGTATCCCCCCCAATATTAGATATTTGATTATACATATGTTAACAGCAGCACGAATTGCATTGGTGCAGACTTGGAAAATGCCCACCACACCTTATAATAATGTTATAATCCACAAAATCTTAGAATGTGTGGAGGAATTTAAGCTCATGCTTAAATTAAAGGAAAAGGAGGACTCTGAATATTTTTTAATTTGGAACATTTGATATCAATGGTTAGACAGTACAATAAAAAGGTCACAAAAAGAATATTAAAAAGAAATAAAACTGGAATACAAGCAAATAGATAGAACAAGGGAGAAGTAGTAGGAATTGAGGAATTGCTAAGGGAAAATAAGAACTAGATAGATGTCTAGACTAGAATTTAAAATTATTTAGGTCCATTGTAGAAATGTACAGAAATATATAATAAATGATAGAAATGTGACTCCTGTTTTCTGATATAGCCGTGGAATATTAAATTACAGCATATAGACTATGAATATCCCTGATGTTCCCTTTAGTCATGCATGCATATATTAAGTTATTAATTATATATTAAGATATTAATCTGATGTTCCCTTTTCTGATGAGAATCAGAACTTAAAAGACATAGTTTGTTAACATTAATTAAGAATTGAGAATTAATATAGACAATATACTTTAAAAACTGTCAAATCCTATGTATATACACTGCTCAAAAAAATAAAGGGAACATTTAAACAACACAATGTAACTCCAAGTCAATCACACTTCTGTGAAATCAAACTGTCCACTTAGGTAGCAACACTGATTGACAATCAATTTCACATGCTGTTGTGCAAATGGAATAGACAACAGGTGGAAATCATAGGCAGTTAGCAAGACATCCCCAATAAAGGAGTGGTTCTGCAGGTGGTGACCACAGACCACTTCTCAGTTCCTATGCTTTCTGGCTGGTGGTTTGGTCACTTTTGAATGCTGGCAGTGCTGTCACTCTAGTGGTAGCATGAGACGGATTCTACAACCCACACAAGTGGCTCAGGTAGTGCAGCTCATCCAGGATGGCACATCAATGCGAGCTGTGGCAAGAAGGCTTGCTGTGTCTGTCAGCACAGTGTCCAGAGAATGGAGGTACTACCAGGAGACAGGCCAGTACATCAGGAGACGTGGAGGAGGCCGGAGGAGGGCAACAACCCAGCATCAGGACTGCTACCTCCGTCTTTGCACAAGGAGGGACAGGAGCACTGCCAGAGCCCTGCAAAATGACCTCCAGTGGGCCACAAATGTGCATGTGACTGCTCAAATGGTCAGAAACAAACTGCATGAGGGTGGTATGAGGGCCCGAGGTCCACAGGTGGGGGTTGGGCTTACAGCCCAACACCATGCAGGACGTTTGGCATTTGCCAGAGAATACCAAGATTGGCAAATTCGCCACTGGCGCCCTGTGCTCTTCACAGATGAAAGCAGGTTCACACTGAGCACATGTGACAGACGTGACAGGGTCTGGAGACATTGTGGAGAATGTTCTGCTGCCTGCAACATCCTCCAGCATGACTGGTTTGGCAGTGGGTCAGTAATGGTGTGGGGTGGCATTTCTTTAGGGGGCCGCACAGCCCTCCATGCGCTGGCCAGAGGTAGCCTGACTACCATTAGGTACCGAGATGAGATCCTCAGACCCCTTGTGAGACCATATGCTGGTGCGGTTGGCCCTGGGTTCCTCCTAATGCAATACAATGCTAGACCTCATGTGGCTGGAGTGTGTCAGCAGTTCCTGCAAGATGAAGGTACTGATGCTATGGATTGGTCCACCCGTTCCCCAGACCGGAATCCAATTGAGCACATCTGGGACATCATGTCTCGCTCCATCCACCAACGCCACGTTGCACCACAGACTGTCCAGGAGTTGGGGGATGCTTTAGTCCAGGTGTGGCAGGAGATCCCTCAGGAGACCATCCGCCACCTCATCAGGAGCATGGCCAGGTGTTGTAGGGAGGTCATACAGGCATGTGGAGGCTACACACACTACTGAGCCTCATTTTGACTTGTTTTAAGGACATTACATCAAAGTTGGATCAGCCTGTGTTTTTTTCCACTTTAATTTTGAGTGTAACTCCAAATCCAGACCTCCATGGATTGCTATATTTGATTTCCATTGATAATTTTTGTGTGATTTTGTTGTCAGCACATTCAACTATGTAATGAACAAAGTATTTAATAAGAATATTTCATTCATTCAGATCAAGGATGTCTTATTTTTGTGTTCCCTTTATTTTTTTGAGCAGTTTGTGTGTGTGTGTATACACATCACATCAAGGCGTCACATCAAGACTGCCTTCAAAACAGACAGAAAAATAGCAGCCATCCTTAGAAACCCCAAAGATAAAATTGACCTGGAAAACCAAGGCATATATGAAGTCCCCTGTGCATCATGCCTGGCCACATACATTGGACAGACCAATAGAAGAATAAGTACCCGCCTGGATGAAAACAAAAATGCAGTAAAAAAGCTGGAACACACTTCCTCACTAGTCCAACACATGAAAGCAACAGGTCATAGCATCAACTTCAGTGGCACCAAAACCCTAACCACTATGGAAAACCCCAGCCACAGAATTATCAGAGAAGCCATAGAGATTAAAAAAAGACCTGAAAGCATGAATAGAAGAGATGATTCCACCAGACTGTCAATTATTTGGAAGCCTGCACTCACAAACAAAAAAATCTCCACACCACAAGCCAGGCAAACTCCTGGGCACAAACAGTTCCCCCCTGATATCTCCAGCTCAAACACACCCCAACCAGGCACCCAGATGAAACCCAGCTTCCTAACTAATGATAGCCGTCCATTTACTCGGAGCCAAGCTGCACTAAAAGCCTCCAATACAGGAATACAATGTTGCCAGCCAACCAAGACAAAAAAAGCCACAAAACAGACAGAAGAACAAGCAGAACACAACGAACTCCAAGACCAATAAACACAGACCAAGACTCTCAACCAATCAGGATGAAGAAAAAACCATTCTGGCACAGCAGTAGGCTAGCCCCAAATTTAAAACTGAAACAACTGTAAAAGTCTGACTCACGGACGAAGTCAATACAGAAGCCTGATGATGGCAGATGAGATTCTGCCGAAACATCGCTACAACTTTAAAAGCACAACTATAATGACGTGGGAAAATACCCCAACAAAGCTGAATACCATACATATATATATATAAAATACCCGAACAAAGCTGAATACCATACATACATACATTCATACATACATACATACATACATGGTATTTAATGTACTGCCAAAAATGATATGGAAATATGTCAACACAAACCTTATTATAGAAACTTTTGTAAAAAAATTTTTTTTAGCATTTTACCTTTTGTAAACTTTTTAATATTTTGAACATTAATAAAGTTTTGTTTTAAAATCAACTAAATAAATAAATAAAAAGGAAATTAAATTTTAAATGTTAATTATTGATGTAATAAATCAAGGGGAGAATATTCTGAGGATAAAGCAACAGGGAAGGAAATTACAGAAAGATGATTTTAAAAGGATGGGGGTAAAATCAGATAACAGGGAAAAGAAACAGTGGGATACAATAGAGGGGTGGAATGAGCAAGAGAAAGGGTCAAAAATGATAGAAAATGGAAGTCAAGTTAGGATACTAACTAATATAGTAAGGAGAGTAAGAGACAATGGCTGAAGAAGGGAAGGATAAGGATTCCACATGAATGGGTGTTTTATTAGTTAAGATATATAATTATTAACTTTGATAAACCTGGAATTAATATTTTATTATAGAACTATTATTAAAGATATATAAAATATCAATTAGAATAAAAATAAGGTCTAATATTTTAATTGGAATAAATATGAAACAAAGATTCTATTATAGGATGATTATTTCAGCTTTATAATTGTTTATGGAATATACATGAAAACCAATTATGCAAATGATGGTATAGGGAAAGAAATGCCATGTGGAATCTGATGTACAGTGTATATACATTGTGTATATATAGTGTATATAATCCCCAAACTGTTAGGACTGGCAGCTATTTTTCCTCCACTCTTGCTCTCAGCACTGGCTCTCCATAGGGCTGTGTGCTGAGCCCCCTTTTGTATTCACTCTACACTTACGACTGCACTCCCTCTTGTCCCACTAACTCTACAATAAAATTTGCAGGTGACATCACATTGGTGGGACTCATATCAGAAGAAGACGAAACGGCCTATAGGTCAGAGGTTCTCAGACTGGTCTTGTGATGCAAGAGTCATAACCTCACCCTGAACATCAAAAAGACCAAATAATTGATTGTAGATTTCAGAAGATGCAAAGCAGAGCCTCCCCACTATATATCAATGGAGACTGTGTGGAAAGAGTTCATAGTTTTAAATTTCTAGGAACTCATATTTCCGACAAACTTACTTGCTCGGTCTATACTATGGCCACTGCAAAGAAGGCCCAATAGCACCTGCATTTCTGAGGTTGCTGAAAAAGAGTGGTCTGGGTGAGAAGTTGCTGGTTACTTTTTACTGTTTTACCATCGAGAGCATTTTGGCATACTGTGTTATGCTGGAAACTCTACAGTGGATAAGAAGATGCTCCAGAGAGCTATAAACGCAGCACAAAAAAAATCATTGATTGCTCTCTTTCTTCTTTGGAAGAGATTGCAAAGACCAGACTCCTTTCTAGAGCATAACAAATCTCCACAGACTGTTCTCATATCCTGGTCATTCATATTGCGAACTGTTACCATCAGGGAGACGTTATAGGTATCTTAAAATGAGGACTAATAGAATGAGAAACAGTTTCTTTTCCAAGGCAGTAATTGTCTTGAATCAAGCAGAGTGCATTTGCGATTTAGTCCTATGTATATAGTGGCATTTTAAAACTATTCAACTTACTAAATGTTTCAGATAGGTGTTCGATTAGTTTTTAAATTATTATTATTTTTATTATTTTTATTTTTAAATACTCTGTAATGTGATTGTGATGTGGTGTTTGGGGCACTGTGCTGGTGTAGCTTTCAAATTTCATTGTATTCATGGAATGCAATGACAATAAAGGTATTCTATTACATACATACATACTGTATATACTTGAATATAAGTCGACCCGAATATAAGCCAAGGCACCTAATTTTACCACAAAAAACTGGGAAAACTTATTGACTCGAGTATAAGCCTAGGGTGGGAAATGCAGCAGCTACTGGTAAATTTCAAAAATAAAAATAGATACCTCTATGAAAAATAGATACTTCTATGAAATATAACTAAAAAGGCATGTTGCTTTCATTAATATCAAGATGGCATGAATTAACATGGCATACTCAACTGCAAGTTAACTTCATTCACTCTTGACATTAAAAAATGCCACCGGGAGGGAATTATTATCTAATTAAAACTTTCACTAGGACAGTTGAGAATAAGTTTGATGTTCACAATTTCCTCTTTGAAAGAGACCAGTAAATAGGGAACAAGAAGATGAAGAAAAAAAGTGTGTTTTTTCACACTTTTCATACTGCAGTCAACAAAAATGGCATCATAGGAACAGGCTTATTCTCAGTCCAAAGGTTTGTTTCTGATTTCTTCCCTGATTTAAGGGAAATTTGAGAAACGATCTCACTATCATGAAAGGTTTAATTGATTCACTAAACCAAAAGAAGATGATGATGATGACAGTGGGAGGCAGAAGTCACTCTCTCCCTTGCAAGAAAAAAGCAAGAGCCGTTCTTATGAGATCTCTCTCTCTCTCTCCTCCGCTTGGCTTCGTTTCCTCAGCCCCAGCTGCTTTCAGTCCGCTTGGGAGGAGGGGGAGGAGGTGGCGGCTAGCGTTGTTTTCTGAGCTCTAGGCTCTAGGGCTCAGAAAGCGCAAGCCGCCACCACCACCTCCTCCCCCTCCTCCCGAGCGGACTGAAAGCAGCTGGGGCTGAGGAAACAAAGCCAAGCGGAGCCGAAGCCACCTCGGCTCGCGTTTTTTTCTGAGCCCGCGAGCCTAGAGCCAGGGCGCTTTCATTGCACGGCGGAGCTTCTTGTCTCGGGAAACGCTGGGCGTCGTTGCTGCCCCCTGAGGGGAGGGCGATTCTGGGCTGTGCGATTGGGGGACTTCGTGGCTTTGGGTGGGTGGGTGGGTGTGAGCGAGGACGGATGGAGTCCGCGAAGTGGGGCTTGCCTGCCCTTGCTGGCTGCCTCTGCTTCCTTAGGGGCGGGGAAGGGGGCTCATCTGGACCAAGGGTGAGTCTCCCCCTCAATTTCCCCTGAAGCATCTTCCGTCGCTTTTGCCTTCTCCCTATGTCTTCCCTCTGTTAAAATCCCCCCCTCCACACACTTATTTTCGGGCGGATAGATTTCATGTCTGAGCATTCTCACAAGATGGTGGGTCTTCCCCCCCATAAAAACAGTTAAAAAAAGAAAAATCAATGTATCCTCATGCAAGAACTTTTCTGCTTCCGATTACTCCCATGCTTATAAGTTGCAAAGGAAACATGGAAGCGGCTGCCCAGCTCCAGAGCTCCACACCATTTTTTTTTCAGAGGGGAATCTCACTCGAGTATAAGCCGAGGGGGTTTTTTTCAGCACAAAAAATGTGCTGAAAAACTCCGTATATACTCGAGTATATACGGAACATACATACATACATATATTAGAATACATAATTTGTTAAATGAAAATAAGATGGAAATTATGATTTGTGTAATGTAATGAGATTAGAGAGGGATTTTGTTTCAAAAATATAATAGTGGCACAATTAACATTAAAAAGGGGATAAATACTGGACAATATGAATTAAGATGAATTTATGAATGAGTATTTGAATGTTATAATTTGATAATTTTTGCAAATATGACTACGAGAATATGTATTAAAATGATATTAAGAACACAGATTGATATAAAATAACATATGAGAATATTGAATGACAAAATTGGTAATATCTAATAATATTAAATCAGATAAAGTTAATAGTAGGAATATGAATTATGGTCATGTTTGTTTTAAAATGTTGAAATACCTGGAACCACACTGTTCACTCAATGATGTATTTAAAGAAACAAAAAATAAAAAATATACAAGAAGAGATTGGACTGCTATTTGTCAGAAATGGTGTAGGGTCTCCTGCTTGGGCGAAGGGTTGAATTAGATGACCTACAAGGTCCCTTGGAACTCTGTTCATCTAATCTAATTAATATAATACAATAGTAATATAAAAATAATAAAAAAACATTTAAAAAGTAACATTAAGTAGTTAACTAAGGAGAAATTTCCTAATAGTAAGAACAATTAACTGGTGGAACAGCTTGCCTTCAGAAGTTGTAAGTGCTCCATCACTGGAAGCTTTTAAGAGATCAGACAGCCACTTGTCCAAAATGGTATAAAGCTGTGATGGCGAACCTATGCCACATGTGCCGAAGTAGCCATCAGAGCCATCTCTCCAGGCACGGCAGCGTCGCCCATTGCTCTTCCAGATTCTGGTGCGTGCTGGCCAGCTGGTCTTCATGTGTGCAGGAGCACCAGAAACCAGAAGAGCAGCTCCCAGCACACACATGCGTGCCAGCCCGCTGATCTTCCAGTTTCTACTGTGCATGCACGTGAACACAAGCTGGCGTGAAAAAGCAGCTGGCCTCCTGGTCTTCTGGTTTCTAACACACATGTGCACAAAAACCAGCTGGCCAGCACATGTATGTGCGTTAGAAACTGGCCAGCCACCTGGTCCTCTGGTTTCTAACATGCATGTGCATGTGAAGATCAGCTGGCCGGCCAGTTTCTAACGCGCATGTGCACACCAGCCAGTTGGTCTTCACACACGCATGTGCGTCAGCCAGCTGGTCTTTGCATGCACATGTGCATTAGAAACCAGAAGACCAGCTGGACAGCTGGTTTCTAATGTGCATGCATGCGCCAGCCACCTGGTTGTCTGGTTTCTAATGCACAAGCGCATGTAAAGACCACCTGGCTGGTATGTGCATGCATGTTAGAAACCGTCTGGCCAGCTGGTCTTTGCACATGCATGCGCATTAGAGGTCGTAAGACCAGATGGCCAGTACTCAGTGACTTTTCAGTACGCGTGCATTCCCGTTTCAGCACTCAGTGCCAAAAAAATTAACAACCACTGGTATAAGGTTTCCTGCTTGAGAAGGGCATTGGACTTGATGACCTCTAAAGCCTCTTCCAAGTCTATGATTTTGTTCTTTTCTAGTCCTTTTGGGTGGGGTGGAGAGCCAAGAAATGCTGGAGCTTAAGTTCCAACTTTTACCATGCCCAGCTGGGCTCAAAGCCCAGGTCTCAATCTCCATGCCAGATTCTGGACTCCAGCCATGTTATAAATAGCACCTTCCATTTTATGTTGCTTTCCCTCACCTGTACATGCAGGTCTTCCGTAGAGAACACCAACGATTCAGTTCTTTATCATCAGCAGTCAAAATCTAAAAAGAGAAAGACATTTTTTGTGTGTTTCTCTCAGTGCAGAATGCACCCATTCTGATCCTTTCTTACACTATGAAGAAAGCTGTCTTATTTTCTACTATAGGAAGGTTTACTTCTTCAGTTGAGAGTCCATAATTGCAGGGAACAACTGTGCGATATTTGAAACGACAAGGAAGGTCCCCTATCAGGTCCTCATATTCCAAGTGGTAGAACTCATCCAAATATTGTTCAAAAGTCTTTGTTTCTGCAGAATTCAAGAAAAGTAATGGAAGTGAGGAGATGTTACTCTTTCATCATTCTTCTCCAAGTCACATCTTTAGACTATTTATAATACGTACCCCCAAACCTCTGCAATTCTAATATTAGGATGAATCTACGGTACTTCTATCCCCCAACCTCTACTTTTTGTATTACCTAGCTTAGTTTCTTAGCTTAATTTCTAGGGAACACAAATATCTTTTTATTTCCATGGCACCTTGCTTGGTTGTAATAAAGGTCTATCACTGATCAGTGATAGACACTTAGCTAATAGCAATAGCACTTAGACATATACTGCTTCAAAGTGCTTTACAGCCCTCTCTAAGCTGTTTACAGAGTCAGTATATTGCCCCAAACAATCTGGGTCCTCATTTTACCAACCTCAGAAGGATGGAAGGCTGAGTCAACCTTGAGCTGGTGAAATTCAAACTGCAAAACTTCTGGCAATCATCAGTCAGCAGAAATAGCCTGCAATATTGCATGTACCACCATGGCTCATAATAATAAATCAATCTTTTTAAAATGTATAATTTTAAATCAATCTTCACAAGCCTTGCTAATGACTCACTCACAGAAAGTTTTCTCCCCAAATTCTTACCAGGATCAAATGGTTTTTTTTCCTGAGAGATGGCCTCTGCAAAAGGTGACTTGTATTTCTTCTTTCCTAGAAAAGGAATCTCCAGCTTTTTTTTCTTTTTGGAATGGGTTGGTTGCTGGGAGGGGTCATAATCTGCATCCATCTGAAGAGGTGGTATGTAGAAGACAGCAGAGAAGAGAAACATGGATCCAGTTTCAAAGCCATAAATGCAAAGTTAAATGCAGAGCCCCCTTCCCCCAGGATTCACATAAGAAAAGCAAGACACCAACTCACTACTCAGGCACACAAGAAACTGTTGTCCATATTTTGTAACTCCCATCCATCTACCCACCTCCAGCATTTTACCAAGAAATCAAATAGAGCCCTTTGACTTTTACCATAAAGACTGCTATACTTTACATTTAACAAATAATGTGTTATGCCCCCCTCTGGAACACTGCCATTCTGATAGAGGAGAGGGGAGTAGGCTCTCAGGGTTGCATTCTCTGCATGCTTTTGCTTTTGTTGTAACTGTGTGATTTAGGGAGGGGGACTATCTCTCAAACATGCCAGACTTCCTTGAACTCGGTTCTAGCCTGTCACCAAGGTCATTGTATCCTGGGAATGAACTACTATCAAGCTAATGCCTCAAAGTTCTCAAAACACCTTTACAGCACTGTTTTGGCTACTGGTAGACTGGTGAAGGGGGTGGGGTTTTGAATGGAGCAGAATAGCTTAATGTTTTGCGCAGGAACCTCAAATTCTGATTCTCTGCAATCATTTTCTCAGTAAAAAGTTCCTTTTGATAACAACTTGTTTCAAGGGTCATGCTTTCCTGGGGGAATAGCTGTGGCAAGTCCTTACACAATTTTTTTTCTTTTGAAACCCTAGGTTTGCAGCCCTCACAGACGAACAAGTACTGCGCAAAAAAGACTTAGTCTAAAACAAAAGAAGTCTATAGACTCTATAAAAACTAAAAAAAAAAAAAGCAAGCCAAACCCATAGTTCACCTCTGGTTCCTTATTTAATTATACATCTGTTTTTGTTAAGTATTTGTAATCCTCTGAAGTATATACCCTGTTTCTCCAACAATATGGCCTCCCCCAATAGGAAGTCCCAGCATGTTTTATAGGCATGAAATGAAATTAAGCCCCTCCCCCCCAAACTAAGGCCTATGTTAAAACATGCAAAATGGGGGGAAATGGCGGGGGGCTTGCTGTTAGGAAGTACTTTTGTTGCACACCCGGGTATGGTGATGCTTGCGTTGACCCTGATACAAAGTGCCCCACCAACGCAGAGGTCAACATCCAAGCCGTTGCCACCCGCCCGAAGATGCAAAGGGGGGAATTAAGTCACCCCCGAAAAGACAGCCTAGCCATTTTTTCAGGGCTCAAAAAAAAAAAAAGACCCAGCCTTATTATGAGAAACATGGTACTTTACTTTATTTTTATTGTCATTGCACCTCGCACAAAAAAATCAAACACCATCTTCAGTGCACATCATGACCATGACCATGAAAATAAACACAAACACACATCCTTCACCCTAAACACATTGAACTGAAAATCCCCGACACCACACCAACACTGCACTATACAGCAGAATTCAAAAGAGCTACTGCCCTGGGATAGAAGCTGTTTTTCAGCCTAGTTGTCCTTGTTTTTATTATTCTGTACTGTCTGCCAGATGGTAATAGTTCAGAATAAGGGTTCCCAAGATGCGATGGATCTTTGAGAACGTTTTGAACTTTCTTAAGGCAGCGGGAGCTATAAAGCTCTTCCAAAGAGGGGAGAGGGCAACCAATGATCTTCTGGGCAATGACGTTAACCCTCTGGAGTGCTGTCCTATCTGCCACTGTTCAATTGGCAAAGCATACAAAGGTACAGTAAGTTAAAATGCTCTCTATGGTGCAGCAGTAGAAGGTCACCAGCAGTTTTTATTCAGTTGTTGTTTTCTGAGAAGTCTCAGTAGTGGGCCCTTTTGACCAGGGCTGCAATGTGAGCACCCCAGGTCAGGTCCTCTTTTATGGTAACACCCAGAAACTTAAAACTGACCACTTGCTCCACTCGGTCTCCATTGATAAGCAAGGGCTGGATGTCTGATCTGTTCCTTCTATAATCCACTATAAGCTCCTTGGTCTTATTGGTGCTGAGGAACAAGTTATTGTCTCCACACCACGAAAACAACCGGTCCACCTCATCTCGGTAGGCAGACTCATCCCCCCCAGAGATAAGTCCCACCACTGTTGTATCATCTGCAAATTTAGCAATCGTATTACTAGCGTGAGTGGGAATGCAGTCATGCACATAAAGAATATAGAGTAAGGGACTCAACACACAACCCTGTGGTGTACCAGTGTTAAGAATAAGGGCTGAAGAGGTATGATTACTTAATCTGACCCTCTGTGAACGGCAGGAAATCCATAATCCAAAGACAGATTGAATTAGAAAGCCCAAGGTCCAGAAGTTTAGACACTAGTCTATGTGGAAGAATTGTGTTAAATGAAGAACTAAAATCCACAAAAAGCATCCTCACATACACCCCCCCCCCGACTGTTCTGGATGAGTCAGAGCAGTGTGCAGAGTGATGGCTATAGAGTCTTCTGTAGATCTATTTTTTCTGTATGCAAATTGGTGTTTATCAAATATATGTGGAAGACCAGAAATGATGTGCCAGCAGACCAATTTCTCAAAGCACTTCATGATGATAGGAGTGAGTGCCACTGGTCTGTAATAATTGAGGTTACTGATAGGGAACTTCTTTGGCAGCAGAACAATGGTGTGGAAGCCTTCAAACAAGATGGAATAGTGGACTGGGATAAAGACCGATTGAAGATCCTGGTAGACTCCAGCCAACTGTTCAGCACAGTCTTTAAGCACTTGGCTAGAGATACTGTCAGGACTGGCAGCCTTTGTAGGATCCACAGCCCTCAGAATGCTCTTCACCTCCTGTTTCTCCACAATGAGGTGGGGGCTGCAATTGGCTGGTGGTTGTATTTTATCTCTCTGATGTCTCCACTTCAAAGCGAGCAAAGAAATGATTCAGTTCCTCTGCCAATGAAGCATCCCCCTCAGCAGGGATGACATTGGTTGGTTGATGGTTTGTAATTTGTTGAGTCCCTCACCACACCTTCCTCATGTTATTGCTATAAAAATTATCCTCAATCTTCCTCTTATACTCAGCCTTGGCCTTTTGAATACCTTTCTTCAGATTAGCTCTGGGAACACTATATCTTGCCCCATCACTGGACCTAAAGGCCTTGGTCCTGTCACGCAAGAGGCGCTGGACTTCTTTGGTCATCCAGGGTATCTGATTGGGATAGATCCTAATACGTTTATCCACAGTGACAGTATCTGTGCAGTGTTTGATATAGCACAGAACAGTTGCAGTGTGCACCTCTAGGTCAGGGTGGTAAAAGACATCTCAATTTGTGTTCTCAAAATAATCCTGAAGTTGTTGAGAAGCATCTTCTGGCCAAGATGGTAGTACTGGCATTAGGTAGACTGCATAGACTGCAGCAATCAAAACCACGCTGAATTCCCGCGGAAGATATATGGGTCTATATTTAAGAGTCATATACTCCAGATCCATGGAGCAGTGGCTGTCTAGTCTTTGTATTGATACACCAGCTTTTGTTCACATAAAAGCTTAAACCTCCCCTTTGATCTTGCCAGAATCTCTACTCCTGTCCTGCCCGTGAGCTATGTAGCCTTCCAGTTCAACAGCTGCATCTGGAATGAAGCCAAGTTTCTGAGATTAGCAAAACACAGCAGATGACTTTAGTCTTTGCAATCTGTAGCCTTAATTCATCCATTTTGTTAGTCAGAGATCTTGTGTCAGCTTTGAAATTCAGCTGCCACATTTTTTTTAAGAGAGTTGGAGGAGTTGAAAAGTTCAAGGTTATTCTGTATGTCGTATTAAGAAATTCCAGTGGCAGTTAATTGGTTCTCGTGATTTATGAAGTGTAGAAGTGGGAGGAAAGAAGGAAGGAGAGAAGGTGGATTCTGTGTAACGCGCGAAAAATTTTCACTTTGGAAAATTGCCTTTGACATGCCAGATCTGTTTCTAAATAAATCAATTGGAGAGAAAATGTCTTGGAGTGATTGATATTATGGATACTTTCTGGATTCCATACATTTATTTCCCAAAGACACTTTTTAATTTTTGAAGGGGGTTGGCTGTTACCCTGAAGTTCTTTTCCCAGAGATGGAGAAAGATCAACCATCAGCTGAAGTTGTAAATGTGCAGGGGGGAGCGTTTGGGGGCCCTCCCTCTGGAGCATTAATTGAACCTGTCAGCCCTTGTTTGGAGGAGATAATGGATGCTGGCAGGAGGAGAAAGAGATTTGGGAGCTATACCGAAGTGTTTCAACTTAAGAAGTTGTTATAACCCAGAGGTAACCCAGCTGTCTGAAGAGAAATCTTTCTCTAGTCCCAGGCATATGGCTATTCTGCCAAATTGGAGGGAAGAAAGACAATTGGGGTCAGAATTCTCTCAAGAAGACAACCCCCAGATTATTCCTGGAAGTCCGTCAAGGGCAGATTTACATCAACAGTTCCAGAATTTAAAGGTGACAGGTTTGGTCTCACAGTCTGCTTGGACGGGTGGAAGGTTGAGACCACCCATATTCACTTACCTAAATATCGTGAGGAATGAGGAGACTATACAGATGCCAGTTGGTGGAAGCCAGAAAGAAGCATCAACTGACACAGGTATGTTGCAGCCTCCAAGGCAATCCCCTCATTTTCCAGAAAGAATTTTGCCTCTTACAGAGAGTATCCCTCCAGGGTGGGGATTTTATCCAGGCCAGGGGTGGATTCAATGCCAATGGCAGCCAGCACCAACACAGCCCTGGTCTGTGGGGCTGCCCAGACAGCAGCCACTTCCCCCTCCACCTAACCAGGGAACCAGACCACACCCATCTTCCTCCTGGCAACCACAATTGCAGCCCCAACTGGCAGCGAGGCCACAGGGACCCCTATTCCAGAAGGGCACCACCCAGCCAGGATTCAGGTGGCCTATCCAGCCTACGTATGCCACCCAGCCTGTTCCTTCCATTCCAGTACAACTGCAGGGGCCTGGCATGTGCCACCTCCGCAACCACGACCCAGGCTGGACCAAATACCCTTTGAGGCCATATTTGATAGCCGCCATGAACATTTCAATTACTTCCTCACTCAAATCCGATCCTATATAGAACAATTTGAAGATCAATACGCCACAGAGCACAATTTGGTTAAACAAATTGGATGAATGAAGGGGTGGCACAACTACACAACGAACAAGCCCCCGAATTATACAATGTAAATGGATTATTCAATTATTAAGACTCAGATTTGAAAATCCAGACAGGGTAGCAGAGAATGAAGTTAATGGAAATGAGGCAAGGCAACAACCCTTGCCAGAATTCATTTGGGACTTTAGAAGGGTCACAAGTCACCTCACGGATTGGCCTGAAAGAATGACTTTACACTATTTTAAAAAAGCCATTGATCCAGAAAAAGGCCTGTGAAATTAATTAACCTGCTAAAACGCCCAATCAGATTTGAGCAAGCGGATGGAACCTTAATTGGGGGGGGGCAGCCACTCAAATGACAGAATTGATCAAGATGTAATTAGGGCCCCATCGCGAGCTCATATGCTTCATAGTGGCCCCAAAGATGTCAGAATCAATCATACTGGGACTTGCTTGGTTAGACAAATGGGCCCCGATGATCAAATGGGAAGATGGATTCATAAAAATCCTCATTGAACCGGGCCCATCGCCCCCTCTTCCACCCACTACAAAGCCACCAGTCAGCTTGAACCCAGAGCCTGAGCCAACATCCATGGTATCCCACCTTCTCCCAGATAACCCCCAGATACCCAACCAATACAAGGACTTGGCTGAAGCATTCAGTGAAGAAGAGTGTAATGTTTTACCTCCCCATTGAGCTACTGATTGCGCCATAGAATTAGAGCCCGGGGTGAAATTACCAAAACCGAACATGTATTCCATGATGCCTGTTGAAATGACCAAATTAAGGAAATACATCGACAACAATTTGGAACAAGGTTTTGTTGAGCCTGCCAAATCAAGATTAGCTGCTCCCATGTTGTTCAAGGAGAAGAAAGATGGTGGGTTGAGATTGTGTGTTGACTTTAGAGGCATGAATGCCATATGCGTCAAAAACATGTATCCTCTCCCTCTTATGAAGGACTTATTGAACCATCTGTCGAAGGGCAAAGTATTAATCAAGCTTACTACCAGGTCCACATCAAAGAGGGAGATGAATGGAAAATTGCTTTTAACTGCCCTCTGGGTAGCTTCCAATTCAAAGTCATGCCTTTCGGACTTCAGGGGGCTCCTGCAGTGCTTATACAGCTCATCAATGAGGTGCCACACCCGCACCTTTACCAAGGGGGGGGGTGTCCTCCTGTATCTGGATTACATCCTTATCGTCAGCAAAACCATGGAAGAACATGTTCAATTGGTCCGACAGGTTCTAGAAAAACTTCTAGCAGCCAAATTATATGTGAAACTCTCAAAATGCTAATTCCACAAAGAGTCGCTGGACTACTTAGGCTACCGAATACTCAACCTGGGGATTGAAATGGACCCTGGAAAGGTGAAAGCGGTGCTGGACTGGCAATCCCCCAGAACCCAAAAACAACTTCAAAGTTTCTTGGGGTTTCCCAACTTCTATAGACAATTCATTCTGTCCTTTGCTGAAGTTGCTCTCCCGTTGACAGAGCAATTAAAAACGGGCCCGTCACCCACCAAACCAAAGCCGAGTCAACCCCTGGCTTGGACTATGGACTGTCAGAAAGCTTTCGAGACCTTAAAACACCTCTTTGCAGCTGAGCCCATCCTCCAACACCCAGACGTGACCAAGCCTTTTATTGTCCAAATAGATTCAAGTGATGTAGCGGTGGCAGCTGTTTTGCTGCAAAAGAACTCTCAAGGCCGACTGATGCCTTGCGCTTATGTGTCCAAAAAGCTGACAGATGCAGAGCGAAGGTGGGCGGTCTGGGAGAAAAAAGCATTCGCCATACGATGGGCTTTATTGACTTGGAGGTATTTTCTAGAAGGGGCGCCAGAGGCCTTTGAGGTATGGACTGATCATAAGAACCTCGAGGCTCTAAAGACCCCTAGGAGATTATCACCCAAACAAGTCTGCTGGGCCCAATATTTCAAGTGATTCAATTTCAACATTAAATATATCCCCGGAGGGAAAAACGTTCTGGCGGATGCTCTGTCCAGAAAACCTGTTTGACAGCCACCGAGAGGAAATAGTACAAGCCTTAATTTCAGATACTCAATCGGCAGGCCAAGTGACCACTCGAGCCCAAGCCAACTGCAACCCCAACGCCTAGAAGATAAGCTGACTGCAGAATTGAAAACGGCCCTATTGACTTATCCTTAGTTCCTGGACCATCAAACCGAGTTGACCATGAATGATGGACTAGCTTGGAAAGGGACTAATCCTAAGACTACTGGTACTAAAGCGTAGCCACGACTCCCAGCTGGGAGGCCACTTCGGATTCCTAAAAACCCTACATTTACTGAGAAGACAGTTCTGGTGGCCAAAAATGAAATTTGATGTCGAAGACTATGTAGAAAGTTGTTCAATTTGTGCCACGATGAAACACAGAACTGGAAAAACCCCTGGCATCCTGCAACAAATTGCTGAACCAACCCAATCTTGGGAAGAAATCACAATGGACTTTATTGTTGAACTACCTAAGAGTGAAGGGAATATGATCATTTGGACTATAATTGACTTATTCTCTAAATAGGCCCATTTTATAGTCTGCAAAGGACTTCCATCTGTGAAAAAACTTGCAAAGCTGTTCGTGAAACATATCTATAGACTACATGGAGTACCTCGTAGAGTAATATCAGACAGAAGGGTACAATTTACTACAAAATTTTGGAGGGAATTTCTGAAATCCATTGGTTCCTCTTAAGGGTTATCCTCAGCATTCCATCCTGCTTGTAATGGAGCAGCGGAGAGGGCTAACACCATGATTGAAAAATACATTAGATGCTATGTAAATTATCAACAAGAAAATTGGGCTGAGTTATTACCTTTTGCTTACAGTAATGGTAAGGTAGAGGTTGCTTACAATAATGCAGTACATAGCAGCACGGGATTGACTCCATTCCAAATCAACACTGGAATGGATTTTGTCCCAATGCTAGAGTTACCTAGACAACCTCCCTCATCCATGTCCCTGACAGAATGAACTCATTAAAGAAAGGGTGGGAAGATACAAAAAGAGCTTTGAACAAAACTGCAAAAAATTATAAAAAACAGGTGGATAAACATAGATCTTTTTAACTGCCTTTTAAAGTAGGAGACAAAGTATATTTGTTGAACAAGTATCTTAGGTTGAAACTGCCCAGTAAGAAGCTGGGTCCAAAATTCTTGGGTCTGTTTCCAATTTCAAAGATAATCAATCTGGTCACTGTTCTATTAAGTCTTCCTCAACTATTGGAGAAAATTCATCCGGTGTTCCATTGTAGTTTACTAAAACCAGCTACTGCATCAATGATAAGACCACTGCCAATCACTCCCCCTAAGCTGTTAATGGTACGGGTAAACACATTATGAGATTCAAAAAATTCTCGATTCTAGATTACAGCGTGGCCGATTGCAATATTTGGTCTTATGGAAAGGATATCCCCTCTCATATGCTAGTTGGGTAAAGAGTTGGGATGTTCATGCTGATCAATTGGTTAACCAATTCCATGAGGATTTTCCCCACAAACTGAAGGGTCCTCGTGGAGGAGGGGAGAGGGAGTTAAGGACAATGTATTAACCCCTGTATTTTTTTTCTTTTCTTTTAGGAGGAGGAGTTTTCAAGGGGGGACGCCTGTCAGCTTTGAAATTCAGTTGCCACATATTTTTAAGAGAGTTGGAGGAGTTGAAAAGTTCAAGGTTATTCTGTATGTCGTATTAAGAAATTCCAATGGCAGTTAATTGGTTCTCGTGATTTATGAAGTGTAGAAATGGGATGAGAGAAGGTGGATTCTGTGTAACACGCGAAAAATTTTCACTTTGGGAAATTGCCTTTGACATGCCAGATGTTTCTAAATAAATCAATTGGAGAGAAAATGTCTTGGAGTGATTGATATCATGGATACTTTCTGGATGCCTTACATCTTGCATTGGTAAGAAATATACTTGGAATTGAGGGCTTATGTGGAAACTTACTCAGCCTAAAGAAAACCCTAGCATGGCATCTTCTCTTCCTCTTCCTGTTCCTCTTTCTCTGCCTCTTCCTCCTTCCTACAGGGACAGTAATCCATGGTTCCCCCAGGGGCCTAGCTGCCTCCTTCATTATGTTATGAGAATGTATAAAATCGTCCGTAATAGTCTTTTCACATTTTAGTACAATTTGTAACAAGGCTTGCCGACTATAGATGCTCCTTGCCCCACAGGATTCAGTCAAGGAAAGGATGCAAAACACAATCATACACACCGTACACTGAAAGGAGCAGTTAGCCACAGCATGCATGTACGTAGCCATCTTGAAAATATATGGTTATACTGGTAGAATCTGCAAATTGGTGAATCCGGAGAGGCATACAGCCCTACGGTGGGGATTGTGCAAATGATGTCCACACAAGGCAGCGATTAAGAGGAAGCTGAGTGCTGGGGTGAAGTCTCGGCTAAGGCTCACCTGGGAGCAGACTCCACCGGATAGATGGATGAAGCTGTGAACCTGGGAGACTCATCGAAACCCATGTGGTCTATTGGCACTGGGAAGGACGATTGGGAGGGGAAGACCAAAGGAGTCACTCTCACCTGAAGCAGTTGCCAGCATGGATGGAAGGAAGAGTTGGAAGCACTCAAAGATGATGAGGAAGAATGGGGCAAGCCCAATCATGCTGACTTCTCATGAAACAAGCCATGCGTTGCATTATGGATGCATTCCAGTATTTGACGGCACGGGAGATCCTGACCAGAATGTTCAGTGATGACAGCCACTGAACCAGATTTGAAGATGAAGACAAGAAATCTTCATCACTTGACACCATGGAGGCAGAATCTGCCACCCTGACAGGGGCTATTGTGGCTGTGGAACCTTCACCAAGAGACACAGCCAGAGCCAACTGCTGTTGCCCATTGGCTGCCAGCAGACCTAGCAATCGAATCAGACAAGGAAGAGGTAGAGCCTGGGCCAGCTTCAGAGCCTTTAAAACGCTTTTATGAAGAAGCAGAGTCAGTAGCAGATGCAGAGCGGGGCCTTCTGTCTACTGCCATGTGGAAAGGCAGCTGTCTTCGGGACTGAGCTGAGTGAGGGGATGAAACAGATGGGGCCCATTGGAGATGTCTGTATGCATGGAGAGGAGAGCAACAGAATGCACTAAGCCAGCTCTCAGAGAAAAGAAGTCATAGACGCTAGCCAGCCCCTCCCTCCCAGGTCTTATTTTCAGAGAAACACAGTACCTGATGCATGTCCTCCCCTATATGCAGGTATACAGCCATGAGATCCTCAGAGGAAGCTAAGGTGAAAGTTGTCACACTGGCACTAGAAGGGGCCACAGCCCAATTGATGCACAATGCAAACGCCCCCAAATTAAGGAACTTCAAGCATTTCATGACATCATTTGGCAATGGTTTGAAGACCCACTAGCCAATAGGAAGGCCAGAGACCACATAAAGATAATGCGGCATGGGAACAGAGCAGAATACACAGAGGAATTCCATGATCTGAAGTGCTGCCTTGACTGGCCGGAGATCTTCAGGAGCTCTTTCAAAAATGGACTGAACAATGACCTACTGTATATACATCATGAGGGGGTCTCTCTTGCTTTCATAATTGGTACGTGCTGGCCAAGGAAGTGGAGATTGACCAAACCCATTACAAATACTGAATGGCCAAAGTCTGGAAGAAATCACTTCTGGAAAGGGAGTGGAGGTCATGGAGCTCACTTCCTCATCCAAAATGAATGAATGAATGCTTTATTGGCCAAGTGTGATTAGATACCCAAGAATTTGATTTGGTGCATATGCTCTCAGTGTACATAAAAAGAAGAGATATATTCATCAAGAATCATAAGGTATACCACTTAATATAGTCATAAAGTACAAATAGGCAATCAAACAGTCAATATAAATCGTAAGGTTTTAAAGTATGATTCCTGGAAGTTTTCAAGAAGAGATTGGGCAGCCCCTTGTCTGGAATAGTACAGGGTCTCCTGCTTGAGCAGGGTGTTGGACTAGATAGATGAAGATGGTGCCCAACAAGGATGGTGAGGTTCTAGTCCCGGAGAGCTTATCACCTTTTAAATCCTTCTGAACCTCCATCTTCACCAGAAGTCGCCTGAAATCATGCGCTAAAGCTCCTGTAAGTAACCAAGATCCCTTGGCAAGCTCCCACAGTCTTCTCCAGCAACCATAGCCTTTCATTCCCGAGCCCCTGCGAAGCGCAATTCCCCAGTGGTAAGGCAGGGCAGGTGGGCGGATGTTCCGGGACCACTTAAAGGTCAACTTTAAGAGTGTCCCCATGGAAGAAGCCGAGCAAACGTAGTGGCGGCAGGGGTGACGGGGCATGTGTGTCCCTCCATAAGGAGTATGAAGGGAGGCAGACACTGCACCTCTCAGGAAAAAAGTAGGTGCCAAAGCCCTGGCTGTCACCTGGGAGGGGACCATGGAGGGACCCATCACATGCCCTTGTTGCCCCCACCGCCTCTACTTTTGTTCTCATTCTCATTGTTCTCATTGTTCTCATTGTTCTCATTATTCCATGGGGCGCTCTTGAAGTCAATCTTTAAGAGCTGGAAGACATTTTGTTAGATCACCATCAACTCATCGTTGGGAGAGTGTAGCCCCTGAATACACAAGAAGTATTGGGCAAAGTTCTCTGATTTTTAAAATGCATCCTTGCGGTGTTTGACTCCTTCATGCTCCTTGTGCATGCCAGGAGCACCTAACTGGAGCAAAAGAGAGCTAAGTTGACTGCTATGAAATGAGTACCTTGGCTTCCCCTCTTGCTCCTCACAGTTGCCCTGAGCTGGTGCGGTTCTTTACTTGGGCAGCCAGACGCCCGCAGTAGCAACAGGCAGTTCCGCCCGGGCCCCGCTCAGGTGTCCGGCTGGGGCTGTCAGGAGTTGCTACCGTCGGCGCAGCTCCGCGCAGCTCCAGGAGCCACTGAGCCTGAGCCTCCAGTGCCGCTGCTGAGGTTGCAAAGTGCCGCCGCCGCTCCTCCTTTTTGCCTTTCCCTTCCTGAGGCAACGTAGGACTGGAGCCATGTGGAGCTGCGCCGGCGGTAGCAACTCCTGACTCAGGGGGCCTCCGAGGGGAGGGGAAGGAGAAGAAAGGGGGGGGGGAAGGGGGCGATTCCCAAAAAATCTTGTGCTGACCCGTCTGTCAAATTTTAAAAGTCAATGTGGCCCCCGAGCCAAAAAGTTTGCCCACTGTTAGGAATAACAAGGTTACCTAACGTAGTTTGGGTAAAATAATATATATAAACTATGATAGTGAGTTTAAGTGTGTGTCATTTTAAAATGCAAAGCATGTAATTTTGGATGCGGTTGTGAAACCGCCATAAGAGAGAGCAAGAGAACTTGATTGATTGCTGGCTTACTGAATTGCTTGCTGACGATGATGGATTGATGGTTTGATAACTGCGTGTTTCCTGCTTCTGCTGCTGAAGGAAGAAAGGAGATTTGACTTCTTCATATCTCTACTGCGAGGAGATATATTATTGGACTGATATTTGTAAGTTTACTGACCTCTTTTTCGACACTGGACTTTGCAACTGAATAATCCCCAAACGGACTGAACTAGTGAATGATATATGAACTGTTTGACTATGCTAAAACTCTCACTGGAATAAACTATTTAACTAGCATAGTGTATCTGTTTTACTGAGTGTAAGTTACAAAAACGTTTATCTCACATATTTGCCTGACTGCCGTGCAGATTTCTGCTAGGGTGTATCCCTAACACCCACCCCTGCCTTAGATGCTATATAAATTATCAACAAGATGATTGGTCTGACTTCTTGCCCTTTGCAGAGGTGGAGCATAACAATTCAGTTCACAGTAGCACTGGTTTTACCACATTTAAAATAGCTTCGGAGCAAGACTTTGTACCCATACCCAAACTTGCACAAGAGAAACCCAATGTTCCGTCATTAACTGAGTAGATAACCCAACTCCATCTTACCTGGCCAGTTACCCATAAAGTATTAGATGATGCTCATCAAGCTTATAAGAAACAAGCTGATAAAAAGAGAGATCCACAAAAACAGTATCAAGTGGGGGACAAAGTCTTCTTGTCCACTAAGTATTTACAAACCACACAAAAGTTTAAAAAATTGGGACCTAAATATGCTGGACCTTTTCCAATTGAATAAATAGTGAATCCTGTGGCAGTACAACTGCAATTACCTAAGAACCTTAGACAGGGGTGGGATTCAAATTTCTTAACAACCAGTTCTGTGGGCATGGCCTAATTTGTGGGTGTGGCTTGGTGGTCATGTGACGGGGGAAGTGGCCACGTGGTCATGTGACAGGTGGGCATGGCTATGTGGTCATGTGACTGGGGTGGGCATAGCCATGTGGCTGGCAACCCAAATTTAAGTGGTCCTCACTTAATGACCAGGTGCTCATTTAGTGGCCAATTGCTTAGCAAGTGCTTTTGGCCTGTTTCCAAGACCTGGGGAGGCCCTGGCAAGGCCCAGGAAGGAGGCCATGTGGTTGACAATCCAAATTTAAGTGGTCCTCACTTAATGACCAGGTGCTCGTTTAGTGGCCAATTGTTTAGCAAGTGCTTTTGGCCTGTTTCCAAGACCTGGGGAGGCCCTGGCAAGGCCCAGGAAGGAGGCCATGTGGTTGACAATCCAAATTTAAGTGGTCCTCACTTAATGACCAGGTGCTCGTTTAGTGGCCAATTGTTTAGCAAGTGCTTTTAGCCTGTTTCCAATGCCTGGGGTGGTCTTGGCAAGACCCAGGCAGGTGGCCATGTGGCTGGCAACCCAAATTTAACTGGTACTCACTTAATGACCAAGTGCTTCTTAGTGGCCAATTGCTTAGCAAGTGCTTTTGGCCAGTTGCCAAGGGCTGGGGAGGCCCTGGCAAGGCCCAGGAAGGAGGCCATGTGGCTGGCAATCCAAATTTAAGTGGTCCTCACTTAATGACCAGGTGCTCGTTTAGTGGCCAATTGCTTAGCAAGTGCTTTTGGCCTGTTTCCAAGGCCTGGGGAGGCCTTGGCAAGGCCCAGGCAGGCCTTGGCAAGGCCCAGGCAGATGGCCATGTGGCTGGCAACCCAAATTTAAGTGGTACTCACTTAATGACCAGGTGCTCACTTAGTGGCCAATTGCTTAGCATGATATAAGGATTAATACAAATTGGAAAGGAAAGACTGCAGAGATTGTGCACAAGTGATTTGTACCAACCAACACACTATGTAACTGAAGATGGTTTATGTTTTATGTTTTTGTTTAAAAAAATAAAACATTTTATTTAAAAATTTTCATTTATATATGCATACAACTTCTTGTTACATTGATGTTGCTATATATTGATTTAAACAGAAACAGGTAATGTATAACATCAATGTAACAAGAAGTTGCCTGTCTCCCTTTTGGTAAGTTACTTTTCTTTATGTATTTATATGCAAAACAGATACTAAAGAAATAAACAAACACATAAATAAAAATTATTTTACTATTCATCTTGATGTTTCTTTTTTGAAGAAACATCAAGATGAATAGTAAAATAATTTTTATTTATGTGTTTATTTATTTTAGTATCTGTTTTGTTTTTATGATTAATAAAAACAAAAACAGATAGTAAAAAAATAAATACATAAATATAAAAAAGCAACTTATCAAAAAGAAGACAGGCAAGTTGGCTAGCCAACTATGCCGGGGTCCTCCTCAGTCTTCGAGCTTGCTGCGGCGAGGATGGCTGGTCCAGGAGTTGGCTCTTGACCGGGCTTGTGGCGGCGGCAGCAGGAGGAGGTAGGGGACTGGCCCAGCAGGACTTGCTGTTTTGCCTCCTCACTTACCAATCGGTGGTGGAAAGGCAATGCAGCAACCCTTGGGCTGTGACGGGCGAGGGAAGGTGGCAGACCTGTGCCGGCGGCCTAGCCAAGATGGTAGCCGCCATGTGGGCAAGGCAGCAGTGTCAGGCCTGGGAATCGGCTGGCGGCAGCAAGAGGAGATAGGGGACCGGGCCAGCAGGAGCTGCTGCTTTGCCTCCTCACTACCAATCAGTGGTGGGAAGGCAAGGCAGCAAACACTTGGGCTGCGGTGGGCGAGGCAGCGGTGCCGGGCCTGGGAGTCGGCTGGCAACAGCGGCAACAAGAGGTGGTAGGGGACCAGGCCAGCAGAAGCTGATGCTTTGCCTCCTCACTACCAATCGGTGGTGGGAAGGCAAGGCAGCAACAATGGAGGGCCGCGGGCGAGGGAAGATGCGGGTGGGTGACGGGACTGGCGGTGGTAGGTAGATGACCAGGTTGGAAGATCATACTTACCAATCCGCGTTTTCGGAGGCTGGTGGCAGGGTAGGCAGTCTGGGCAGGCGAAGATGGCTAGAGGCGGCAGCGGGAGGCAGGCAGGGCAAGGCATGCCAGCCGGGCAAGGACGGTTAGCGGCAGTGGCGACCGAGGCTTGTGGCTTGCCCTCACTCAGAAGGGCGGACAGCTGGCTGGGCTACTGCTGCTGCTGCTGCTGTGAGCGATGGTGCCGCACGGGTAAATTTTTGTAATTAGCGCACATGCGCTATAAGTAGGGGTAGGGCGGGAAGAATGAGAAAGGGATTTTTTGCACGTGTGCAGTAAAATAAAAACCTGTTTTTTTAACTTTGAAGCGGCGGATAGGGGCAGGGGCTGGGGCAATGAAAGGAGGAGAGGGCGGGGGAGAATGCGGAAGGGATTTTCGTGCGTGCACAGTTTAAAAAAATGTTTTTTTTTTAAAAAAAGCGGTTTTACTTTGGAGTGGTGGATGGGGCAGGGACCAGGGGAGTGAAGGGAGGGGTGGGTGGGGGAGAATGAGGAAGGGATTTTTGTGCATGCACAGTAATAAAAATTTGTTTTTGGCCCGGAGAGGGGCGGGACCAAGCAGGGGTCAGTTTTACCGGTTCTTAGAACTACCAGTGATGTTAACAACCGGTTCTATAGAACTTGTGCAAACCAGTAGAAACCTGTTATGTCTCCCCTTTAATTGCAGGCGAGCAAAACAAAAAGCAGCTGTTTCAGAATTAATTCAAATCAAAAACAAACCCCCACAAAAGAACGGCTGGAGTAAATTCCAATACACAGCAATAAATCCCCACTCTGTCCGGCAACATTGGCGTGGCAGTAAATCACAAGCCTGAGAGAGTTTGCTGCAAGTCTTCACTCCCAATTAGTCACCTTGCTTCTGGCGAATTCCACCAGCCCAGCCGTGTCCTTTTTTTCACTTATGAAGCGTGCTAATTTCCCTAATTAATGACTAGCTCTACGCTTCCTTTCTAACTGAGTTTGTCTTCTCAGCCTCCTTCTGTTTCTGACATCTACCATAAGTTCTCCAAATTTTCATCTCTGCTGGAAAACTCTCTCATGCCTTCCCTGTCAGCCATTCCCAGCTGCTGATCAGATAAAGAACCAGAGGAGGTCGAAGGTCCTGACAACTCTATTACTTCAGGTCTATCTTCCCTTGCTACATCCATCTCCTCATCCTGGTTACTATCCAAATCGCTAAGCAATGCCGGCTCATATTTTGCTGCCATGTCATCACTTGAACCCATATCTGCCACAGGAGCAGAATCCAAACCCGGAGCCACAACAAAAACCCACCCCTGCCCTTAGACGGATTCACCCTGTTTTTCATGTCATTTTATTGAAACCTGAACATACCTCCAAATTGCAACCTGCTCCGGTCGACCCTCCAGTACCTCTTTTGATTGAGGGTGAACAACATTTTGAGCTTAAAGAAATGTTGGACTCACAGAAACAAAAGGGTCGACTCCAATATTTGGTTGTTTGGAAGCATTTTCCTCCTTTTCAGTCAGAATGGGTAAATGAACGAGATGTTTGAGCCCCTAGGCTCATACAGGCATTTTGTGCGAAATATCCTGACAACCCTTAAACTTTTTTATTGCTTGTCAAATGTATCCTTTTATCTTGAATTTGTTTTCTTTTCTAGGGCTAATACCTCTTTTGCAGGAGGGCCGAATGTCAGCCTTCAAACCTCCTTTCCTTTCTCTCTCATCTTTCAGTTGCCATAGTAATGGGGGGAGGGTGAAATAATTGGATTTTGTGGGGGTGGGAAATGTGCTGGAGGTTTTAGAGAATGAACTGCATAACTTGGGGACAACTTTGTTTCCGCTTACTTGCTTGCTTACTGCGCAACTGTAGCTCTATATACAGGTCCTCAATGGAAGGCAGGTTGGTTGTAATTGTTTTTTCTGCAGTTCTAATTATCCTCTGAAGTCTGTGATGGTCTTGTTGGATTGCAGAACCAATCCAGAAAGTTATAGAGGTACAGATGACAGACTCAATAATTTCTTTATAGAACTGTATCATCAACTCTTTGGGCAGTTTAAGCTTTCTGAGTTGGCTCAGAAAGAACATTTGTTGTGCTTTTTGGATTACATTTTTGATGTTAGATGTCCATTTTAGGTCTTGAGATATGATGGAACCTAGAAATTTGAAGGTCTCTAATGTTGACACTGTGTTGTCTAGTATTGTAAGATGTGGTAGTATGGGAGGGTTTCTCCTACAGTCTACCACCATTTCTATGGTTTTGTATGTATTCAGTTCCAGATTGTTCCAGTCGCACCACGAGGCTAGTTGTTCAGTCACACGTCTGTATGTGGATGGAGGGAACTCCGACCTCAGCAGACAAAGACCAGGGGCTAACCAATATTGACTCTTATCCCTTGATAAGTGGCCTGATTACATTCATGACTGTCCCCATAAAGCTTCATTTCCTGGGGTCAAGGCTGAAGGCCACCCTTAGGGCCCCATTAGATTCAGCCTGTCCCAGGTACTTGGTAACCTGGTGCCAGTTGAGAAACTGGGCATCCAGTCAAGAAGGCTAAAAAGTCCCAGTCGCATTTTGCCAATTAGATGGCTTGGTTGCGGGAGGCATCCCTGCAACTTTTGCTACTAAACCCATAGAAATGTGGATTCAGAAGTCCTAAATTTCATATTGGCACCAAGGATGGAGGGACCCCTTGTTCTAGGGTTGGCCTGGCTGAAAAAGTGGAATCCTTATGTGAATTGGAGGAGGGGAATGATGAAATTCAAGACGATCAACCAGTGTTCAAGCCAGAGAGAAATCCCAACAAATCCCTCTCCGTGCAATGAGCTTGGTGTGATGATACAAGGGAAAATCCTTCCCACCATTCCCAACAAATACAGAGATCTGAGGGATATATTCAGTGAAAAGGGGTCAGATGAACCCCCCCCTCCACACTGGCCCACGGACTGTGCCATTGAAATCATGCCATGGACAAAGCTACCAAAACCGAAATTATACTCAATGGCCCCTAGAGAATTGAAGAAACTGCGCTTATTAATTGATAAATACCTAACTTGTGGATTTATCCAACCGGCATGACCATGGGTGGTGTCCTCAGACCCGTTCCAGGAGAAAAAAGATTAGGCTCTTCGTCTCTGCATCGACTGCATGGCCTGAATACAGTATGCATAGAAAACATGTACTCCTTTCCTCTGATGAAGGACATATTAGTCCATTTGGCAAAAGGGAAATTTCTTATTAAACTGGATTTGCTACAAGTATCTTACCGCATTAGGGGGGATGAGTGGAAAACTGAGATGGGGATGAGTGGAAAACTGAAAGGGGGATGAGTGGGAAACTGCTTTCAACTGCCCACTATATTGTTTCCAATTGAAAGTGCTTCCCTTAGGATTACAAGGAGCCCTCGCAGTCTTCATGCAACTTATTAATGAGGTACTGCATGAACATCTGTATAAAGGGTTGATGGTATATTTAGATGACATTTTAATCTACAGCAAGACTGAAACAGAACATGTGAAAACAGAAACTTTGGGCCACTAAACTCTATGTCTATGTCAAACTTCCATCAGGACAAAATAGATTACCTGGTCTATCAAATCTCCCGTGAGGGAATCAAAATGGATCCTGAAAAGGTCAGAGCAGTGTTAGAATGGGCTCCACCCCACTCTAGGAAGTTACAAAACTTCCTAGGATTCACCAACTTTTACAGGCAATTAATTTGTTCAAACAACCCAACAACCCCTTCATCATACAAGCTGAAGCCAGCAATGTTGCGGTGGGGGCAGTATTAATGCAAGAAAATGAAAACAGAGCATTACAACTGTGTACTTACACCTCAAAGAAACTATCTGAAACCGAAGAACACTGGGCTGTATGGTAGAAGGAGACTTACGCTGTGAGATGGGCATTCCTGTCCTTCTTAGAAGGGAGTAAAATCCTTTTCCAGATATGGATTCATTACGAAAATCTGGAAGCACTGAAGACCCCTCGTAAGTTAAGCAAGCACATTGGGTGCAACACTTCCAGAGTGGGGGTGGGGATTTGGCCCAGAGTAAAATGCATTCGTTTGGAAAATAGGTATGACCACCAAAATTACTGTGTTCCTTGCACTTTCAGGGAGTTCAATGATAAAGTGGGGGCGGGGATTTCCTGGCTATCATGGATGTCACAATACCATTGCTCCAAAGTGGCAATAATCAAACCAATGCTCCCATCTCGTCAACTGGCAGCCCAAATAACCACTAGATCGCAATACAGAGAAAAACTACCAGTTAGCAGCAATGTGGCCCCTGTGCCTTAAAAAAGACACTAACAGATGATGAGTGATTTTGCAACCACAATAATATCTGCTCCATCCAGAATGGACTAGCTTGGGTGGGAGCTAGTCAAAAACTCTTGATTTTGCAGACATGCCATGATTCAAAAACGACAAGGCATTTCGGATTCATAAATACGTTTAATAAAAGACAATTCTGGTGGCCCTCTCTCAAAAAGGACATTGAGAGCTATGTGTCCAATTGCCCTGTGTGTGCCTCTGTAACGAGAAGATAGGATAAAACATCAGGGCTGCTTCATATTGTGCCTGAGTCATCAGCACTCTGGTCTATGGACTTTATCATAGAACTCCCTGAAAGTGCAAGGAACACAGTAATTTTGGTGGTCATACCTATTTTCCAAACGAATGCATTTTACTCTGGGCCAAAATATATCAATGGCATGGGGTCTTGCTAAATTGTTTTTGCATCACATTTACCAGTTACATGGCACAGTCCAATGCATCATATCAGACAGGGAAGTTCAATTCACCTATGAGTTGTGGAGGGCCTTTTTATTAGGTACTGACCAGGGACTTAGTTCTAGTCACCAACTGCAAATGAATGGGGGGGGGGGGAGTACTTTAGATGTTTCATCAACTATCAGCAAGACAATTGGACCAACCTTTTACCATTTATAGAAGTGGCTTATAACAATTCTGTACTGGTTTCACCCCTTTCCAAGTCGCAACCAGTCAGAACTTCAAACCTAAGCCTGAATTACCCATCAAGGATCCTGTGATCCCCTCACTAAAGCATTGGATCAGCTAGTTACAAAACACCTGGCCGGTCATGCAAAAGGCACTTACTGAAGAGAGAGAAACTTATGAATGTCAAGCAGATAAGAACTGAGCCAAAGAAGTATAATGTAGGGGATTGGGTGTACTTTTCCACACGCTACCTACAGTCACTGCAACCTTTTAAGAAGTTGGGACCTAAGTTTGTATGGCATCATTAACCCAGTTACAATAGAATTAGACCGGCCCAAATCCCTTCACAAGGTTCACCCCTTTTTTCATTGTAGTCTATTGAAACTGAGGTGTCCTCGCCTTTGAGGCCTGTCCTTCCCCCATTCGCAAACCATTTTGATAAGGAAATTTTAGGTTCCCATAAACATTGTGGGACCCTTCAAGACTTGGTAGTGTGGAAAGATTTTCCCATTGCCCAAAATGAATAGGTTAATCAATGCCACATTAGACCCCCCCCCTAAATTTATCAAAGTTTCACAACCAATACCCTAATAAACCTAAATGAGACTAAATGTTGTTTTTCTCTGTTTATTATGTTATGTGCTGCAGGCATAACCCCTCTTTCTTTTGGGAGGACAGCATGTCAGGTCCTCCTCTGGGATGCTGTCATTCCCATGGAGGAAGGGGAAGGAGGATATAGGGGTTGCATTCTCTGCATGCTTTTACTTTTGCTGTAACTGTATGAGATTTAGGAAGGGGGACTATCTCAGAGACATGATAGACTTCCTCCCTGCCGGTTCTACTCTAACACCAAGGTTGCTGCACCCTGGGGATGAACTGCTATCAAGCTAATGCCTTGGAGTTCTCAAAACACCTTTTTAACACTGTTTGGCTACTGATGGACTGGTGAATGGGAAAGAATAGCTAATGCTTTGCGCAGTAACCTCAGATTCCACCTGACTTCTCTGTAATCACTTTCTCAGTAAAAGATTCTTTTGATCACTACTTGTTTCAAGAGTCATGCTTTCCTGAGGAGCAGTTGAGGCAGGTCCTTACACAATTCTTTTTCTTTTGAATCCTGAGGTTTGCAGCCACCACAGTGGAACAAGTACTGCACAAAAAGATTTTAACAGGAAAGTCAGTAGACTCTGTAAAAGACTAAGAAAAAAATCAAGCCAAACCCATAGATTCAATCATCTCTGAGATGTAATTATACATCTCAGTTTTTGTTGAGTATTTTTAATCCTTTGAAGTGTACATGAGTTATACTGCCTGTAGACTGTCCTTGGATTTAATATTTGTCTTCCAAATTTTGAGCATTACCTGCTGGCCTAAGCAGCTCTAGCTGTAGTGCAAAGGGGCCAGAAGACAATAGTTTCCGTTTCTTGTGCCATATACAGTTAGAATCATTAAGAAGTCAACATACCATAAAGTCAGGGTCCTCACAATGTGGTTGGTGATCTTTCTCCTGCTGCTGCCACATTCCATCATCCCTTCCAATCCACTTGTCCCAATTCCATTCACCTGAATTTTTAGTAAAAGAAGGTGGAAGAGAAAGTGTTTTTAAGCAATGATTCTATAGTTCTTATAGCTTCTTGAACTTCATTTTGCCCATGAGGACACATTTGAAATACTATAGTGTTCATTGGGATTCCCTCTCACTGTACTCAATGCATACTCACAAACCAGCATAGAATCTAGATAAAAAATACTGCATTATAAATATTATTTAATGCAACTCCATACCCTTGTTTAAATTTTACAATGTTCTAAATTTATTTTAGGGATGTCCTGCATAATAAATAGCAAAGTGTGTTAGGGATAACATTGTTTACCCTAACTGGTTTAGGTAAAATAATAAATATGTTATCATGGTTTATAAGTTAAAGTGTCTGCAACTTTAAATATAGGAATGTAATTAAGGGAGTGGTTGTGAAAGCACTTTAAAAGAAGCAAGACGACAGCTTGCTCTCTCTCTGGCTTTGATGATCCCTAATTACTGCATGGACTCAAGACTGCGTTACTCGAACGGGAGAGAGACAAAGGACTGATTTGTAAGTGAACTGACATAGGATATTCTACACGGACTTTGCTAACTGAATATCCTTGAATGGACTGACTAAATGATACATGACTAATGGACTGTTATTTTGACTATGCTATAAATGGAATAAACTATATTTTTGATAGCACAAGCGTATCTGTTATTTTTACTGTATGTTAATAAACATACAAACTTATATCACTCATTTACCTGTGTGCCTATCTGACTAACGCTGCACATTCTGTTTAGCTTGTCTCCTTAACCCTGGTTGGGGAACACAGGCTTAACACTGGTTAAGGGCCCAGAGGCTGCAAAGTCAGTTTAACTAGGATAAAACAGATTTATGTAAAAAGTGAGAGTTTGTGTTGTTATACATTACAGTAAACAGACAGCTGTGTTTTATTTATTAGTTTTATATCCATATAAAGAAAACATGGCACAAGTCAATCTACAAAGTTTGTCCCTTATATCCAAGCTGGATGGAACAAACTATGTATCATGGTCTATGAAATGTAGTCTGCTTCTACGAAGAGAAGGTCTGTGGAACATAATTGAAAACCCACCAAACGTAGAGGAATGGGATCCAGAGGATGATGAAGATAGACTAAAAATAGAAGAATTTATGCATAAAAATGAACAAGCTATTTGCATAATAGGATTAACATTAACTGACCAGCAACTTGTTCATATCCATGGAGAGCAAACGGCTGTTGGGTGTTGGCAGAAGCTGAAGAGGATTTATGTCCGAGATAACGTTGGTGCTCACATAAATCTAACACGGAAGCTTTTCAGGACGCATCTCCAGACGAATGGTGATATGCTGAGTCATTTGAAAACTATGCAAAGCATTTTTCAAGAACTGCACGAAAAAGAGCTTATTTTCTCTGAACTACACCAAGTCTACATAATTCTATCTTCACTTGATGAAAGTTATGACAACTACGTCACTTCCCTTGAAATTTTGCCAAAGGAAAGTTTAACTTTAACTGATATAACTGGCAGATTGATTGAAGAGGCAAGAAGAAGACTTGAAAGAGATGAGTTAAGGAGGGAGCAACTTCAAAAAGAAGTAATAAATCTCCTACTGCATACGCAATTAAAAAGTGTTTTAATTGTGGAGGAAGAGGACATTTGGCAAGATTTTGTAAAAAAGCAAAGTGCCAGAACACTGGCCAGAATACTAAAAGTCATCAAAAGATAAATAAAAATTTAGAGTTAGCCATGTATACTAACGGAACTGTAAAAAATAATTTATGGGTGGTTGATAGTGGAGCATCCCACTGTATAACAAATGATAACAAAAATTTTATTAAAATGTCCCAGAGTACAAAGCAGATATCGTTAGCCAATGGCTGGAAACTGAAAGCTAAAGGTCAAGGTATAGCATATTGTTCTTTCATAAAAGAGAATGTAAAAATGTTATATGTACCACAACTTAAGTTTAATTTAATTTCAGTTAGAATTTTGGTTAAACTAGGATATGTAGTTACCTTTAAAGGAGATAACTGCATAATTGAGAAAGAAAATAAGAAAATTACTGCATCTTTAAGAGGTGAATTATATGTGTTAAATGATAATGGTTTAGAGATGGCTAACACGGTTTATGATAATAAGAAACCTCATGATGAATGTAGTCACTTGTTACATCGAAGGCTAGGGCATTTAAATTTTAAAATGCTTAAGAAAACTGTTGAATTATTTTTAGGAATAAGTTTGAAACCTTGTAATAAGTATTTGCAATGTTCTATTTGCAATCAAAGCAAGGTCATACCAGCTAATAGAGTTGATGGATTTACTACCAAAGAGCCTTTAGAGGTAGTATTTGCTGATTTAATAGGTCCGAAAAAACCAAGTGTAGGAGGAGCTCGTTACATATTAAGTATAATGGACCACTATTCTAGATATGGGTTTTGCTATTCAATGAAGAGCAAAACTGAAACATATCTAAATCTATTTAATTGGATTAAATTTGCAGAAAGGAAAACTAAAAAGAAATTAGTAACTCTTATAACAGATAATGGTGCGGAATTTACAAATAATAAATTCCAGAATAGACTTAAAATGTTAGGTATTCAACATAAAAAGTCTGCACCATATAGGCCACAACATAATGCTTTTATTGAGAGACGAGGCCAAACACTACAATCAATAGCAAATACTATGTTGTCTGATTCAGGATTACCTGACAATTTATGGGAGAAGCAATAATGTGTGGTAATCATATATTAAATAATATTGTTAATTCAACAACAGGTGAATTACCATTCACACTGTGGCATGGTACAAAACCTGATTTAAGTTACATGCACACATTTGGAGCACCAGTATGGGTGCATATCCCTACACAACTCAGACACAAAGGACAGCATAGAGCTAAAAGATTATTTTTTGTAGGATATAAATCTAATCATAGATCTTATAGATTCTGGGAACCAGGTACATCTTGAGTTTACACCAGTGCTAGTGCAAAATTCCTAGAACATGTAGGATGGAATAGATTAGAGCAAGATTTAAATAACGAAGTAATTATTGAACCCTACAAAAGGCAGAAAGATCAGACTAGTTATAAGAAGAGTCCAATTAAAGAAGAAGTCCATGAAGAGCAAATAGGACCAGAATAAGAGGAAACAGTTGATCAGGAAGAGTTAAATAATCAAGAAGAGTTAATAAATGAAAGTCCACCTGTAAGTCCTGTAATACCTAGACGTACTACACGTGTAACTAGACCACCTGATAGTTATCAAGCAAGTATAGTTTGCCAAGAAACTAAAGTTCCAACTAGTGTAGATGAACTTAAGATGTATCCTGCTAAGGATCAGGAGAATTGGCAAAAGGCAATGGAAAAAGAACTAAATTCATTAAAGGTAATGAAAGTATATGAAGATGCTAAATTACCTCCAGGAGAAAAATCCATTGGGTGCAAATGGATATTTAAAGTAAAAACTGGAAATGATGGGACTGTTACCCATAAGACTAGGTTGGTAGTTCAAGGATTTAATCAAACTGCATCTGATTATGATGAAGTTTTCGCACCAAGTCTTAAAGCAACATCTTTGAGAGCAGCATTAGTGTGGGCAGCTAAGAAAAACTATGTCATTAACCATTTAGATGTAGAAACTGTTTATTTGCATGCACCATTGCAGCACACTATATATTTGAAAAAGCCAATTGTTATAAAAGACAATAAAGTAAATAGTAATGATTGTTGGAAACTCAAAAAGAGTCTTTACAGGTTGAAACAATCTGGGTTTGAGTGGAACCAATATATTGTGAAAGAATTAAACAATATAGGTTTTAAATCTGGTTTAGCAGATCCATGTATGTTTAAAAGAGAAAATAATGGAACGGTGTCATTATTGTTATGATGATATTGCTTTGATAACTAAGATGATATTGCTTTGATAACTAAGACTAATAATGAAGCTAATGAGATTATATCATTATTAGCCAAAAAGATAAAATTAAAGCATTTAGGTGAAATTAAAAAGTATCTAGGATTGACAATTAACAAAACAAAAAATGGATTTAAGATATCTCAAGAAGATAAAATTTGCCAATTAATTAAAACGTATAAAATGGAACTTTGTAAACCGGCAAAGACTCCAATGAGTCAGGAAGTTTGCCAAACTGATGCTCAAAGTCCCAAATTTGATAAGTCCATATATCAATCTTTGATTGGCAGCTTATCATATATAAGCAATTGGTCAAGGCCAGATATAGCTTATAGTGTTAATCAGCTGGCACGTTTTAATTCGGATCCACATCAATGTCATCGGCAATCATTAAAGAGAATTTTAAGATATCTTAAAGGAACAATGAACCATGCATTGTATATAGAACCAAAGGGTGATTTGAGTCTTAGTGCCTATGCAGATGCAAGTTTTGCAACTGACATAAACACTAGAAAATCAACATCTGGGATGACTATATTATTTGGTAAGACACTAATAGGATGGAGGTCAATCAGACAACAGCATATTAGCTTGTCCACGATGGAAGCGGAATTTTCATGTCTGTCATTACTATGCACTGACTTAATTCTGTACAAACAGTTATTATTAGACATGGGTATAACTGTTAAAGATTCCATTATTGTGTATGAGGACAACCAGGCAGCCATAAAATTAGCTACTAATATTGCTGTAAAAACTAGATCAAAGCATACTGATTTAAGATACTTAAATGTTAGAGAATCTGTAAAGAATGGGCTAATTAAATTGGAATACTGCATGACAGAAGAAAACATTGCAGACCAATTTACAAAAGCTCAAGGAGTAATTAAGTTTAAAGAAAGTTGTAACAAATATGATTTAAAGATGTAAATAGTTATATTATTATATTTACCTAAAAGGGGAGAATGTTAGGGATAACATTGTTTACCCTAACTGGTTTAGGTAAAATAATAAATATGTTATCATGGTTTATAAGTTAAAGTGTCTGCAACTTTAAATATAGGAATGTAATTAAGGGAGTGGTTGTAAAAAGCACCATAAAAGAAGCAAGGAACGTCAGCTTGATCCCTAATTACTGGATAGACAGAGATTGGACTGCGTTTTTCCCCTACTGAAAAGGAGAGACAAAGGACTGATTTGTAAGTGAACTGACATTGGATATTCTACACGGACTTTGCTAACTGAATATCCTTGAATGGACTGACTAAATGATACATGACTAATGGACTGTTATTTTGACTATGCTATAAACTCTAAATGGAATAAACTATCTTTTGATAGCACAAGCGTATCTGTTATTTTTACTGTATGTTAACAAACATACAAGCTTATCTCACTCATATATCTGTGTGCCTATCTGACTAACACTGCACATTCTGTTTAGCTTGTCTCCTTAACCCTGGTTGGGGAACACAGGCTTAACAGAAATGACCTGTCCCGCTGTTAACTTGGGGCCGAGGATATGCTGCTGTTGAAGATGAGGGGACAGTTGTTTGGGTTCCTGCTCGCTGTGTGCGTCCTTATCATCAGCCAAAGGGGCAAGGGGATGGATTTGGGGGATTGGAAAAGAAACACGTTGATCCAGGACATGGGGAAGTTAGCAAACCTTCATAATAAAACTGATTGTTGGATATGTATGCACATGCCAACTCACAAAACATCAGGGCTTCCAATGGTTGCAATACCTTTGGCCGAAGGTGACTGGTATAAGGGACAATGCTATGGCTGTTCAGGGATGTGGTCTAACAGTTGGACTACAAGTAACATAAATACATTGCATCTTGGAAGCCGAATCCAAGAGGTGGCGGGTATCTGCTGGACTCACAATGAGACAGTAGAGAATATGACTTACTTGGGAACATATCCATTTTGTAACAAAACAATTATTATTGGCAATGGAAGTCGGGTTTATCCGGATGACATGAAAACTAAAAATCTCACTTACTTTGTACATAATATTTCTAAATTTGATATCATATCTTTGATAAATGAAAATGGGTGTCCATTTATCCCTGCCACATGTTGTCCCATCATGATAGAAAACCAGCTGCCCAAATGTGCACATGGGAAATACACACCACCGCCCACTTATTTGGCTATGTTAATGGAATCTTTTGCACGATTAATCTATGCTGAACCAAATACGGTTGGTCATCTCCTGGGAGCAAATCTATGGTTGTTGTGTGGACGGATGGCTTATGATCGCATGCCAGCACGATGGAAAGGAGTCTGCACCTTTGGAAAAGTGATCCCATCTCATGTCATTTAAAAATCTTTGGGGACTGCTCATATCAGCAATGCGCGTTCCGCAACGGAAGTAAACTCTGTTTTGAATCATGCTTACTGGACACAGATATCAAGGGGAGTTATTCCTCCTTTAGGAGTCATGATGAACTATAGAGATTTGCATCGTTTAAACAATTGGACAGTTACTATGTTTAAAGACACCATTAAAACTCTAAAGCTGCTTGAAGAAGAGCAAGCAAAAATCCTTGACTTTGTCCTGCAAACCAGATATGCGGTGGACACTATATTGGCTGCGCAAGGGGGAGTTTGCACTGTGATTCACACACATTGTTGCATGTATATCTCTGATTATTCTCCAAACATTACAGCTACTATACAGCATATGGAACAAACCCTGAATGAGAATCCATTACAATCGGAGGACGAGGGACTGGACGTGTGGTCTGCACTTTGGTCCTGGTTGCCAGATGGTTCATGGATTCGTCACCTAATTGTTGGAGTGATATTGCTTTTTATACTTTCTAACTTTGTGTATGCTGTGGTATCCAATGTCTCCCTGGACTTTTAGGAATGTGTCGGGTGAAGCCTACGGAAGGAGAACTGTTGTTGCAGATGGCAAAAAGCTATCGAGGCATCCGCGATCATCAAAAAACTAAAACAGGGGAGATGTGGGAATAAACTTTGACTTCAGTATTGGGTAATGATTAGTCTAAGACCTTATACATACATGTCTGCCTAAAGGTCACTGAGATAAGCAAGGAAATTAAAAACAAACACCAGGAACATTTAAGCAGCTCAGATGATTGTAAACAATTCTGTGTAATTATTTTAATCCACAATGTGAATGTTTACTATGTACGAAATTCTCAATAAAAGGGAGCACTAGAATTTGCTCTGGACTCCCATCCCGAGTACACCAGCCTGTGTCTCATTCTTTCCATGGGAGACCACCACAGCCAATAAATAATTCTACAATGCTTTACAGCACTCTCTGAGCAGTTACAATATCAGCATATTGTTCCCAACAATTCAGATCCTCAGAAGGATGGAAGGCTAAGTCAGCCTTGAGCTGGTCAGGATCAAACTTCTGGCTGTGGGCAGAGTTAGCCTACAATACTGCATTCTAACTACTGCGCCACCAAGGCTCAATGCATATTCATCTCAGGCATGGAGAATCCAATCAGCTGTTTCATACATAGTATTTGCCATATCCTTAATTTTGTGATGGTCCTTTTTAAAAATTATCATTTTTCCCCAGGAGTCTGTCCTACAGGTTATGGAGTTGATTATAAATGCCTTATATTAATTCCCAAAATATCTGGGTTTTTTTTCATATGAATAGCAACTTTCCCTTGCTCCAAGATGTCCCAACATACCGTCAATTCCTTCTTCAGTTTCAAATTGTGGTTTCTCTTCCTCACCAACTCCATAGTACACATCCCCAAAATAATTCTAGATAAGGAAAAGATAACATTCAAGATTTATTTGTCCTGGAGGAAATAAATCTTTAGCATTCTTGAAGCCACATTTTTCCTCCCTATTTGATCTTTTTAAACAAAAATGTATCGCTGATTGAAACTGTTTTGCGGATACAGTGCCTGCTCCATGTGACAAACGCATCCCTCTAAACAGATATGATCTTCAACCGTTTGGATGCTGTAATTACTTACCTTTGCAGCAGAAGCTCATATGCAACCAGCTTGTCAACAATTAGAGCTTTTAATAATGGGGAGCCACAAACTTTATCAAAATATTAACATGCTAGTATATTAAACTGGCAAAGATAAACTGCATATATTTTCCTTTATATATGTTTATATATGCATATAAACTGCATATATTTTCCTTTACCCTTATTACCCTTTACCTTTATTCTTTACCTTTACCTTTACTCTTATTTCCAAGTAAAAATACTTAAATAATTAAGGCCTTTATACCTAATGAGAGGGGCTTATCCCTATAGAAACAAATCATTGCACCACCAACTTTTACCCAAAACATAGCATGTAAATATCAATAACACCTATATATACAGCTTCACAGTATTTATCTAATATCCAATATATCTAATATAGTATTTATATAATATCCACTCAAGAGTCACTTTGAACTATGAGATGGGTGGCAAATAAATTTGATAATAATAATGATTGATAATAATAATCCAGGCACATCCTGTCATGGCTTGATTTGCAAACCCTGCTCACAGTCAGACAAGAAGCAACAGGGGAGGGAGTGGGTTGGAATGCAAAGGAAGGGGTAATGGAATGTAAGAGCACTGACTCCAGGGGGAGACATACCAGCATTCCAAGGTCACCAGCTTGGAAAGTTCACCAGAGTCTGTTCCCCAAATTGAACATAATTGATTGGATGGAATAAAGTGACAAAGGGAGGACCAGGGAAAAGGGTAACTTTTAAACTATGCTGTTTGCATACAAAACCATTAGAATTGGTTTCATATCATACTTCCATATCCATAACTGCTCCGTAAATTATACTCTTTAGAAACAAAAATGATCCAGGAGTTTTTATTTGCTGCATGCACTGAATGGAATGGTTGACATTAAGCTAATTCTCACAGTAATACTCTGTCTAGAACCCACCGGAAGGTTTGAGGAATGATTTACAGAGAAAGATCATTTACAGAGAAAGACTTAAGCCTGTCTTTGTTTTCTAGGGAACATTTTTGAGCTACTTCTCCTTAGTTTCAGCGGCTTTAAGGACAATGTCTTTAACAGTTAAATATTTTGCTGAGTTCTTGGGAAGGTTATTTTGCCAGGCATTTCTAGTTCATACATTCAGTTGCCATATTCTCCAAAAATGGTCAATCAACCCAGCCGTACACAAAGCCACATCTATATTTACAATAAGCAAGTACTTAGGCAGGCAAGGACTTGTCATGTCATGCAAAAAACAAAGAAAAAAACTGAATTTTGAGCAGTTCTGCCATTACATTTCACTAGTGCCATAAACTCCCTAGGTGACTTTAAGCTGATTGCTATTCTACCACAGCCCCAGTTCCACACAATCAATACTCTTAAACTTGGAAAGTAGGAATCAGATTTACACTACAGCAGATTTACACTACAGTCTTATTCTGTCTAAGCAAATAGGGAAGATCAACTACTCAACTACTCACCTCCATAAGCTGGTCATGCATGTAGGGATCAAAGTCTCCTTCCAGGTCACTTTCTTGAAAACTGTTACCTGCTCTACCAGTGATCTTATGTAGCTTCTCTAGCCGTTCCAGGATCTCCTGACGCTTCAAGTTCTTCAGGTGCTTCAGCTCCTGCTGCTTCTGTTCCCTCTCCTTTTAAACAAATTAGTAAGTCCATGACTTAGGAAACTAGAGTGTTGCTTAAGAGATAAACCATTGATTAATGAGGTACACTGGGTCAAGATTTAATCCAGATTCCAAGCCACTCACTTTTCTCTTGCGCTCCCGAATTTCTTGGCGTTTCTCTTTGCGGTACTCATCCTTCCGACGCACAGATGTTGTAATAATGCGAGGATATGTTTTTACCTATTAGGGAGGGAATGGGAGTGAAAAGAGAAAGGTGATTTTATCCAATATTTATTGAACTGAGCATTTGGCCTTCCCATTCAGATTTCTACCCACTTCTACCACACTTACATGTTGTGCTTCAGGTTCCTCAAAACGAAAGTTGTACTTGCGCTCAAAATCCTCTTGCTTCTTTAAGAAGAACTCACCCTCATCTGATGAGTCTGAAACAGCCAGCTGGATTCCAGGTGGCCTATGGGGAGGCAGCATATATTGGACACAGTAAGTCAGTGATTCTTAAAGTATGATCCTAGGATCATGGGGGTCCCAATACCCTCTTAAGGGTTCATGAAATCAAAATGCCAGATAGTAAAGATATTTGCAAAACTTTAAAGCAATGTAACTTAATTTGTTAAAAATATTGGGAATTTTCATGAAAACTATTTATGTTAATATCTAATAAACTTAATATATTCAATATATAAATATTTTACAAATGCATCAGTTTTAATATTTAATGTTTAAATGTTGATAAATATAACCCATACAAATGAAAGCTCTTTTAGAGTTCTCCATAATTAGAAGAGGGAAGGGGTCCAGGAGCAAATAGTTTAAGAAATGATGATGATCAAACACAGCTGAAATATTTTCTACAATTCAATATTCCTTTTCTGCCCTAGCACATTGTGTAACCCTTCAGGAATTCTTAGTAGCAGCGTTATTTCAAAAATAAGTCCTATCTCCACTGGAGTTATATCTAAATTGTAGCTAAATTATTTATAAAGCATTATTATACTTTAATACAGGAGTGTCAAACTCACGGCAGCGTCACGTGACATATTGGGATTTTCCCGTCTTCATTAAACTGGGCATGGGCGTGGCCAGCACGTGATGCATCTGGCCCGCAGGCCGGGAGTTTGACAGCCCTGCTTTAGTAGATACAGAACAATTTATAATATTTGGCAAAAGAATTAAGTTTAAAGCAAGGGAGCTGTTTTACAAAGTGTAGCACTTAAATGGAATACACCAATCTTATGGTGTCAATGCTACATCATGGTTTACTCCAAAAAGTTTGGACCCATATTTCAATTAAAAAGCCTGGTGGTAAATATGCCCCTAGCAATAACTAATCGCCATTTCTCAAAACTACCCTGATTGGACACAGAAATCAAACAATCTTTCAAGAACCCAATAGGACCAAAGTTGAATTTCTAGGACAGTGTTGCACTGAATGCTGGAATGGGAGTGTACGAATGCACGCACAGGGAGGGGGTGGGAAGCTGGAAGAGCAGCTCCCAAACGTGCGTGTGCAGCAGCACCAGAAATTGGGAGAGCAGCTCCCTGGTGTGCATGGTGAGAAGCTGAGCTTCTAGTTTCTGGCATGCATATGCACGTGAAGACCAGCTGGCCCACATGCATGCACACACCGGAAAATAAGTTTCCAGCATTCCTCCATGCATAAAGACCATCTGGCTAGCCGGAACCCAGAAGAACAATGGGCGACAGCTGGCGTGCCTGGAGAGATGGCTCTGCATGCCACTTCCAGCATGCTTGCCATTGGTTTGACATCATGGTTTTAGGAGGACTGTGGAGATTGCTATAACACTATTGGACAAATTACTATGTTGTCAGTCTGGTTAACAGTTGAAAAACAGAAGAGGAAGTAAAGGAGAGACAAAAACAGGCTGCATGTAATTCTATGCAGTGCCTGGTAACTAAAGCTATGCTTAGATTGCATGCAAACAAACTGAGCAAATGATGGAGGAATTAGGCTATTCTAATACTAGGATCAAATTTATGTAAGAACAGAGGCCTTGTTATCAAACCAAGGTAGTCTTGCAACTGGTTTCTCACAGTGATCAACCAGTGTTTCTGGGGTGCTCAACTGAAAATGGAGAGATAACTCTCCCTACCAATATTCCTTGTAACTGGTAGTTGGAGACATGCTTTCCCCACATCTATGGTAACATTCAGTATAACAGGTCTATTCCCCTTGGATTTATTCAATCCCTCTTTAAAGCTATTCAAGTCAGTGGAAATCCCATCTTGTGAGAATGAATTTCCATAGATAATAATAGCTATGTGCCAAGCAAAGAACCTTCTTTTATTATTATTTTTAAATTTCCAACCTGCTGCACTGAATGACCCCTAGTTCTAAAGTCTGAAGAGAAGAAGCTTCTCTCTGGCCATCTTCCTTACATCATATATGATTTTATACATCTTAGTCACATCATCCTTCAGTTGCTTTTTCATAAATGAAACAGATCCATCCATTCAGAGAGACAATGTTCTAACCCCCAATCATTCTAGCATTTTTTCCATACTTTTCCAATTCTATCACTTCTTGTTTCAAATGTAGCTACCACATCCGCTTCAGTACACAAAATTCCAAGTTTGAATGTCTCACAGAGGTATCAAAGGATATCATGATATGGTCAAGTTTATTTTCAATCCCTAACATAGAATTGCCTTTTTCATAGCTTCTGTATACCGAGTTACATCCTTAATGAGCTACTAGTGATAACCTCAAAGTTTTTATATATACATTTGAATATAGATCTATGTAATACATCATTAGTATGTGTTAGAAATCAATGAATTCCTTTCCTATTAGCTCACTTTTTCTCCATTTTTGAAGGGGAAGAAAAAAAATCAAACAAAAAAGTACTGACTCTTCCTGTTGATGCTCCTGTTCCTGCTCCTGCTCCTCCTCACTGCTTCCTTCCTTATAACATTGGTTTAAGATATAATCTCTCAGAAACTGCTCTCCTTCATCCAGTTTCGGATCATTCCAGTATATTTTCAGTGGTATCTGTGGAGATAATTAGAAATACACAGATGAAATCCAAAACATATTACTAAGAATGAAAATTCGAACTAGACTCACCATTAAATACACTCCAAAGTAGTGGTGGTATTCTACAGGTTCAACAGCTGCTGAAACGACCGGGATCACGCAGGCTTGCAGGTGAATTAGAACGCCTCTGCGCCTGTGCAAATGCCTCTGTGCCTACGCATAGTGCTTATTTGGCATGCGCACAAAGCATGCCCACCAAGCCACACCCACTGAACTGGTGGTAAAAATATTTGAATCCCACCACTGCTCCAAGCCCACTTCTTTGCTCAGGAATGATCTAGAGAACTCTTTTGTGACCATTTGATCATATAGGTGATGGAAGGTGGTGGACAGACTATGATGAGACACAGAGAAAACTAACAAGACCTTTCAAGTTTTTGGTTTTATGATACTGCCACCTTCATAATGAGCCTTTTTCCTTCCATTATTTTATTGCTGCAACTTGCAATTAAAATTAGCCAGAAGATTACCAATAAAAGAAATTATTCAAATGCTCAAGAATAAAGGCTGTCCTTCCTTACTTAGTACTCTCAAATGGAAGTTATAGATCAGTAAATAGATTATTTTCAGAGAATAATACAAGTCAGTTGAATAAGTGTTATTATAGAGCCTATTCAATCAACAAGAATCAATTATATGCTAAACCAAAATAACCCATTTGTATAGTCATCCACATCAATTGTCCCCAGCCCTTTACTAGCCAGATCTTGAAGTTCATTCTCTGCTTCTAGCTTCTTTTGACCCTTCAACCAGCTGATATAGTCTGCTTCCTCATGTTCCTGAAAGAAAGAGATTAAGTATTACACTAACACCCCTTTATAGTTCCAGCATCATTTTGTGAGGATTTTTATTTGCATTTTAAATTACTTTCAAATTCATCCTTGAGTTAGATTATTTTTAGTCAAAATATTCATGCTTTATTTTTGCCCCTCCTTAAAAAAAATCAATATATATTTGGCCACTGAAAAATTGTCTTTCTCCATTATAATCCAAGTTTCCAAAGCCTAAGTAATACCTGGGCTAAAAAGAGATTTGGGTGATACTGAAGTTTAGACTGGTTGTTTATTTTAGGAAGCAAATTATCCTTTGTCTAATATCTGCCATTTATCTTTAAGTTTAATTGACAGTTGACAAAACTGGATGGCCAGATTCTCATAAGACAGTTGACCCTACTACCACATGGCAAATGATTTATTCAGCACAGCTGCAGAGAGTCAGCAAGATATAAAGCTGCTCCAATTTAGCTGAAAATAATTAAATTTCCAGATATTCCAACTTTCTTGGCTGAAATTAGTGTAGCAACTTTAAATAGCTTGTTCATAAATATTTAGTTATTCTATAGAGGGGTGTCAAACTCAATTTCATTGAGGCTGCATCAGGGTGTGTTAGACCTTGCAGGGCTGGGTGGTTGTGTGGCCAGGGGTGGCTGGGGGCATGATGGAGCAGGTTAGGGAAGCTCCATGAGTTGACATTATTACTTATTCTTTATACTCCACGAAACTTTTTATTTCTAAATGTATACCCCATTGTTCAATAGTAAATTTTCCAGGCAGAAAAGCTATTTATACTGTTGTATTTTATTATTCAACTATTAATAAAAATACAATAGCATAAATAACATGATAATACAAGATCTAACAGCAGAGGTAAATTTCCAGGATAGTAAATAGAAATGGCTGTCAATTACCGATTGTTGATTGTAGATTAAATGGACCTACAGTATGTAAAATTTTGCATTAAACTGTAGTATTAACAGGATGTTGCTTGATTTTTGTCCAGATCAAGTACTTACTTGAGGCCACATAATTGTAATTCAGTCCAATCCAGTCCTCCTGCAGCACTCTGCCAGCTGAAAACAGGCCCCACAGGAGCTTTGCATGGCCCGTTTTCGGCCGTCAGAGTGCTGCAAGAGGCTGTGGAGGCTGAAAATGGGGTCGGGGGGGGGGGGGTCACATGCAGCCCATTAGGGCCAGCAGAGGCACCGTGGGCCAGTCCTTTGATATTTCCAGGTTGGCCCCATGGGCCAGATGTAAGCACCTCATGGGCCAGATCCGGCCCAAAGACCTTTAGTTTGACACCCCTGTTCTATATTGCAATCTATTTGAACTTCTATATACTACATATAGTTTGTATGATCCCAAAGATTTTATACCTCTAATATTACCTTTTTTGCAAAAATAAAATAAAGTCAGTTTGTGCATGTTCCCTCTTTTCTCGTTTTCTCGTTCAAAATGCTATTTAATTTGTTTAATGACTGTTCAAAGTTACAATGGCACTGAAAAAGTGACTTATGACCATTTTCCACACTTATGACCATTGCAGCACTCCCATGGTCACATTATTTACATTTGGATACTTGATAACTGGCTCACATTTATGACAGTTGCAGTGTCCCAGGTTCATGTGATCCCCTTTTACAACCTTCTGACAAGCAAAGTTAATGGGGAAACAAGATTCATTTAACAACTGTGTTACTAATTTAACAACTGCAGTGATTCACTTAACAAATGTGGCAAGGAAAGTTGTAAAATGGGGCAAGTTCACTTAATAAATTTTTCACTTAGCAACATACATTTTGGGGTTCAATTGTGATTGTTAGTTGAGGACTACCTGTAAAGGAATCTGCAATGGTCCAATACAGAATGGAATAACCATGGACATTACAGGGAGATCTGCACTCCCTGCATCTTTCTATCCATTCCCTTTGGGTGCTCAGAGAACTATGAAAATAAAATATTTGACCAATATAATTCACTGGAATTCAATTGTCCTAATTAAGCTAATTCTTGTATTTCTAATCCTACCCTAGACCTAGTGAAGCATCTCATGAGTGTGTATTCAATAATACAGGTAAATTGCATACAAGATTCAGAGAACACATTCAGCATCCTATTTCTCTTCAAGAATGGGTATCTGAAATATTAGAAAGATATGTCACTGTTGAAAACTCTTTGAATATCAGAAGTGGACAAAAAAATGCCATCACAGAAAGAGGATATCCTGTGTGACATTCCTCACAAATCTGAAGAGATTAATTAATATTTCAGACAGCCTAGAGAACCAAACAGAAAAAATATGTATTTCCCATCTTTCCTTTAGAAACTAAGATGCTGTGTTCCAGAACAGTTGCCTGCTTAGATAAGCAAAAGAAAGACCTAAATAATACTACCTCATATAGACACATACTTTCTCTTCCTTACTTTTAACCCGTTTCTGAAGTAGAGCTGAAGAATTGCCATTGTCACCTTCTTCTTCATCACTTTCTGCCATAAACTTTTGGAAGCTGCATCAGAGACAAAGGTTTAATATAATGTCAAGCGTTTTTGGAGGTTAAAAATCAATACTACCACACAGCACATAGTCACATTTACAACTACAATAATTAGATTCAATTAGTAAATGGCAATACTTTTAGCCCTAGCTTATCAATTAAGTAACTGGGTTCATTAAACCACTAATCCAGAACTATAGTTTCCTATGAGAACTGGGTTCAAAGAAACAAAGCCAGGCAAATTACATTTTGGTTCAATGGAATGTTCAGATCCAACCAAAGAAAAATTCTCTGTTCCAAACAACCCCAGCAGGATACTTAAACAATATTGCAGTTGCCACCAAATATTTTTTGCTTATGGACAAATACAGCTCCAGAAAAATAAAAAGTTAAACTGAAATAAACCCCAGAATCTATCATTACTCAATCTTAAGAGATACAGAATAATAGATAGACAGGCTTATGAGCATATAGAAAGTACACTAAGCAAATATGAAATAATTATACCTTATTCCCCCAATGCCTATGGAGGAACAGGATTCCAAGATGATTTATTCCCAAATTACACTTTTTTATAGACATTTACCATTTGGAGGATATGTACACATATAGATCAATCAGCATGAAGATTCTGAATCACCCAGGTTGTTTCCACTGAGTTCCTGGCTTCCAAATAGCTAATAACTACTTTGAATTCTTGTCTCACCTCTCCTTCAGCTCCTTCTGTTCTTCTACATAAGTCTGTAAAAAGAAGACAGCGAAAAAGAAGATTCACCCAGTAACTTTACATGTTTCTAGAAGAGATTATGAGGATCCAGACTTCAAATTGATATACTCCTTGCAAACCATACTCACTAATTGACTCTTAATTGTTATCTCTTCTTCATCCTCTTCATCTTCATATTTGCTGCAGAAAAAACGAGTTGACCAATCCTTGATCAGAAACACTTGTATTAGGAATCTGTCCACCAATTAGCTGGGTTGGCAATATATAAACCAACAATGTACGTTTGTAGCTTTAAGACAAAATCAATGTATTGATTTATACTATATTCCGATTGGTTGATTATATTGCAAATTACCATAAGAGGGAACTAGAAATCATAGCTTGCTCTCTCTGACAATTCTGTTGCTATCTAAGGTTCTCAGTTGTATTTATGCTGTGCTTATACTTTGATATTTTTGTTTACTGTAAATGACAAAGGCAATCAGTAAGAAGACTTTGTAATTGGATATTCTTTGGACTGTAAAACGTATATGACCTGGACCGTTTATTGGACTGTGCTATTTCTTAAAGTAAACTTTAACTCAATTTAGTGTATCTGTGTGGCTGAATAATTATTCATAACTACTCTCATAAATGTTTCCATGTGCATATCCTTGTTACTCAAGGGTTATTCTGTACATATCATAACAACTTGAAATGAAAGAAACCAAATTATCTGAAACCTGAAGTTCAGTCCTCTGATATTGATGAATATTGCTTCTGGAGAGGTTGAAGACAAAATCTTCTCAGAAAGAAACAAAGCTGCTCATATATTCATGCTACTGGCTTAGCTAATATAAATTTATTAAGGAAGGGAAAATGAAAAACACACATATTCTTTCAGTTCCAAGTACAGAAATGTAGCAAGGGAAACTTAGCACCTCTATACTGCAAAAAAGCAAGTGTCACTTATGAAAATTAAATATATATATACCAGGGGTGTCAAACTCTATTACACTGAGGGCCGCATCAGATTTATGGTTGACCTTGAGGGGCCATGGTGAGTGTGGCTATAGTGGGCATGTCTGGCATGGGTGTGGTGGGCAGGATCAGTTCGACATTGCTCATGGCTGGGTGCGCCTGTGGTGGCCTGGGTGGGGTTGGGGAAATCCACTGTCTGCAGGAGAGGAAGGCAATACCAGGACAAGCGCCAAACTTTGTCCACCAGAGGAGTCTTGCCATCCCTTTCAGGCCATGCGGAGGACCCCCAGACAGTGGCGTAGGCTGCCCAGAGCCCTGGGCAGTGGAAGACAAATGCCCAACCCTGCCCAGCCTTCCCCAAGGGGCCACCCAGCTGTGCTTACCTCGTCCTCAAGGCTGCTGCTGCTGTGCTCATTCTCTTTGGCCAGGTTGCTTATGGTTTGTGTGGGAGGGCAAAGTGTGTGGGTCAGAGGGAGACCCATGCTCTCTCCATGTGAGGAGAGCCAGCTTTGTAACCAAAGCATCCTCAGCAATAGGATGGGAGGCCACCAGGAGAGGTCAGGAGGAGGGGACAAGGGGATGGCAAAAGGATAGCAAGGCTACTGATGGCCAAGTGCTAAGGCAGGACTTTGCTCATACCCTCCTTCCTCTCATAATTTTCTACCCTCCTTCCTTCCTTTTCCTTTCCTCTTCATTCTTTCTTTCTTTTTCCTTCCCCTCTTTCCTTCTTTTTCCTTTGTCATCTGTTTCTTTGCCAGCTGCCAACTTCCTAATGGAGTCCAGATAGGCGGCTACATGGAGAGCTGGTTTGATGTCAACTATCCAGTTGGCGAATCTTGAAAAATAATGTCCTGGGACACTATTTTACCATGAGTATAAAACTTTATTGAATAAACCACAGTGGCACAGAAGCGAAACCAGCTCTGGTTTCCCATACAAAAGCAAGTGTAGTTAAGTTCCCCTTTTCTCTAAGGGCCACTCACAGTCCTAAACATCCACCGATCACTTATGTTCATTTATTATGGGAAGCAGCCAGCCACACCAGGACATCTGCTTGGCATGTCCTTGTCAGCACATCTCACTGACGCCTTCAGTGTTTTTTCAATATCTTGCACTGTCAGTAATACACTTGTTCTTAGTGACAAACTAACACTCTGAAACAATTTTATTTCATCTGGTACTAACAACTCCACAGCAGATACCATGCAATCTTTCACAAGCTTTCCCTCTACATGAGGCCTCAGCTTCTTTGCGATTAGCTTGCTCATTACATAACTTGTCTGAATAACATTATCTCTGTCACAAGGACTGGTGAAAGGGCTTGTTGTGATTCCAAACTCCACTGAAGAGCATTGATTTTATCCAGATGTATTTGGCCTCCCAATTCATTGAAGTTAGCATGTCTTGAACTGTAGTGACATCCTTAACTTCAACAAAAAAATAATCATTCTCTTGGAAAGAACAACACCGCATTATTTTTTTCTTTGTGATTGCCATTTGCAGGATGTCACACCACTTAAGTTTTAATAACTATCCAGTATGTGTGTGTGTCACCAACAACACAATTATTTTGCTTTGATCCACTGCAATACAGACATACAAGTGCAGACAGCCAACAAGAAGCATGTGTCTATCCTGTCATGTACTCGTATGTATCCTATCTCGTAACTGAAAGTGCTTGCTTGTCCTTCAAAATTTACATTATTATTATGATTCACTTAATATAAATTTATGTTGCTCTGAAAAAAGCTCCTAGATTTATTGAATTTCAAATCCCACCTGCAGTTGCCTTGACAGAGCCAGATCAAATGATTTCACAGGTCTTATACAACCCGCAGGTTGAATGTTCCCTACCCCTAATGTAGATGTTAAAAAGGAACGAAGAGAGTATCAAGCTCTGCAGCATGCCACAAACAAGCAGCTGTGGGCTAGATCTCTTATCCTTATCAACACTATTGGAAGCAGCCTTACAGAAAAGAGCCAACCTAGCAACAAAACGGTGTCACCCAGTTTTCTAGGAGTAAGTTTAAGGAACAGTAGTATAGTTTGAAAACTTTACATACATTTTATGAAATTATGCAGCTATATAAGGATCCCATAATAATCTAACTTTCTCACAAATATTATCACATCCATATTTTTTTAAAGCTACCACTTAAGTATTTATATTTTACCCCGTGCTAGATAATGGAAATTTTCCCAGAATAAGAAATCAGTATGGGCAATCTTCAGACAAACCCAATTTGTGTTGGGCAAGATTATGAACCAAGGAACTGGCTATAAAGCAAGTCGAGCACTCTTTATACAATCTAATTGCTGATACATTATTTTAAACAAATGTGCATAGGTATTGGGATATTATAGACAGACCTCAACCTACAACCATTCAGTGACCATTTAAAGTTATTACAGCACTGAAAAAAGTGATTTATAACTGATCCTGGCACTTACAAACAGTGCAACATCCCTATGTTCACATGATCAAAATTTAGACACTTGGCAACCAGCATATATTTATGATGGTTGTAGCATCCTGAGACCATGTGATCCCATTTGTGAGCTTCCCAATCAGCTTCCAAAAAGCAAAGTCAATGGGAAAAGTTTAACAACCACAATTCACCTAACTTCAGTTATTCACTTAAAAATGATGGCAAAAAATGTAAAATCAGGCACATCTTACTTAAAACCACTTTGCTTAGCAATAGAAATTTTGGTCCCAATTATAGTTGTAGATTGTATAGTATATCAATGAATATTAAATTTTACATGCCAAAGAAATGACATTAAAAAATAGCAGACAGCTTTGAGGAAATATGTTTCATGGTAAAATGTCACATTTCTTTCAATGTGTATTCCACATTAAGTGCGTGCTTCCTTTCTTATAATTCCTTTTTTGACAGTGAATGTAAATACAAAGATTAATTCTTTTTGCCAATTATTCCAGTGCCCAGGTGAGCATTTGAAAGGCAAGGCACTGGGAGAGGGGGGAGCTGAGATAAAATCATAAACACAGTTGTGATCATGTGATTTTCCACTTAGCGATTTAATTCCTGGTCCCAATCCAAATTGTGATCATTAAATGAGAACTACTGTTACCATTTAAAAATACTTGAACACAGAAGATATGTATTTCAGTCAATCAGAATAGAGTTGGAAGGGACCTTGGAGGTCTTCTAATCTAGTATCCTGCTCAAGCTGGAGACCCTATACCATTTCAGACCAGTGACTATCCAGTCTTTTCTTAAAAACCTCCAGTGATGAAGCACCTACAACTTCTGAAGGCAAACTGTTCCACTGGTTAACTGTCCTCACTGTTAGAAAAATTTTCCTTAATTCCTCCTTGATTAGCTTCTCTCCTTGATTAGTTTCCATCCATTGTTTCTTATCCTGCCCTCTGGTGCTCCAAGATTTTTAAAAGATATGATTCAATGGTTCTGAGGTAACATTTGCCAGTTCCTTCAGAACTCTGGGTGCAATCCATCAGATCCCAGTGATCTATATTCATCAAGGTCAGAAAGATGTTCTCTTACCATTTTCTTGCATATTTTCATTTTTAATTTCTAGTTTGTCAATTATATTTTTGGTAAATTAGGCTATAATATTTTGTGTGAAGACTGATACAAAAAATGAGTTAAGCAGCTGTGCTTTCTCTCTACTGCCTGTTATTTCCTTGCCATCTTCTGTCTTTAACTGTTTCCTTGACTTTTTTCTTGTTATTTATAAGTTGAAAGAAATTTCATTATCTTTGACTTTTGTTGCAAGTCTTTGTTCATTCTGAGTCTTTGCTTTCCTGACCATCTTTGCAGATTCAGGCTATCTGCTGATATTCAGCCTTTGATATGCGTCCCTCTTTCCATTTTTTATACTTATCCTTTTTGTCTTTCAATTTATCAAAGAGATCTTTATGCAACCATGCTGGTTTCTTCTTGGATTTCTTATTTTGCTTTTCCAGTGGTATTGTGTTGAACTGGGCTTTTATGATCATATCTTTAAATGTTTCCCATGCTTCTTGTTTTTTACTTTAGCAGGCATGTACACCTGGGATTTCCATCCTTTCCAGCATTCTCTACTTCATTATGTTTATTTCTTCTTTCTCTTTACTCCCTTCCTCCTTATGTGATTGGTTATCTAATGTTTTTGCATAGAATTAGGTTCTAAAGTTCATGAAGACAGCCCCCTCCCCAATTTTAGTTTAAAGCCCTTTTGATAAGATGAGCCAGTCATTTTTTAAATATAGTTTGCAGTTCTTATGAGATGTAGTCCATCCCTTCCCAGTAGCCCTTCATCTAGGTAATGCAGACCATGATCTAGAAAGCTGAAATTCTGTTGATGACACCAGTGGTTCATTTCTAAAATCCTTTGCTCTCTCAGTGGATGTTAGATTGACTATATAGTCTGCAGACTATAGTTTCTGTTCTAAGAATTGAATCTCCTATCACCAATATTAGCCTTTTTTTCCCTAGGGAAGTCTGGAATACTTTTCTTCCTGTTGCAGGAATGTTGGATTATGCCTTTTTTTTCGAAACTAGAAATTATTGATGAATGCTCTTTTGTGTGTGTCTGGATATTTTCTTCAAGGGGAGGCTAGGAAAGCGATAGTTCAGTTCCAGAGCGGCTTCACTAGAGTGGGCTAGAATAGATAGTAGGAGCTTTGCTCTTGGTTGTTGTTTTCTTCTAAAAGGGACATATTTTCATCTGTCTTGCTCTTAAGGTACATATCATGTATCCCCCAAAATAAGATCCGGTCTTATATTTTTGGGTGCTCCAAAATAAAGCAGATGGGCTTATTTTGAAGGAAACATGATTTCAGGGTGATTGGTCCGGTTGGGCACCCCATTCCCCAGCACGCACATAAGATATGACAAGTGCGCAGGGACTGACAGTATCCGACAGCAGCTGTAGCTCCCCAGTCCCTTGATCGACATACTCTGGGCCTGCACAGGTGAGTTGATTCCATCCAAGCAGCAGATGGAGGCAAAAGCACGATGGGGGGAAAGACAGGTGATCTGGACATGCCACATGGACTGCAGGAAAGCCAAGACCACAAAGACGAGCCTCCTGCCGCCTGCTATGGCCTACCAATCCTACGGCCTGCTGGATCACCTGCCTTCCCACCAGCACCTCTGCCTCCATCTGCCAGTACTGCCGCACGAAGACAAGCTCGATTCTTGGCTTTACTGCAGCTTGTGTGACATATCCACATCACATTCCTTTGCCTCCATCTGCTGCTTGGACAGATAATCAACCTACCTGTGCTATGCAAGCTGCAGCTGCTGCCAGACATCATCGGCACGTGTGCCCTTGCCACCTCCTGTGCTGGTCACATCCACCCTTCACTAGAGCTTATTTTTGGGATAGAACACATGCTTAAAATTAGGTTAGTTCTTATTTCAGGGTAAGTCTAATTTTCAGGGAAACACTGTATGTAGGCTCCTTTTCTACAGAAGTTTTTTGTTCCCTACTGTATACAACTTGGGTGTATCAGTTTTCTTCATATATGGGGTCATCATGAGGATAAAAGAGCCTCGGTGGTGCAGTGGTTAGAGTGCGGTACTACAGGCTACTTCTGCTGACCGCCAGCTGCCTGCAATTTGGCAGATTGAATCCCACTAGGCTCAAGATTGACTCAACCTTCCGTTCTTCCAAGGTAGGTAAAATGAGGACCTAGATTGTTGGGGGCAATAAGCTATGTAAACCGCTTAGAGAGGGCTGTAAGGCACTGTGAAGCAGTATATAAGTCTTATTGCTATAAAAGTTCAAATACATAACTTCCGTGTTTTGTCAATGACTTGATAAACCTCAGAAAATAAGTGTAAAATGTACCTAATGCTATCCCAATTACATTCCTTCCTTAAATCATTTAAGCAAAGGTAAACTCTTAGTGCTCAACATCTCTAGACTAAATATTAATGATGAGATAGTGTAACTTTTAATGTCTTACCCTGCCTTCTCAACCATAACTTTTCTTTCATAATCCTTAAGTAACATGGGTTTTTCTTTCTTCTTTGTGGAAGTCTTCTTACAAAAAGTGGCTGAGCAAGAATCTGAGAAGAGAATCAAACATAATTGACAACTTCTAGTAAAGTTAAATCTTTATGCAACCCAAATACAATAGTGTAGTCCGCCCATTACTTAAGAAGATATCGCTGGATTCCACCATGTCTACAATCTTCCCTTTTTGGAGAAGGTGGTTATATGGGAGTTCCAGGTTTCTGGATGAAACGGATTATCTAGACCATGGCGATGTTACGAGACGTATCGGGACTTTCCCCCCCTTTGCTAAACTGGGCGTGGGAATGGCCAACACATGATGCGTCCGGCCCACAAACAGGGAGTTTAACAGCCCTCATCTAAGACCCCTACCAGTCAGGATTCAGGCCTGGATATGGAACAGAAACAGCATTGGTTGCGCTTCTGGATGATCTCTGGTAGGAGCAGGGTGGAAGTGGTGCCATCCTTGCTGTATTTGACCTCTTGTGTGCCTCCACCCCCATCTCTGCTGGGCCTGGGCGGTCATGGCACTGATGAAGATCCGGTTTTCCCCACTTGCGGTGGCCACTTTTACCTGCTGGATTTGGGTGTGCTTTACCACCTCTACTCGGCCTTTCTAGCTGGTGTCTTCACCTCGTTCAGGCTGGGAGGGCCTGGTGCTCCAGGTGGCCTAATGGACCTGCGCAAGCTACTGGCGGCCTTGGTGGGGCCGAGGTGCATTGGGTGCGTGAGGGAAATGTGCTCCACACGTGGGCCAAGAGCAAGACTCACAAGGGGGCTGAGGAGATGGGCTTATGCTTTACCACTTCTACCCAGCATTTCTAGCTGGCCGCTTTGCCTCCTTCGGGCTGGGTGGGTCTGCCAAGCAGCAGTGGAGTTACTACCCAGGAGCAAAGATGATGAACCTCCTTCACTGTGGCTTCTTGGAGGGGAGAGCCGAACCCTGCCCTGCCTGGCAAGGCAGCAGCTCCAAAGTGCTTTCAGGGCACTGTCCGGCCGACACAGCTCCTTCAGGTGGAGCCCTCAAGGCTTCCCTGGATTGAAGATAGCCTTCTGTCTTGCAGCCTCCCTGCCACATGTCCATTCCGAGCTGAAGATTGCAGCCAAATTCCCTGCTCAGCTGGCATTCCCAGAAGGTGCAGCGCCAGTTAAGCAGTGGGGCAGCTTGGGGGCAGTGGGGCTTCCCTCTGCACAAGCAGGCAAGTCGGCAGGACGCTCAAAGGCCCTCTTCTTCCAGCCTTGGGACTGATGCCACTTTCTATCCTGACATTGCTTCCAGGAAGCCCGGCTAGGCACTGCATGTTGTGTCCGGTAGAGGGTGGGGAAACACCCTCCCCTGCTTCTTGACAGGCCTGCTGGCAAAGCGCCCTCTTATGCATCCCCCCACCTCTGCTTGCTGCTTGGATGGTCAGCCCAATGGTGGCAGCGGGCTCCAAAACCACAGCATGCACTGAGGGGCTGGCAGGCTACGTTTACAGCCAAAAATAAAGGGCAGCGAGTGCATGGTGGCCAACGGGTTTCCAGCTGTAGCTGCTCTGCCCCGTGCCTCACCTTACCTCATCCTGAAGGAAAAGCCTCCTGCCCACGGCCCCACCCATCAGAGAGCCCTGGATTCCCTCCCCAACCCTTCCCCAGTCATTCATGACACCTCGGCCAAACCCTTCCCCAGCCACATCCTTCTACCACTCCCCCAGAGGAAAACCACAATACTTATCTGGCCCTCAATGAAATTGAGTTTGACACCCCTGCCCCAGAGATTAGAATGACCCCCAATTGTAACACTTTTCCAGAAGGGGTTGAAGACCTCGTTCTGCCAGCAGGTGTGAGGAACCCAGAGCAAGATGGAGCCCATTAAATGGCTGGTGAGGGGCTATTATATTTGATTATTTTCTTTTATTAGTATATACATACATATACGTGTGTGTGTGTTATATATATATGTTTTAAACCACCTAAGTTACCATGTGCAAATAGGCAGCAATATAAATTTTCTAATAAATAAGTACGTGCATTTATACTAGACAAAGCCACTGGACAGTTGCCTTAATCCAAAAACATTGTAAATAATACTCACCTTCCTCAGTGTAGAAAGTGATATCCTTTTGATAAATTCGGGGATCCTTCATTTTTAATAAGCCTAACATGGAATAAAAAGCACGATCCAGTCTGGGATCAAGTTCCTATCATGGAAGGAAAGAACCACCAAAGGTGAATATTACCATTAGAAAAAAAATTGTTCTGTGGTATTATTTTCCAATTTGTCCCAGCAGATAGAACCCCAAAAATATAGACAACATAAAGTTCTATAACCTGCCCTTTATAATAGAGTCCCCTAAGATCCACTGTTAATTGCTAAGAATTCTGCCTAGCTCTATGACTTTTATCAGTGTTTTTAATTAATGTATTGTTTTTGCTTTTAATCCTTGCACACCACGGATAATTCTAAATGTGTGGGAGGCATTAGATATAAATTCAGAATTTAGACATTTACATTATAAGCAGCACATCTAGGAAGGTGATAAAAGCCGCGTACCCTGACAGCAAAACTCAAGAGTTCATGGGAGGGCAGCGTTTCACTTGCAGAGAGAAACGGCCCTTAATTTCATCCCAGCCGTCGCTCCAAATGCTATTGAATTTCATTTTTCAGAGCAACAGGGAAACAACACCCATCAGGAAACGTAACCCGATTCTCCCGATTAATAGAAGTGAGGGCTTCTTGTCACTATCTGCTCCTCAAATTGGCGGCACAACCGTACCCACCTCCTCTTCGCTAGACGCCGACTCGGAACTCGAGATTTTCTCCTCTTCCCCATATTTGTCCTGCACTGAGGGAGAGAGATACCAGGCATGAGGACAGCGCCGTAACAAATCCCCCAAAGCCCAACCCGACCACACTGGCTAACACTCACTCCGCTGGAGCTCCTCACGACGCCGGTATTTCCCATAACATGCAGCAAACGCCGCGTTGACTCGCAACATAGGCCGGCCAGACATTGTATTACCACTCAAGCCTTCTGCGCTGAGGCAGGTTCATTTCCGGGTCGCTCAGTGTGGAAAAGGTTGGGCTTACCAACGGAAGTAATTGGCTCTCCTTCCAGTCACCAGGAAGCTATCAATCAGCTAGTTGTGAGTGCTTTGGAGGCGGGGCCAATTTAGACTACGCAAACTTGCCCAATATTAATATGGAGTAGGTGGGCCGAATGTCCTTAAGGTAAGGACATGTAATGCTCTTTTCAAGCGAGGCAGAATTCCAAAACGGGATGACATCTTAAAAACGTAAACGCATTATTATTTAAGCGCTTCTAGCTAGACCGAACATATCAAGCACTATTTTAAAGATAGTGATGTCGTATGATTATAAAATGCAAAAAGTATTTGATGTTTTTCATTTCATCAGAATTTATAGTACCTGTTTTTTCTATACGTATGTTTGTGAATACACAGGTGCACACAAGGATGACGTTTGTACAGATTTATTGGCAACCCTACTCATAAGCTGACTTCAATAAACTTAAGAGAAGACAACAATGAGGTGATGGGTGGCAGGGAGAAGGTGGAACTGCTTAATTCATTATTTGCACCTGTCTTTCAAAAGAAAAATAACCCAGCCTATCAAAAGCAGCACCATAGATGACAACAGGAACACAAGTTAAAAATAGGCAGGGAAATAGAACATCTGTCCACTTTAAATGAATTCAAATTGCCAGGACCAAATAGATTACATCCCAGGGTTCTGAAGGAACTGGTAGACATGATCTTGAAACCACTGGACAAAATCTTTCAAAGCTGAAATGTTCGGGGAATTAGAACATTTGGAACTAGAGGATTAGAAATGAGTTGATGTTCCAATCTACAAAAAGGAAGAAAAAGTGGATCCAGGAAACTACAGACAGATCAGCTTGACATCAATACCTGAGAAGATCCCGGAAAAGTTAATCAAGCAGCACATTTGTGAGCACCTAAAAAACAAATAAGACAATTACTAGAAACCAGCATGGGTTTATCACAAATAAATCATGCCAGACAAACATTCTTGCCTTCTTTGACAAAATGACTAAATTAGTGATTAAGAGAAATACTATGGACACTATTGAATTAAATCTAAATGAAATACTATGGACACTATTATTGAATTAAATCTAAATTTATTTAGATTTCAGTAAGCCATCTGACAAAGTAAACCATTTACTTGGTAAGGTGGCACAATGTGGGATAGAGATAGATAATACCATAACTAGATGGAGGGGAGTATGCAATTGAGCTAGAAAATGAACTCATCAAATTTGCAGAGAACATCAACCTGGGGAGAATAGCTAACACTTTAGATGATACATCCAAGATTCAGGAAAATCTTGAAAGATTTGAATACTGGGAAACATCCAACAAAGTGCAATTCAGTGGTGAGTAAAGTAAGGCTTTTCTTGCCTTTGTGTAAAGGCAAGAGAAACCAAATGAACAGGTATAGAATAGGTGGTATCTGACCCAATAGTAGTCACTCAAAGAGGAGTCCAGGTGTCCTAATTTTAGACCATCACTTAAATATGAGTCAGCAGTGTGCTGCAGCTGCCCCCCCCCAAAAAAAAAAAACTAATGCAAGACCTAGGATATATCAACAGAGGGATAGATAGCATCAAGATAACTAAAAGTGATAGTATTGCTTTTACACTCTGCACATGGAATATTTTGTCCAGTTCTGGTCATCATGATATAAAAAAGATGTTAAGACCCTGGAAAATGTGCAGAGAAAAGCAACAAAGATGATAAATACCCTGGAGGCTAAATCGTATGAGGAACAGTTGAGGGACTTAGATATGTCTAGCTTATGACATTTTCCACAACATCCCTTGAGAGGCAGTCACCGAGAAGAATACTATTCTCCAAAATACCTGAGGGCAGGACATGAAAAATTGATCCAACCTACAACTAAGGAGAACTTTTCTGAAAATAAAAATAATCAGTGGAACTGCTTACTTCCTGGAGTTGTGGGTGCTCCATCACTGGAGGTTTTTAAAAGAGATTGGATAGCTATTTGTTTGAAATGGTGTATAACGAGAACAGATAAAATTATAAACTGACTGTGCTGACCATGTGTAAGGCTAAATTGTGATTGAATTTATGTCCTGATTTCCAGGATAGCATTTATTTTAGATTCAGATTATATAACAAAATCTTAAAATAACCTTTGTTGTCATGTTTTACTGTGAGAACACTGGCACAGATTAAAAATGAAATGCTATTGCCTGTTCTAAAAAAAAGTTATATATCTAGCCATATACATACATAACATCCATATACTATACACACACACACACAGCAAAATTCACTGAATCTAAATGTTTTGCTTCAGATACCACAAAGCCTCCTCCCAGAAGGTAACAAGGAAAACAGATCATGTAAGAAGATAAGTAGTCTCCCAGACAGTAATGCAGATCCTGCTCAAGAATCGCTTATATGCTATGTCCTGGATAGAAGGAAGTGAACAACCAATAATCATTTCTGCCATCCTTACCACTCTCTGCACTGCCTTGCTGTCTGATGCAATAATGCTTCCAAACCAGACAGTAATGTAATATGACATGATGCTCTTGATTGTCCCTCTATAGAAAGTGGTAAGGATAGGGGAAGGAAGATGTATTTTTCTCATGCCACACAGAAAATGCACTGCTGTGCCCACTTCACCAATGTCTCACTGTTGAGCGATCAAGCATTTGTGTCATGAGTCAGTGCATGTTCATTCACTAAATTTTACAGGTTAGCTATCAAACAACTCCTTTTAAAAATTATAGTATTTATGTTAAGATGGTTAATTGTATTATTCAGTAAACACTCAAGAATTTATTGAATAAAACAATAAAGAAAAGAGCCCAGTTCTTCAGTAGTTATTGCCATCAAACAAAGTATTAAAAGCAAGTGTAGTAATATGAAGCCTTTCTGATTATGTTAAATTCTGTCATCCCTGAGTATTGGCTGACGAAAATTGAAATCCACCATTTGGAAAATTACAGGTACTTCTCCTAGTAATCCTAATTGCTGTATTCATACAACATGCAATTCCTGATAAATAACATGTAAATTATAACCAATCCCCTTTGACTCATGCTAAAATATTAACCAATTATATTTTATCTTACCAGGTTATGAAAAGCCAATCCATGGTTTTAGTTAAAGTTTAGTGTATTATGTAAACCTATAATATTGAATGAAATAAACCACAAGTAATTTACATGTAAATGTATTTTATGAACATTGCTTTTCTTTAAGAAATAAAACTTATTGTACATCCCTTAGGAAAGAAGCGACTTGTTTCTTACAATTGAGATTTTTTTTAATGTTCTCAATTCTCAGTTTGTGGTTTCCTGGTAGATGCTAGGCAAGTTGCAAAACAGGGATTCAAACAAGTTTCAAAACAAGCTCAGCTGTTTAAGGTTTCATTTTTTAAAATGTTCTATCTCCTCCGTGCTTATGTCTGTAGGTACACCCAGCCCTCCCCTATTCCTTACAATGCTTGACAAGCAGGCAGACAGCTGCTATTACAAAATATTCCGCTTCCTTCCTTTTCTGTATCACTGAAGGCCACACCTAGCAGCTGGGACATTATTCTAGGTGATAAAGTTCAACTCTAAGCCACATGTTCCTTTCAGTTTTGTGTCCAGCATCAAGTAGCCCTGCTGTGCTATTTTGGTGTCTCAACTCTGTGAGGGCTGCATTAGAAACATAAAACCAGTACAATCTCAACACTGATTGAAAAGGTAGTCTTCTTTTCCCAATGAAGCATCAACAAGCAGGAAATCTGAGTGATGGTTTTCATAAGTTATACAGTAGCAATCTTCAAAAAATAGTATTAAGGCTACGGGAACAGCTTTCTCTAGATTTGCTAGGGATTCACCAAGGCCTATAATGCATGTATTGGGCAGAGAGTTCTGTCAACTAGAACAGCGGGCCCCCAACCTTTTGGGCATCAGGGACAAGTTCCGTGTAGAGAGGTTTTTCCATGGACCAGAGGGTGTGTTGTTTCATATGCTGCCTGCATCCCGTGGACGGGGCTTCCCTTGTTTGTGCAGACTGGTTTCCAGCATGCAGCGAACTGGTGCTGGTCCACAGACTGGGGGTTGGGGACTCCTGAACTAGAATACTCTTATTAGACAAAGCAGTTTTTGAAGTGGATGATACCCAGTGCAATTTTTACTTCTCTTTTCATCCTAGAGACAAGATATAAAAATCTTGATTTTATTAGGTATATTTTTCATAGTCTGAATCCATCTTACCTTGTCAGAGTAATTTCAACAGTATTAATTTTACTTCTACTATGTCTATCTGTAATAACCCTACAGGGGTCCTTTTTAGATATTAGTTATCCAAAACAGTAAATTCTAGCACCAGTTTGATTTTGTATTGCTGCACAAATTCAAGGAATATGAAGTGCAATCACAAACAAAAATTATTTTTTCAGGGCTATTTCTGACAAAATTGCCAAACCTCTGAAGTTATAAGAGTTACCTACCAGATGTTCCAAGCTAAGAATGGGGCAGCCTATGGCCATCTAAATACTGCTGAACTACAGCTCTCAAGAGCCTGGACGCTATGGTCAACCTAGCCTCATTTGATGAATGAAAGGTTTCTGTGCTCAAATAGAAATGAGCCAAGAGAATTGAGGAAAACAAATTTAAATTACTGTTAATGAAGTATAATTGACCTTGTTGGAAAAATTCATGTATTTTTAAGAAATAACAAAAAAATGTTTACCCTTTTTCTCCTTTGAGCAGGATAAGAACTCATGGGTCTCCTGGCTTCTAACCTGTGCCTTTAACCATTTCAACAAACTTTTTCTCATTGACTGGGCTTACATTTCTAATATCCTTCAAGGTTCAGCCTAAAAGGGAGAAACTTTTTTGTTCCATCTGACCTCACTTGAAGCTATTCTAATTAATCTGTCCCTATAGGATGCAATGGCTCAGTGGCTAAGACACTGACCTTGTCGATTAGGTCGGCAGTTTGAATCCCTAGCACTGTGTAATGGAGTGAGTTCCTGTTACTTGCCCCAGCTTCTGCCAACCTAGCAGTTTGAAAGCATGTAAAACTGCAAGTAGAAAAATAGGGACCACCTTTGGTGAGAAGGTAACAACGTTCTGTGCGCCTTCAGCATTTAGTCATGCCAGCCACATGACTATGGAATCATCATCAGACAGCGCTAGCTCTTTGGCTTAGAAATGGAGATGAGCACTGCCCCCTAGAGTCAGGAACAACTACCATGTATGTGCAAGGGGAATCTTTACCGTTATGTTATGTGTTGAAATGAGTAGTGGAAATTGTAGTTGAAGTTCTCACTCAAGTCCACTGTTGAAGCCGGAAAATACTTTAAGCTGACTGGTTAACTGGCTGACAGCTTCCTATAAAAGTAGCGCTGTCAACCAGGCAGTTGCTGTTGTTCATATAAACTAAATAAAAAGAGCTTTGCTAAAAAATCACTCTGGCTTCGTTTCCATTCTCACCCCAAACTTAACATTGGCGGACAAAGGTGGGACCGGATGGAAATTGAGGCTGAAAAAAGCTGATCACGGACCCACTCAAGAACTGAGCACTAGAGATGACCCACCATTTGCTGCAGCACCATTCATCGACCATAAATGCATCAGCCCCAAATGACTGGGCTTGCATTGGTCTAGTGGAAACAGCTGCACTAACGCCGTTAGACATGGGACTCATACATTGTCCACTTCAAATGCTACTGTGGCCTGGACATTTTTGAGACAACCAGGGCTCTCCTCACTCCGGCGGCCATTCAGACAGTACCGTGGGACATGCTGCAGAACAAGCTAAGAACACACTATGTGCCCACCGTGAATTACTCACCAACATGCTTTCCGCCATTGCAATCAGACAGAGAGCAAATCTATCAACCAATACATTGCAGTCCTTTGGAAAACAGTGTTGTATTGCAAGTTCAGAGACTTAGAAGACATTCTTTTGGACAGAGTGGTTTGTGGCGTGAGGGACATAAGTTACAGCATCATTTACTCACAAAACCAAACCTCAACCTGCAAATGATGCTCGACGAGGCACAAGCAACAGAGACATCAAACCAATCAACAGCTGAGATCCAGAAATCGAACAGTTGCTTTGCACCATGATGACATAGATCAAGGAGAGTCAACCGATGATGATGAGGATGTCTATTGGCTCAAATCATCAAAAAGGCAAGGCACAGCTACCAAGAAGAAACAAACAGCACATGTAGGTTTTGGAGGCAACCACCCGAGAATGGAGTGCAAAATTAAGAACGCCATCTGCCAAAGGTGCAACAAAAAGGGACATTTAGCTAGAGTCTATCGTGCCAGCCAAATAGGCCCCAGGAAAGCACAACACAAACAACAAAATCATGGAGAAGAATGTTTTACCGTCTCCAAAGTCACTTGCTGAGCAGAGACAGTCATTGGGCAAGCCAGCCTCGCCTATTAAAAAAAATCAATGTCACCGTCATGATCAAGGGTTCCCCTTGTTTCATGGAGTTGTATACCAGGTCGTCCATGACCATTTTTTCCTGGAACATGATTAAAAAGCTGATGCCAAGAATTTCTAATAGCTAGCTGAAGTATCATCACCTTCACCTCTGAGACTACTAAGGAAACAGCATTCCTGACATCGGAAGCAGAACTTTCCAAATTTCATTCAAGAACTTTGTGGACCCAATGTGGCTGATTGTTGTGGATGGCTCACTACCGAGACTTTTGGGACTGGACTGGTTTTCCCCTCTGGGCCTGGGAGTTACTGGCATCAACTTCATCAGTGACTCTGATATCGAGACCCTGATCCAGGAATTTGCTGATGTCTTTGAAGGAGACCTGGGGATATCCATCTCCTTCAACCTTGACCCTCAGGTTGCTCTGATATGAATGAAGCCACGCAGGGTGCCATTCACATTACATACAAAGGTGAATGAACAACTAGACAAATTGATAGCTCAAGGAATCTTGGAACCAGTTGACCATGCAAAATGGGAGACCCCAATCATAACACCCTGGACAGCTCAGCCTGCATTTGCACAGACTATAAATGCACTTTAAACAAGGTGTTGCAGCAAAACACATACCTAGTCCCAATAGTGCAACACCTATTGCACTCTCTGGGTGAAGGAAAAGTTTTTGCTAAGCTGGACCTTGCCCAAGCCTACCAACAGCTTCCGGTTGACAATGCCAGCTGAAGCCCAGACAATCATAATGCATTGAGGAGCCTTTAGATGTCACAATCTACAGTTTGGAGTGTGGCACCAGGATTTTTCAAAGGTTAATGGAGCACCTAGCATCCCAGGTGTCATTCCTTATTTTGATGATGTTTTAATATCTGCAGCCTATGATACAGAACTCCTCGACCAACTGCAAGCAGTACTCAATGTTGAGGTAATTCCCCATTAGGAGAATGAGCGCATACAGGGAGACCTATAGAGAGTAGTGTTTGAATAATACACGCACAGCATACAGATACACTGTATAGTAAATGTAAGGTTTTACTTTCAATAAAGGTTTAAGCAAAGTTCAAAATAATCAGTCCAAAATCATTCACAGGTAAGATCAGTCAGTTTTCAATCCAGGGGTAATCCAGTAACAAAGTCCAGTGTCAAAAACAGTTCAGTATCAGGAGAAGGCGGAGCTTCGTTCCGGCGATACAGCTGCGATCTCGGGGCTCTGAGATCGTAGCCGATATTTTCGCCCCTGGTCGGTCCTAACGGACCTAAGCCGTCCCGTAGAGACGGTGATCGTGAAGGGCATTGTTCCAGGATCCCAGAGATATCGCAAAATCTCTGGTTTGATCCGGAAGAAGCCCTTTTGCTGGCGGCGGAGAGGCAGCCTCCATAGCTGCTGAAGTCGGGGACAGCTCTGAAAAGAAAGTGATTGGAGTGAAGTGTGTCGGCTGGGTGAGAAAAACTCTTTTGTGCTGTAAATTTGCTAAGGTTGGAAAGTTCATCCGATATAAAGAAGAAAGCTGTGAGATTTTTTTTTTTTGACTGAAATCGTTTTGAGCGGCGTTTTTTAAAGTGATGTCAAATTGAGGCTTGGTTTTTTTTTTTTTTTTTCTTTATACTTTTTGGGAAAGATTTTACTGTGACTTTGTAGGTAACCGGATTGAATTTTCTTTTATATATATTTTTATGCTTCCTTTGATTTTATGCTTCTTTTGATTTTTTAACTTTCTTTAGGATAGAGGCTCCCTTTGGCTATTTTTTCTTTTTTTTTCTGTATATATTATTCCTTTTTTCTGGCGGGCGGGGAGAAAGAGCATTAAGAAACTTTGTAACACTGCCAACTAGAGGCTTGAAAGTATCTTTATGTGAATTGGAGAGAACTGCAAAAAGACCTCATCTCAAGGACTTTTTAATGTGATAAGATAGAGGGAGAGCACAGCAAAATATTATTGCAGGTGCTTTCCTGGACTGTTATCAACAACACTTGAGGTTTGGCTTTGAAGCTGCTGGAGAAGAGAGTCATAACAAGAGCCTTGGATAAATAACAAAGTGCAGTGTGTTTTCTTATATATACCCCATTCGCTAGCCTTCTTCTAAATTTTAATTTTAGTAATATTTTTATTTTTGCCTTTTATTTTAAAGGGAAAGCCTCAGAGTTTTTTCTTCTTTATTTTTCTTTTCTTTTTTATTGGGACCTTTTTGCTTTTCATATTTATGTTTTTGGACTACTTTGTTGTTGAGGTTGTTTTTTTTTTTTTTCTTTTTTTTGGATTATTGAGACTTTTTAATTGGATTAAGGTGTGAAGAATCTGAAGGAACTTTTTGTTTTGTTTTGTTTTTCTCTTTTTGCTTTTTCTTTTTTCCTTTTTTTTTTGCTCTTAATCAATATTATTATTTTTGGATTTGTTTGTTTTCTCCTTTCTATTTTTTCCTTTTTTATGGTGGACTATCTCGTAATTGGATTAGGGTCTAGAAGAACCTGAAGATCTTTCTTCTTCTTTTTTTCCTGTTTTTTCTGTGGTTTCGTGTTTTTTACTATTGGAGTTCTTCATTTTGGATTATAATTGGCTGCTTTACCAGTTGGATTAAAAGTCAAGAAGAATTTGAAGTTTTGGAAACATTGAAATGAGCAGGAAACCAATACCATCTGGCATTTCTGCTTCTACCTCTGCTTCCCCACCAGTTGGAGGACAACGTTTAATTCAGACAATGTTGAAGCAAGATAAGGAACAAGAAAAAATAACTTTACAGACGATTATGCAAGGAATCCAAGATCTCAAGACAAAATCAGATATCATTGAACAAAGAACAGGAAATATTGAACAAAGAACAGAAAATATTGAACAAAGAATAGAAAAGATTGAACAAAGAGCAGAAAATATTGAACAAAGAGCAGGAAATATTGAACAAAGAGCAGAAAATATTGAACAAAGAATAGAGAAGACTGATGAAAAAGTGGAAAATATTAAACAAATGATGGTTAAGTATGAGGAGAGATTCCAAAAAATTGAGGAAGAAGGAAAACAAAGAGAGAAGAAGATTGGAAATATTGACAGCAGACTAACAGCGGTTGAACAAGAAAAAGGTGGGATGTTGAGGTGGGAGATGGAAAGGTCAGAATTTTACCTCAGATTTCAAAATATAGAAGAGGAAAAAGGAGAAAATTTGGCAGCGGTAATGATAGAAATTTTGGCAGATGTTTTGGAAATTACAGAGGAATAGATGATGGATGGAATAGATGAGATATATCGAGTCTATACAAGATATGCGATGAGAAATAAATTACCCAGGGAAGTCCATATTAGATTTACCAAAAAATCCATTAAAACGCAAATATTACAAGTAGTAAGAGAGAAAACACTGAAATACAAGGGTAAAGAGGTTGTGGTTTTAAAACAAATACCCAGAAGAGTGAGAGAGATGAGAAGAGAATATCGATTTCTGACCAAAATACTATTGGAAAATGAAGTGAATTATAGATGGCTGATTCCAGAAGGACTAGTGTTTGGGTGGCAAGAGCAAAGATATAGAATTGATTCAATTGAGAAAGCAGAACTTTTTCATGCAGAATTCTTTGGAGGAAGAAGAGAGGGAATAGAGAAAGAGGCTTTATCAATTGAGTTTCAAGATGAACAACTGGAGACTGAAAAAGAGAAAGGAGCAGCAGGGGGACAGATGGATAATAAAGAACAGCGTGAAGTGAGATCCACGAGAGCTGTTAGACCTAAATATAAAGCATAATTATGGAGGAAAAAAAACTGATTACAATGAATATAAATGGACTTAATTCAGCTGTTAAAAGAAGGAAAACTTTTCATAAATTAGAGAAATTAAAATTTGATATAATTTGTTTACAAGAAGTTCACATTAAAAAACAACATGAACAATTGTTATTACAGCCAAAATTAGGGAAAATATTTACCTCTTTGACTCAATGTAAGAAAAGAGGTGTGGTTTTATACATTAAAGAGGCTATTCCAGCAAAATTGATTTACACGGATGAAGATGGAAGAGTATTAATGGTAGAAATAATGGACAATAATATAAAAATACTCTTGATTGCAATTTATGCTCCGAATGATAAACAAGAAGAGTTTTATAAAAAGCTACATATGAAAATAATTGGACTGGACTATGTTAATATAATTATGATGGGAGATTTTAATGGAATTGTGGACAATAAACTGGACTATATAGCAACAACAACAAAGCAAAATAGAAAGGCTCTCCCAAGGTCCTTCTTTAAAATGACAGATGAATTAACTTTAAAAGATATTTGGAGAGAAAGAAATGTTAAAGCTAAACAATATACTTTTTATTCAAATAGACATTTATCATGGTCCAGATTAGATATGATTTGGATCTCAACAGAACTAATATCTAATATTAAAGAAACAAATATTGAAACAAGTACCTGGGCAGATCATAGCCCAATGACAATTAAATGGAAGGGACAAAAAAAAAGATCGAGATGGACATTAAATAATACTATTTTAAAGGAGAAAGATTTTACACAATGGATGGAGAAGGAATTGGCTTTTTTCTTCAGAGAAAATAAAAAAGAAGATACTTCAACGCAAAATGTGTGGGACACAATGAAGGCATACGCTAGAGGTTTGATAATAGATTATACAAGAAAAAAGAATATTAGGAAAAGGCAAGCTTCTAAGGCCTTGGAAGATGAGTATAAAATTCTTGAAAAAGAATTACAGAAAATGCCACAGAAAAAGGATATTAAATTGAAGCTGGATGTAATCAAACATAAAATGGAATTAATAGAGAAAGAAGAACTGGCACAGAAAATTAGAAACTCTAAACAGAATTATTTTGAAGATGCAAATAAACCAGGTAGATGGCTAGCATATAAATTGAGAAAAGAGAAGGAATCAAGAAAAATATTGAAGTTAATAGATGAACAAGGCCAAGTTTGTTATGGGAATAAGGAGAAAAAAGAAATTATTCAAGATTTTTATGGACAATTATATAAACAGGAAAATATTGATGAAGAAAAAGTCAAACAGTATTTACAGGAAGCTAATTTACCAAAGATACCTAAAGAGACTGAAGAAATGCTAGAAAGCAATATAACAATGATGGAACTAAATGAAGCATTTAAGAGACAAAATAATGGGAAAGCTCCGGGTCCAGATGGGCTTCCAGTAGAATTTTATAAAACATTTCAAGAATTATTGAGCATCCCATTGTTAGAAGTTATGAATGAAGTTATGTTAAAAAAGATGATACCCAAAACATGGTCAGAGGCTTATATTACACTTATACCAAAGGAAGAGACTGACCCATTGCAAATTAAGAATTATAGACCTATTTCTTTATTGAATGCAGACTATAAAATCTTTGCTTCAATCTTAGCAGAAAGACTTAAAAAATATTTAAATAATTTTATTCACTCAGATCAAAATGGATTTCTGCCAAAGAGACAAATTAGAGACAATATGAGAGTAATCTTGGACACCTTGGAATACTATGAGGCTCATCCTGAAAAGCAAATGGCTTTGATATTCCTAGATGCTCAAAAAGCATTTGATAACGTGAACTGGAGATTTATGTTATTATTATTGGAGCAGATGGGTTTCGCTAAAAAATTTATTCAAGCAATAGAAGCTATATATAATAAACAGACAGCAAGGGTAATGATGGAGGGAGAACTTACAGATTTTATTAATATAAGGAAAGGCACAAGACAAGGATGCCCCCTATCTCCTTTGCTATTTGTGTTGACCTTGGAAGTGTTGAATAGAAATATTAGGGATGATAAAAGCATAAAAGGAATGAAAATTAAGAAGGAAGAATTTAAGCTACAAGCTTTTGCTGATGACTTAGCTTTTATTTTGGAAGATCCGCTAGAAACAGCTCCAAAGTTACTGGAAAGGATAGAGGCATATGGAGAGGTGGCTGGTTTGAAAATAAATAAAGACAAAACAAAGATTTTGACAAAGAATATGCTATTGAGACAGAGAGAAGAATTGGCAGATCTTTTGAAAATTCAAGTTACAAATAAGGTTAAGTATCTGGGGATATATTTGACAACAAGATGTAGCACATTAAAGGAGAATAATTATATTAAACTTAAACAACAGATAATTACAGATTTGAAGAAGTGGGAAAACTTGCAATTGTCATTAATAGGGAGAATTTCAACAATTAAGATGAATATCTTACCTAGAATTTTATTTTTGTTTCAAACAATACCAATTAGGCTTGGAAAAGACTATTTTGAAGATTTAAATAAAATTATGTTGAAGTTTATATGGCAAGGTAAAAAAGCGAGAATAAAGCTAAAGCTTTTGCAAGATGCTAGAATTAGAGGAGGTTTTGGTCTGCCTAATTGGGAATTGTATTATCAAGCTGCAAGTTTGATGTGGGTCAAAGAATGGATAACATTAAGGAAACATAGGTTGTTGACATTAGAAGGGCATGACTTGCTGTTGGGTTGGCATGCTTTTTTATGGTATAAGGGAACTAAAACACAGGGTTATTTTAGAAGACATTATGTACGGGAGTCTTTGTGGTTAAATTGGGAGAAGATAAAAAGACAATGTTATTTGAAAATTCCAGTTTGGTTATCGACCATTGAAGCATTTTCCTATCCTATAATTTACAAGAAGGAACAAACATTTAGATATGGGGAACTTTTGGATGAAAAGGGTGAACTTAAATCGATCCAAAACTTAGAGGAACAAGGTATAAGGATGAATTGGTTTTCATATGCACAAATACACTCAAGGTATGATGAAGATTCTAAAACGGAGGGATTTTATGATAAACAGACTGATTTAGATAAGATCTTGATGGGTACTGATGAGAAGGTGATTAAAAAACTATATGGTTATTTACTGGGAATGAAATTAGAGGAAGAACAAGTCAAAGAAACTATGATTGTTTGGGGGAAGAATTTTGGATATGGGATTGATTTAGAGAAATGGCAGAAATTGTGGTCTCAAAATTATAAAATGACAATGTCAACAGCATATAAAGAAAACTTGTATAAGATGTTTTACAGGTGGCATTTTCCTCCGACAAGAATAGCAAGAATGTTTAAGAACAAATCTGAAAAATGCTGGAAATGTCATCAGATACCCGGCTCGTATTACCATATGTGGTGGACTTGTGAGGATGCTAGAAAATATTGGACTATAATTCGCATGTGGTTGGAAAAAATGACAAAGAAACATATAGATTTGAAACCAGAGATCTTCTTATTGGGAATTTTACCTGATATATATTGTAAAGATTTGAAATACCTGATTGTAAATGTATTAACAGCGGCCAGGATTGTATTTGCTAAAAATTGGAAGAATGAGAAAATACCATTACAGGAAGAAATTATTAAGAAAATATTGGAATGTGCTGAGATGAGTAGATTGACATTTGAAATTAGAGAGCAAGAGGATAAACAATTTTACGAAATTTGGGATCTTTTTTATAAATGGCTAGATGATAAAATACGATAATAGAATATTTAGAATGCTAGATAGTAAGGAATATCTTTATTTTGCTATTATTTTGCTATTTGCTATTATATTTATAAAGGATTTTTTAGGATTGATTTGATATGACTAGATGATTTGTTATAGAGTAAACTGGTTTAAAGTATTGTTAGCTCATTAAGCATGAATGATTAAAAATATCGTCAAAAACTTCTTTTTTTAGTGATATTAGGATATATAAGTTTGGATTGACAATATGAGTTGTTATGTAATGTAATTGTAATTTGAGACTACAGAATGAATGCACAAAAATGATGAACCAACTGACACACTGGATGTACATATAAGAGTTGATGTTTTTATGTTTTGTTTGTCTTGTTTGTTTGTAGAAAATTAATAAAAACTTTTTTTAAAAAAAAAAAAACAGTTCAGTATCAGACTTACATCAAATCCAGTAATATCAGTCAATTAGAAGAAATGGAGGAACGGCAATACTTTCCAACAGAAGGAAACAGAGATACTCTCTCTTCTGAGACTCAGACTAAACAACCTAGGTTTCTGGCTCGATCTTATGGCCGTTTGAAAAACTACACCCAATTGCAGTTTTTGCAATCTGTTAAAGGCATAGTACTAAAATGTCTATCCTGGCTTATATATTTCTAACCCAAATACCTGTTAGGTGCCTTATATTCCGAACATTCTCCCCTTTTGGGTAAGACAATATATACAACCTTACATTCTAAGTCCATAATCTTCACAGCAAGCTTTATGCTTTATAGAGCCTTGGGCCTTTGTAAAACGATCTGCTATATTGTTTTCTGACATACAGTATTCTAGCTTAATCATCTTACTTTGCACACATTGTCTCACATTTAAATGTCTTAAATCTGTGTGTTTCGTTCTTGTTTTAACAGCAATATTTGAAGCCATCTGTATTGCTGATTGGTTATCTTCGTGAACAACAATAGGATCTGTTACATCAATTCCCATGTCAATTAGTAATTGTTTAAACAAAACTAAATTTGTACATAATAAAGACAAACATGAGAATTCAGCCTCCATTATTGACAAACTTAGATGTTTCTGTCTAATAGATCTCCATCCAATCAATGCTTTTCCCAATAATACTACAGTACCCGATGTAGATTTTCATGTATTTATGTCTGTAGCAAAACTTACATCAGCATATGCAGTCAAATTCAGTTCAATGCATAATGCATTGTTTGTTTCAGATATCTTAACACATGTTTAGCAGCTTGCCAGTGCCTTTCAGTTGGCTCAGCTTTAAATCTTGCTAATTGATTAATACTGTATGCGATATCTGGCCTTGACCAATTACTGTGATAAAATAAACTACCAATCAAGGACTGATAAATGTTCTTATCAAAAATAGGACTTTGTACATCACTATGGCTAAAATCCTGGCTCATTGGTGTTTTAGCCGGTTTACAAAGTTCCATTTTAAAACTTTTTAGTAATTGGTTAATATTATTTGCCTGTGAGATTTTGTATCCTCCCCTAGTTCTATCTATCTTTAAACCAAGATATTGTTTGATTTCTCCTAATTGTTTTATCTTAAATTTCTTTTCCAATAGTGAAATTATCTCAGGAGCTTCTTGTTCAGTTTTGGTGATTAATGCTATGTCATCAGTAAATAATAGCAATAATGAAATTATACCATTAGTTTCCTTTTTAAACAAAAATGAATCAGCCATGCCAGCTACAAAACCTATCTTAGTTAATTCTTTAACTATACGTTGGTTCCACTCATATCCTGATTGCTTTAAGCCATAAAGACTCTTTTTCAATTTCCACCAATCAGTTGTATTATCATCTTTGATACCTAAAGATTTCTTTAAATATATAGTATGTTGCAATGGTGCATGCAGGTAAGCTGTCTCCACATCTAAATGATTTACAATGTATTTTTAATTAGCTGCCCACACTAATGCTGCCCTTAATGTAATAGCCTTCAGACTAGGTGCAAACACCTCATCATAATCATTTGCTGTCTGATTGAACCCTTGTGCTACTAACCTGGCTTTGTGGGTAACAGTCCCATCTACACCAGTCTTTAGCTTATATATCCATTTACATCCTATGGCATGTTTACCAGATGGTAACTTAACATTTTCGTATACCTCCAGTCTTTTTAATGATTCCAGTTCCTTATCCATTGCTTTCTGCCAAGCAGCCTGATCCTTAGCAGGATACAGTTTTAGTTCACTATAGTTTCTTGGAACTGTATTCACTTGGCATACAACACTAGCTTGATATCTATCAGGTGGTTGTGTTACTCCAGTTGAACATCTTGGTAATACAGGGCTTACTGGTGGACTCATGTGTGCCACCTGCTCCTGTTCTTCTACCTCCTCCTGTGCCTGTTTTACTACTTCCTCCTGTGCTTCCTTTTTAATGGCAATTCGTGTTTTACTGATTTTATCTTTAGGGACTATTTGGCTGTCAATAATATCATTGCTGGATTCCTGTTCCAGTTTACCCCACCCAACGTGCTCGAGAAATTATGCACTAGCACTATCGTAAACATGAGCTGTGCCTGGATCCCAGAATCTAAACGATCTATGGTTGGCCTCGTAACCCACAAAAAATAACTTTTTAGCTCTATGTTGCCCTTTCAGTCTTACTTGTGAGGGAATATGCACCCATGCTGGAGCTCCAAATGTGTGTTGGTAACTTAAATTTGGCTTTCTGCCATGCCAACGAGTGAATGGCAATTCTCCAGTTGTTGTGTTAATGACATTGTTTAAAACATGGTTACTACATTATGGCCTCACCTCACAGTGTTTCAGGTAAACCTGAATCAGATAACATAGTGCGAGCCATGGCTTGTAACATTTGCCCTCTTCGTTCTATAAATGAGTTATGTTGTGGTCTGTAAGGTGCAGAACGTTTATGTTCAACACCAGCCAATTTCAACATAGTTTGGAATCTCTTGTTAACAAACTCAGCCCCATTATCAGTAACTAAAGTTTACTTTTCATTTTTCTCTCAGCAAACCTCAGCCAGTTAAAGAAATGTTGGAATGTTTCTGTTTTGTTTTTCATAAGATAGCAGAAACCGTACCGTGAGTAATGGTCCATAATACTCAAAATATAACAGGCAGCTCCTAAACTTGGTTTCTTAGGATCAATTATGTCAGCAAAAACAATCTCTAAAGGTTCTTTGGTCTCAAACCCATTAAGTCTGTTTGCTGGAGTAACCTTACTCTTTTCTTGACTATAAGCATTACAATTTAAATACTTGCTATAGGGTTTCAATTTTATTCCGACAATTCAAGAGTTTGTTTGAGCATTTTGAAATTAATGTGCCCTAGATGTCTATGTAGTAAATGTATACATTCATCATGTGGCTTAACATTGTTATAAACTGAGTTAGCCATCTTCAACTGATCATCATGTATCACATATAAATCATTTTTTAAAGTAGCAGTAACACTTTTACCCTCTTTCTCTATTATACAGTTATCTCCCCTAAAGGTTACTACATAACCAATATTAACTAAAGCCCTTACTGATAACAAATTAAATTTCAGTTTAGGTACATATAACATAGTTAAATGTTCGTTTATACAAGAACAATATGCAGTACCTTCACCTGATGCTTTAATCTTCCATCCATTTGCCAATGATACATGTTGTTTACTCGTGGACATCTTTACAAATCTTTTTCTATCTTTAGTAATGCACTGTGATGCTCCACTATCAACAACCCACAAATCATTGTTTACAGTTGAATTGCTAGACATAGCAAAACTAACATTCTTCTTAACCTTCTGGTGTTTACTAGTATTCTGTTGTTTTCCCTTCTTACAGAATTTAGCTATATGTCCCCTAGCCCCATAAGAAAAACATTTCCTAACATTATAGGCAGTTGAAGACAAATTCTCTTCTTGTGGTTGTTCCTTCCTCAGTTAGTCCCTATCCAGCCGTCTTCTTGCTTCTTCTAACAATCTTCCAGTTATGTCAGTCAATGTCAGTTTATCTCTGGGCAGGACTTCCAGTGAAGATACATAATCATCATAACTTTCATCCAACAAGGAAAGAATGATGTAAACTTGATGCAGCTCTGAAAATATCAGTTCTTTTTCATGTGGCTCTTGAAAAGTTCTTTTCATGAGCTAACATATCTCCACCTTTCAGAAGACATGCTCTAAAAAATTTATGTGTAAGATGTATGTGTGCACCTACACTGTCACGAACATAAATCCTCTTCAAATTCTCCCAACACTTAGCAGCAGACTCTTCTCCACGAATATGGACAAGCTGCTGGTCACTCAGTGTTAGTCCAATTATACAAAGAGTTTGTTCATTGTTCTGTTTAAAGTCAGCAAGTTTCTTGGCATCATCCTCATTTTCTGGATCCCAAGCATTTACACCTGGGACTCCTAAATTTTTACAGTGTATTCTTGCCGCACAAAGCTTCAGTAGCTAAGCCTCTTCACACACTGCTAGCCAAAAAATGTTTTGGTCCTGGGGCACAAAAGAAGCTGCCGTGTTCTCCGCTGTCAAGGACTTATCATCTAACAGCATCCTGGTACAGTATGAGAACCTTCCACTAGTTCTCACCTGCGATACTCCCATTTGGCATGGGAGCAGTCCTAAGCCACCAAGTCCCAAATGGAGAAGAAGCTCCAATCCCATTCTATTCACAATTTTATCATCAGCTGAATGGAATTACAGTCAGCTGGACAAGAAAACATCGGCTGCGGTCGCAGGAGTCAAATGGTTCCATGAATACCAATACGGCAGTCCTTTCGATCTTGTGACAGATCACAAGCCACTATTGGGCCTACTCATCAGAGACACCAAACACCAAACATTTTGTCCCCTCGCATGATGCATTGGACAGTTTTCCTGACAGCATATAGCTACAGCTCTATACATCGACCGAGTAAGTCCCTGAGCCACACTGACACCCGCAGCCAATGCCCATTCCTGACCATTGTAGAGGACCAGCACTGATCACCCGCATCCTCCTACTTGAGGAACTGCCTCCAGCCCCATCACCAAATATTCTGCCAAAGACCAGGTCATCGCCTAATTCTGTGGAAGGGGTGAACCAAAGGGTGTGGAAGGGGTGAACCAAAGGGCCAGTCAACATGAAGTTCTTGCCTTTCCAAGCCTGGCAACATGAACAGTCAGCTCAACAGGGTTGCTTACTTTGGGGAAATAGTCATAATCCCACAGAAGCTGCGGTGAACAGTCCTGGAAGCCTTGCATGCAGGCCATCCAGGCGTAAGAATGAAGGCACTTGCCCAGTTATGTTTGGTGGCCCAACATGGATAAAGCCATCGCTGAATGGGTTGCCTTTTGTCAGCCGTGCCAAGAGTCAAGACCAGCACCCCCATCCGCTCCCACATGCAAGTGGGAAGTACCCAAAACACCTGGTCAAGGGTCTATATTGATATTGCAGTGCCATTCCAGGGTCAGACATTCATGGTGGTTGTCGATGCATACTCCAAATGGCTGAAGGTGGTACTAATGCCATCAACTACCTCAGACGCCGTCATCAAAGCACTACAAAAAGTGTTTGCAACCCAGACTACCAGACGTCCTGGTGTCAGACAATGGGCCACAGCTCATGTCTAACCAATTTGAACTATTTCTGGCAGGTCATAGCATCCGTCATGCCCTGATCGCATCATTTCATCCTGCTAGCAGTGGGTAGGCAGAGAGAATGGTACAGTCAGCAAAAGAGGCACTGGCGCAAATAGGCTCCAGGAACTGGCAGACTTGGATAGCCAAATATGTTTGTCCAGCATGTTACATGTGCGACGACTAACCAGAGTCTGGGAATCCTCTTCCTCAAAAAGCTTTTAAGAAGTTTAAAAAATCCCATAAATGTAAGCCCAGAATCCTGGGTAAATTCAAAAATCTATTAAGGTTCCCAAAGTTCTTGTTGCTACAACTCACGGTCACTAAATTTTGTCCATAGGATAAGTGTTTCTAATATCGCAAAAGGAAGTATCATTAGAAGCAACTTAATTATAGAAGAGGATTCCAACCTTTAGAAGTGTGTTCATGAGCAGGGGTGTAAAACTCAATTTAATTGAGGGCTGCATCAGTATTATGGTTTCTCTCAAAGGGTCAGTTGCATGTAAAACTATGACAACGCATAGCAACCATGTGAGTGTGGTTGGGTAGTCATGGCTGGGTTGCTGTGACTAGGTGGGTATGGCTGGATGGCTGTGGCTGCCACGAAAGTGTTGTAGATCAGTGTGTAGACTCTCAGCAGCAGTGCTGCACCTGCCACCAGCATCTCTGCAGCCCACTCGCCAGCCTGGCCTTGACACTGGCCCTGCAGCCCATGACCACTTTCCTTTCACCAGGATACTGACCCCCACACGTGCTTGCCAGCCCAGCCTCGCCTGCTGGTCCCACAGCCTGCAAGCGCTTCCCTTTCATCAGGGACACCAGCCCCTATGCCTTCTCCATCTCCTGTGCGCATGCTCAGGGGGAGCGCCCAGCTGGGCTGGAGGGTCTCCAGAGTGTCTCCACGGACCAGTTCTAACCACATTGCTGGCTGGATCTGGCCCATGGGCCCTGAATTTGACATGTCTGTTCTTGAGAATCATATGTAGAAAGGATTCTGATTCTATAGCATTCTTAATGGTGCTGATCAGAGCATACAAATCTTCAAAATTGGTAAGGCTTTCAGGACTGTGATATGAAGCAGCCCCCTTCCATTTACAGTAGAGAGGGTTGACAAGAGCAGGGTACTCTTAATAAAGACACCAGAATGAGCCCCTTGAAAGCAAAAAGATTTTACCTTAGGGTGTTTCCCAAAATCAAATGTCAGTAAATCAAAAATAGATTTAATGTTTTTAATAATTAAATTAGTCATTCCATAAAACTTATCCTTGCAAATCACAATAAATAGAATATATTTTGCCTCCTTTAAAATCTACTATATACATTGCTTGAATCCACAAATTCATCACAGGGAACAAGCCTTCAAAACAAGCCTTAAACACTTTAGCCAAAGATAAAAGATTCAGCACACTTTAGAAATGCATAAAAGGCATAAAAGGCCAAACACCAAAATGTCAAGAGGGAAACAGCTACTAATGGCTCAGGAATCATAAGATCTCCTGAGATAGAAACTAGAAAAATCACAAAATAGGTGAAAACTTTTTAAAAAATATGTTAGACTCCTATACAATTAAACCTTGTGGAATTCTGTACCCCATATTTGGCAGAGCAATCAAACGAATATCTTGCTCACCAAAAAGAAAAAAAATCCTCGTCATGTTTTCCATTCAAGGCTAGTTTTCTGCCAACCACCGCTTAATATATTTACTGTTGGTGCTTTATTATGATAATCACTATGATAATTCTTGTTAGGAATCTAGTGAAATGCATCAAAGAATTGCTAGATCCTTATACATATACTTTGAATAGAAGAGAGAGGCAGAATTATATCCCTGGAAGGAAAACACCAAGCATCACCAGACTGCTGAAATTCTGGGGTAGGTTGTAATGGAAGGAGGTCCCAGTGTAGTAGCAAATGCGGGCTTTGTCTCAAAAAGACAAAGATCTGTTCTCTCAAAAAGATCTGTTCAACCTAAATGTTTTCCAAAATGCTTCTTCTAATTTTGGGGACCATTTCAAGGGAAGAAATGCAAGAGGATAGTAACTTAGGGAAGGTCAAGCAGAAATGCTGCAGTGCAATGTTATTCTCAAGGGATTGGCACATTTGGAAAAAGCTGGAAATTAGAAGTACCGAGAACTCATATAATATGTATAAATAGAAACAAATACTTAAACACATATTTTGAGGTAGGGCAGAAAGAACTATCTTTGTTCCAGGGCTCTGGAGAAAAAAGGACAATCTTGAGGAATAGAGGCCTAGCAGGCAGCAGAAAGTTAGCTTGGTCCAGACCAGAGGGGTCTTTCTGAAATTAAGCTGGGACAGAGAGATGCTGCTCAAGAATGCACTGGATGTGTGAAAGCCCGAGATGCTCTGCTAGCTCCAGTGGTGTTTGCCCCTTGGAGTCCTTCTGCTGCAGTTGGGATTGAGGTGCCAGGAAGCAAACCACATCTGTGTGACCTTCTTGAATAGCAACATGGATGGGCAGTGAGCCAGAAGCATCTGGGACATTGACATCTGCACCATGCTCCACCAAGATTTTCAAGGTGTCAAGAAAGCCAGTGCGGGCAGCATCATGGGCTGGTGTTGTGCCAGACCCATCTTGGATGTTAGGATTGGCACCTTGCTTTAGCAGTTCTTCAGCCACAAAGATATTGCCAAACATCATTACCTGTGGGAAGATGAAAGAGGATGAAGCAGGGGATATTTACAGCCTCAACTCCTCTCAGGTGAGCAGGCAAGCCTTAACCCCATTTACTGATTATGGGAAGTAATGGGGAAGTCTACCTTCTATTGAAGACTGTTTGAAATATAAACAAATAACTATAATTTAGTTTATACATAGTTAATACATGATTTAATTATTTGAGCAAGATTTCAGCAAAATTGAATTAATTAAATAAGCAATTATATTAATCATAACTTGCACAGTATTAATAGAGCCATAATTATATTCATGGACTCTAAACAGAAAATCACAAATCCCATAATTCTGCTTGTTATCTGTTGTAAAAGGAAATAGGCAGGCAAGATAAAACAGAACAATGGAGTTGGTTGAAGAGCCTAGGCAGATCTACCAGTAATTATACAAGATAGGGTGTACATCTTTTCTCCAAACTAGTTGTAAACAAGCCACCTCATGCCCTTTAAATGACCCTATTTGGCTTGAACCCAACAGAAAATAGGGCTAGCCTTTTGGCCTGTGTCTGTATGCTATTTATTTAAAACACAACAATTATGTTTAAATGCTGGGTGAATTTTCATGCAAAGGTAGAAAAGATGGAATTGACTATAAAACTATAAAAATGTGGGGAGGATCCTGTGGCCTTAACTTGAGCTGCAAACTAAATCAACTTTGGTTGAGGGCGATGTCCTTGAAACGGGCAGCAGCCACTTTTCCCAGAAGTGCCAGACTAATAGGAGTGAACTGAGACTGGGGAAAACTGCAGAATCAGAGCCCCTTCACCCAAGCCACGGTGTCTCCAGGTGACACTGTTTTCTCGCTAAGACACAGGAACCATGTGATGCTTCACTTACCTGCAACGCGGTCTTGCCAAAGCGATTATGGGAGTCGGGATGAACCAGCTCCAGATGCAGAATGTGTCGGACTTCAGCTATATCTCCCCGGGCAGCAGCCCCGGTTAGCCGGTCTCCAGCCGGGATCTCGGCATTTCCCGGCTGCATGCCCGCACAGGCACCTGCAGGGAAAAAGGACAGGCGAAAATGAATGAACTGACAATCATCCGAACAGGATTCTTGCGCTGCCAGAAGCAGTTTTCTTTTGCAATGAAGGTATTGGCACCGAAACTCCCGCAGAAGTTCTACTCCCCACTATTTCCAGGATGCGGGAAAAGCTTCTGTACAGGCGTAGATGCTTCGCATCACATTTCACCCTTGACGTTTGACAACAGGCCGGCAGGGGCTAGCTACATTTTTCCCACCTCTCCGGCGGCGGCGGCGGCCTTCCCTCGGGCGGTAATCCTGCTCGCTCTTCGGCGCTTACCTCCACTCCCGGGAGGTGGGCTCTTCTCCAAGTACTTGTCAAAACAGAGCAGAAGCCAGCGCTTTGCTCCGTGTTGCCTAACCGGTTACAGGACTGGCCTCGCTGCTGCCCCTAAGGAGGGGCTGGCCCGGTTCAATGAACCCGTCGGGTCGTGACAAAACAGATCGTTGCAGATGCTGCTAGAATGCCGACCCAGGGAGGTGTCTCTGGGGGCTCGGCTCCCTCGGGGCGGGGTTGTACTGAGAAGGAAAGCCGCTGAGGACTGCCGTGGCAGGCAGCGCCGCCCGTTCCTTCGCCTGCCCGTCCAAGCGAGGTGCCGGCACAAATCGTGCCAAACCCACCCCAACTATTGAGCTGCAGCCTCGGCAGGACAACAACCCCGCCCTCTTGTGACGGACGCTGTTTGTGGCTTTTTTCATTTCATTCCGCGCTATTAATTTGGATACATTGTAACCTGCCTTATTTTCCATTTCTCCGCCCTCGTCTGATCCGACCAATCATGAGCCAGCTCCGGGCAGGAGCCGGAGAGCCTCGTCGTTGGATTGGTTCACTGGTGGCGGACTGCTGGGCGGGTCTCTTCGATTCAAACAGGATTTCGGGCGGGAAGAAGCTATCTCCGACTTTCCCCACTTCGGTTGCATGCAGGCAAGCCAAGCCAAGCCAGAGGTCGCGACCTGGGAGGGGGTGGGAGGAACGCGAGACGGCTCTCCAAAATGATTCTTGCCCTGCCTGTGTAAGTAAGCAGCCAATCCTAGCCATATTGAGCTTGGAAATCAGTGCTTTCGACAATCCTCGACCAAGTTTTATAACAAGCTGGCTCTTGTACACAAGAATAATTGCTTTTGAGCAATTATTTGAAAAAAGTTGGAAGTTACATTTTTTCTATTTTTCCCTTATTTTTTGCACTTTCCTCTTTTTCCATTTTATTTCATTTTTTCCTGTATATTTTATGTTTTGCACAAGATATTTATCTTTTGCACAAAATATTTTTTTAAACCAATAATATTTTAAAAAACCAAGCTCCATGCTGTATAACTCATTATATAATCTGAAATAATAATTTGGGGTTTGAACCCCAGTCTTTATATTCAAGATTTGTCCTGTGGAGACTGGCTGGTTTTGCTCAATACACTGGAAAACCTGAGCAACACTTCCTCCATAGTGTCATTAAAGGAAGATAATTTTATCTTATGCTAGATTTCATAGAATATCAAAATTTATGTATTATCATTTTGTTTTACAGGTAGTCCTTGACTTACAATCATTTTTTACTAATCATTCAAAGTTACAATGGTCCACAAAAAAGTCCTCAATAGTCCTCATACTATATACTGTAGAAGCATCCCTGCAATCATGATCAAAATTCAAGTGCTTGCCAACTGACAGATATTAATAACAGTTGTAGTATCCTGGGTTCATGCTATCATCATGGATGACATTCCCAACGTTTCTGACAAGCAAAATTAATGGGGGAAGCCAGATTTGTTTAACCATGTAATTCATTTAATAGAATAACAGTTGGAAAGGATCTTGGCGTTTGTCTAGTGACTAGTCCAACCCACTGTTGAAGCAGAAAATCCTATAACATTTCAGACAAATGATTGTCAAATCTCTTCTTAAAAACATCCAGTGTTGGAGCACACACAACTTCTGGAGGCAAATTGTTCAACTGGTTAATTGTTTTTACTGTTAGGAAATTTCTCCTTAGTTCTAGGTTGGTTCTCGATTAATTTCCATCCATTACTTCTTGTTCAGGTCCTTTGGAGAATTGGTTGATCACTCTTCTTTGTGGGAGTCACACAAATATTGCAACACTGCTATTATTCCTTTTTTTCATTAAACTAGACATACCCATTTTCTGCAACTGTTCTTCATATGTTTTAGCCATGATAACCTTCCAATATCGGAGGGGCTGCCACAAAGAAAAGCTATTCTTCAAAGCAGGACAAGAAGCAGCAGATGGAAACTAATCAAGGAGAGACCAACCTAGAACTAAGGAGAAATTTCCTAACAGTTCATCAGTGGAATGACTTGTCTCCATAAGTTGTGAGTGTTCCAACACTGGAGGCTTTTAAGAAGAGGATGGACATCTATTAGCCTGAAATGGTATAATTTCCTACTTGAGCAAGGGGTTGGACTAGAAGACCTCCAAGGTCCCTTCGAACTCTGTTATTCTGGTTGAAATTCTGCTTAACCTGAGTTAAAAAAAGTAAAACTGGATGTGACTCACTTAACAACCATCCCACTTATTGACAGAAATACCAGTCCCAACTGTACTCATAAGACTACCTATACTGTACTTCTGTTAAATGTATATTACATTATAATCAATTGATTGGAATAAATTGATTAAATTTGCCTATAGCAGAGGTGTCAAACTCATGATGACACATCATCATGTGATATATCACAACTTTTTTCCCCTTTGCTAAACTGGGAGTTGGCGTGACCAGCACGTGACTCATCTAGCCCACTGGCCATAGGTTTGACACCCCTAGCCTATAGTATATATCACAAATGAAGGCAAATGTAGTAAGTATCCCAGGATAATGTTGCAGTATCAAGTCTTGATTGGTTACCAGGACCAGATGTTTGTCTTCTGAATTTTTGGACTCGTGCTGGAGCCCATCTTCTCTCTCATTAGAATGCATGTGTCTGTTTATAGTGTCTATATTGTCTGTTTTCAAACTGACTATGAAGGCATGCCACAAATAAACAATTACGTACAAGAAGAAATAATACCAGTATCTTCATACTAGTTAAGCAAAAGTTAAAGTTTAGCTAAATAAATCATGTGCACACAGCTAGCAAGTGGATTCACATATTGTAGAAAATTGTTTAATTGTGGTTTACTGAACGAATCACAATTGCTAAATTCACAGAACAGACTCAACAAAAGAAATCATATTATGATTTACCATTATACTTGTATCTTGGTACAGAAATTTAGCTCAGAACTGAGAATGGAAATTGTATAATTTCTTTTCCCTCAGCTATGAGCTAAATAGATGTAAATTACAACTACTTCTTTGAAAGATAGAAAAATATGGAATAGACAGCATCACCACCAATAAAGCTAACCAACTGCACTCAATGTATGGTCCCAAATGGAATTACTTGTACAGTACATGGAGTGAAGCATGCAGCCCAAGATTTTGTCTTAGGCCGAGTACTTTTAGCACACGGACATCAAATTCGATTGCATCATGTGACATCACATGATACATCACTTTTTTTTGCCTTTGCGGAGCCAGGGTGGATGTGGCCTGCATGTGATGCATCTGGTCAACAGTTTCACACTCCTCCTTTAGCATTTTCATTAATGATGTAGATGAAAGGATACAAGGGAAACTCATCAAATTTGCAGTTAACATCAAGCTGGGGGGAAATAGCCAACACTTTATTCCAGAACATACATTCTAATTAAACTCATCATCCATAGCTTTTACCCCTCAATTATCAACCTCAGGGTCTGAATGTAGTTATGAAGTAAGTCAGCTTTTAATTTCTAAACTTTGCTGTGCATACCATGAAAGTGTCACATTTTACAAGGGTAATATACCCTTTTCAAATCACACACTTTTATTAGGTATTTGTAGATTGTTGCCTTAAAGTATACTTGGGTCAAAACACTCCTCCTTTAGCATTTTCATTAATGATGTAGATGTTTTATAAATACAGATCCTGAGATCTTTCACCACCTTCACTTTATAGCCTCTTAATGGGCCAATACCAAATTACTGATTCTCTTGAATTCAGCCTGTAACTTAAGAAAGTTGAAAAATTAGGTCTGTTTCATCCTAGAATCATCCATTAACCATGATTTCTAGATTCACATGGCACATTAAATCATAGCTTATAAAACACAGCAGTTAGGTTCAGATAATGCAATAGGCCATTTTAAACAAGCCATATGATGAATTTGTTCTGAGCATTTGAACAAGCTCAGAATTTGTTTGAGCATTTGCATATCATGATAAACTCATGGGGTTCATTTTCTATCGTGTGATTTGATGAGACTTGATTTTTGTTGTGTGGACCCAGCCAATAATAATAGTTTATTCAAAAACTAACAGCTTGGATTTGTATGAATACTGAAGAAGGTCAGATTTACTTACAATTTATTATTACATATAAAATTTGCAAACATAGTTTGCAATCCATATTTTAATATAAGGGGTAAACTCAGCCAATTGCAGAATAGTCAGAGCAACACTCTGATTAAATCACCCCCAACAGTATCAATGTGTAAATTCAGCCTGGTTCCGCAAAAGTAAATGTTCTAACTAACCATGCACCTATCAGACGCTCCTTATTTTGGAGTAAACCCAGTCCCGAGGTTCAGGAATAGAACTGACCAGAGGATTTGAAAAAGAATCTAAGTATAGTATATAAAATCATACATTGCAATGTCCTACCTGTCAATGAATACTTCAGCTTCAACCATAACAACACTAGAGCTAACAATAGACACAAACCATAGGTTAATCGCACCAAACTTGATTGCAGGAAATACTCTATGTGACTGTGGTTTTTTCCCCAAACCCCAAAAACTTTAACCTTAGACTTTCTACTATTGACCTCACCCCTTTCCTAAGAAGTCTGTAGGGGGCATGCCAACTTGCCTACCGTCCCTGTCCTATTGTTTCTTTTATATATTTTTTCTTATTTTTCTTATATGTATCCATGTATTCATAACTATGTTTTTACTTATACCTATTATCTTGTAAGCAATTGACAAATATAAATAAAATAAAAGAATGAATAATTCGAGGCTTTCACTTGAGTTCAAAAATAAAACAGGGCTGTGCCCCCCCTCCCCCCCTTATCCGACACATAGCCTTTGAATCTGGCTTCTCCTTTGAGAAATTAACGGCAGTGTGCTTGAACAATTGCCTGTCCAAGCAACCAGTCCAAATGCTACTGCTTGTTTCCTTTCTGTTGAAAGTTTTCTATCACTCCCCTGACAATGTCTTTCCCTTTAAGACAGCCTAGCTCACCTGAAGGTGTAGCTCGCTCACCTGGCTCAGGTGGTTGCAAAGCTCAGTCGAAGAGGAGGAAGTAGATCGGCGCGACAGTATGTCTGCCTCAGCAATTTTCATCCTTGACTTGAAAGGCAAGGTAAATCTCACTGCTGTTTGCTTCTTCCTCTTTGTCGCTTTCAGATGTTGTGTGAGGGAGAATAATAATCCCCTTGGTATAGTAGTAATGAAGGTCTACGAATATTGGCCTCCCTGCTTGTTTGCAGATAAGGTTTCTTTTGTGGAGGGTCGTATGGCCTTACTTCCTTTTCAAAGGGGTGGGGGTGGGGGTGAATGCAAATTGAACAAAGGGAGATAAAAGTCCGTATTTAGCATCTCTGTCTTGATTGTAGCTCCTGACTTGATCATTCTTTTTCACCAGCACTGCCTGTCAAGTCTGTCTCCTTTTCTACCCATTGTCTTTTCCCTGCATTTTTCTTTGGATTAGGAGATTGAAGAAAGACAAGGAGTTCTGTAAATTATGTTTTCTGCTTCTATTGTAGAGCTGAGACCTGGGAGAGTGGTGCTCTCTGGAGTTATCCTCCAAAGGCTGAAAAATTTAGCTAGGAAAGTAATATGTGGGCACAATTGTTTCTATCCTGCTAAGGATTTTCTTGAAAGTTTGTTAAATAAATTGGGTTACTTTAAAACTGCATGGAGGGTCAGGTTTGTAGCAGGAAAGCTGGATTGTCCATCATGCAATGAGACAAAATGGAAGATTTCAGTATAGTAACAGCATACTTGGCTAAAAAGCTTGCATGACTGGTCTGAAGTAGAGTTTGAAGTAATACTGTCAATAAAGAATTATGCCAATGGTGTGACACTTTCTTTAACAGAATGGCTGAAAACAAGAGCACAGAAGCCTTTATAATCCCTGGCATAAACATTACAGTATGTGATAATTTTTGAGAGAGAAGTCTAATATTAAGAGTAAGTTTGTATGAAAAGTTACCATTTAAAGCTGGTAAAGACAACACATTAACAATATTCATTTATTTCCTTCCTTTTTCAAGTTCTACATTGTGGCTTCATTTCAACAACCTTATTAAAGTAATATGTAAGCTGAGAATTGCTCACTCTTTACTATCATTACTATGATTTTCTGTATGTTAAACAAGCCCCATATTCTGTTTCACATACATGCACCTACTATCCTTAGTATTGTGGGAAGAAACATCCATCTGCTTCAGTTCCAAGCTGGGAGAAAGGCACTGGAGACAAAATGGAGGCTGATTGGGAAAAGGGTCAATTTATTGATGAACAGGACCACATATTTGAGGTTCTGGTCAGTGGTGGGATTCAATTTTTCTTATTACCAGTTCTGTGGATGTGGCAGGGGAAGGATACTGTAAAATCTCCAGTCAGAGGTGGTATTTGCCAGTTCTCTGAATTGCTCAAAATTTCCACTACCAGTTCTCCAGAACTGGTCAGAACCTGCTGAATACCACCTCTGATTCTGGTGCAGCTGACCACATGGAGTTGAGAATGGGGAGTTATTATACCTTCTCTTGGGCTTTGCACTTGAACTTCCTATTCCTGTGCAAGAACATGTATTCCATTGGCTGTTGTCAGATTCCCATGGGGCCATGTAGCGGTTATGTAGGGATCATAGCTGGCTCTAGGCAAAAGAGCAAATGCAAATCCTAGGTGTTCGTCTGAGTTAAGTTTGGTTGGAGTTTGTGAGGATCATGCAGTGAAGGGGCATTGGAAAATTCCTATTGTGGCTGAGGCCTAATCCTACCTTTTTTCAAACCTTGCTGCAGGGAATTTCAAAATATCCTGTCTTAAATGGATTTCTGCCTGCAGTTTTTGCTTTGCTTATGAATAGAGCTATCTATTTTTTATAAGAAGTTTTTTATTTTTATGATAAACATACAAATAAAACCTTTCAATTGTACAGCATGTCAATTTGGTATATATCGTGCACAATATCTATATTTTTTCCTCTTAATTCATATATTAATCAACTTTTGAAAGCAAATATCTTTATTATATTATCATTAAAATTTTAATTTCATTTCCAAGTTATCTTTAAGAGCAAATATCAATTCTTACTGAATTATATTCATAATATAACTTATTCACAAATAATCAATTATAATATATCATTACTGTTACATTGTACTTCAATTTCTTACTCTTCTATCTATTGATAGAATAAATCCCAAATCTTATAGTACTCCTTTTCTTGCTGTCTAATTGCTAATGTTTCATTTCTGCACATTCCATTATTAATCATTTCATCCTCCATCGGAATTTTCTCATTTTTCCAATTTTGAGCAAATACAATTCTGGCTGCAATTAAAACATTAATAATCTGATATGTTATTTCTCTGTTGTAACCTTCAGGTAAAATCCCCACTGGTTTTAAATCTATGTGCTGTTTTGTCATTTTTTCCAGCCATTTTAGTCCAACATCTTTTAACTTCTGCACATATCCACCACATGAGTCAGGTATCTGATGACATTTCCAACACTTTGCCGATTTATCCTTCAACATCTTTGCTAGTCTTGCGGGATAAATGCCACCTGTAAAACATTTTATACAAATTCTCTTTGTAAGCTGTTGACATTGTTAATTTATAGTTTCTAGTCCATAATTTCTGCCATTTTTCCAGATCTATCGCATATCCAAAATTTTCCCCCATGCAATCATTATCTCTTTAATTTCTTTTTCCTCTAATTTCACCCCTAATAAATAACTATAACATTTTAAAATCATATTCTCTTCAGTATCTGTAAGAATTTTATCTAGTTCAGTAAATTCTTTGTAAAACCTATCTAATTATCTTTTTCATATCTAGAATGTATTTGCAAATATGAATACCAACTCATATTTATCCCTTGTTCCTCTAGTTCTTGCTTTGTTTTGAGTTCACCCTTTTTATTTAAGATTTCACTATATCTAACAGTATGATCCATTTTAAATATATTTGGATACGTAAATGCCTCTGTTGTCTCGTTTTTAACTTATCTCGTTTTTAATCTTCCTTATGTGTCTAATAAATCTTTATAAATCCTTCCAAAGTCAATACAAATAGCACTGGTAACAAAGGACATCCTTGTCTATTTCCTTTTTTGATATTAATATTATCTGTCAAATCTCCATTTATCATTACTTTTGCTGGTTGTTTGTAATATATTGCCTCAATTGTTTTAATAAATCTTTCTCCAAAACCCATCTTTTCCATTTGCAATAACATAAATTGCCAATTTACATTATCAAAAGCTTTTTGCACGTCTAAAGGCCATTTGCTTCTCTGGATGTGCTTCACAGTATTCCAATGTATTCAATATTATTCTCATATTGTCTTTTATTTACCTCTTAGACAAAAATCCATTTTGATCAGTATATATAAAGTGATTTAGATATCTTTTAAGTCTTTCTGCCATTATTGAGGCAAATATTTTATGATCTGCATCCATGTCTTCTTTTGGTATAAGCCTCTGTCCATGAATTAGGTACTTTAGTTTTTGTCAAAACCTCATTCATTACTTCACGCATTGCAGTGCTTAAAGATTCCTGAAAAGTCTTATAAAGTTCCACTGGTAGCCCATCTGGGCCCAGTGCTTCTCCAGTGTTTTGTCTGTTTATCGCCTCTGTCAGTTCCATCATTTTTAAAAATAAATTTTATTAAGTTTTCAAATTTTAAAAAACATAAAATAAAACTTCATACTTTGTTATCAACATCAAGACAACTTTTGTATCTCCTTACAATTTTCAGTATATGTATTTACTTATTCCTTTACCATTACATCTTACTCTTGCTAAAAATCAATATCTTTTATCCTTACACATCAATCTTCTCTATGGTATATTTATGTGAGGTTTGGGCTTGAAAAACCACCAAAGATTCGATTTTAATCCAAGGAAAACAGCTTTATTGTAGCATTTCTGCAGAAACGGGTTCCTGCCCTGGCAGGTGGGAGGAACCCCGAGCAAAATTTTGCATTCTATTTTATACCCTAACCTACCGCCCCATCCGAGGATGGCTTGGTTTACAATCTACCTATTGAATTTCAGTATACAATTCATTACCTAATATGGGACATCAGGAAGTTAAATGCCTCCTAAACATGTACACATTCTCCCAGGTTTTCCCAGAACACAACGTGTGATTGTTCAACGTTTCAAATTCTCCCTTTGCAGTAGAAATGTATCAACTGATAGTTTTGAGATTTGAGTCACAGCTATACAATACACAATGGATTTATTCATTTTCTCCCCTCACAATTCCCTCCTCTTCTGCTTACATTCTTGACTCAAACTCACGCAACAGATCCCCAGCCTCTTTCAGAGCCATCTCCTTCTGAAACATCATCAGAGGTTCTTCCTCCTGCTTCCCGGATCTTGAACCTAAAGTTTTTCCTAATCTTCCACACATTGCTATTACACCAGGGAAACACTGAATACAACAACACAACATCACACAGCATAAATAATTAATATAATTCCCATGATTGTAGATCTCAACCAAGCAGTGCTGGGAAGCCAAGACCATAATGCCCCCCACAAATCTGGAAATGAGGAATCACCTCTTTGTAATAATGGATTAGAACGAATGCGTTCCTCCATCGTTTGCACTGTTTTTGTAATATTGGGTTGGAAATCATGGATATATACACAGCAATGGGAATGAATCAAAGCACACACACATCCTTTTGCAGCTAATACAATGTCTAATGCATATCTATTTTGCAAAGCCACTTTTCTAACTTCAGAAAGTTCCGTGTTGAGCATTTTGATTGTCTTGATAGTGTCATTAAACATGGCTACTGTAAAGTTATTCAGAATATGTAAATCTCTATAATTCATGGCTACTCCCAACAGTGCCAGCATTCCCCGTGCTATCTGTGTTTTTAACCTTCCCCCCAGCATTAGTCCTGAACTGATTTCTCTTTTGTTCCGAATCCGTCCCTGGGGTAAGGTATTCAATTTATATATTACTGATATCACGTATCCCATGGTACAAATCCCACTCCAACGTTGTGGCATTTCTCTATACACCTGTTTCCCACACAACACCCACCTAAAATTTTTCATGGCATACGTTTGATTCGAAGTCCGAGTCCAATTGATTATATCTTCAAAATACATACACATCTGGTATTGGTCGTGATTAAAATAATTCAATTGATGATGAGTGTTAGAATAACTGTGGTTACTACAAGATAAAGGCATATCAAAAGTTTTGTTGCATTTTTCCCAATCACCCAAATCCACTCCTTTGGATACATTTCTCTTGAAACACACATATGCTTTTTTCTCTCAAATGGACAAATACCTTCCCGGATAGGTTTCTTTTCATAGGAGCCTGTTCAAATTTATTTCCCTTTGGTCTCAAATCCTGTTGACTTAGTGGGATTGCATGTAATGTTAAACCCTCCCCTGTCTTCCCTGGCATGTGCATGCACATCCAGCAGTTAGTTATGTTCAATGCTTGTGATACTTTCTTCAAATCCTTCATGTATGTATTGTCTTCCCATAAATCTGTCCCCAAGTCTCCAGCTGGTCCAATATATGGAATCTGTCCTCCTGATGCAATCATCAGTGCTATCATCAAGGTGGTTAGCTCAGTCCAGGGTCCAATCTTCTTCATCTTTTTAAGGTGAGCTTCAGCGGCTGATCGTCCACTGGAACTGCCCTCCACGTAGAATTTGGATCTGGTGCCTTCTTGACTCTGCTGTAATGCGTCCAGCCTCCTTCTCGAGTGCGAACTGCAGATTCAGTTGTCAACAGCACCTGGTACAGGCCTTCCCAGCTAGGTTGCAGCTTCTCACTTCTCCAAGTCTTTATCAGGACCCAATCTCCAGTTTCATAGGGGTGTTGACTTCCCGCAAGTGGTGGTCATTGTGCCAACAATCCCTGTTTATGAAGAGAAAACAAAGACCTGGACAGTGTCTGCAAATATTTTCTCAGAAACAAATCTTTAAATTCAGGCTCTAAAAATGTGGTTTTACAGCCATCACCAATGCTTCCATTCCACAGTGTCTTTCCTCATGTACCTTCTCCAGAATTCCTCTCATTACATTCACGGGAACCACCCTCACCCCCTCTGAAGTTCTCCACCCATCCTCAGTTAATGTACACCCTTCTTTTTCCAAATCATCTTTTCCTTCAGGTTTCCAATCCTCATCCTCTTCCATTTCTAGCAAGGGAATTAATGCCATTACCAGCTTTATTTCCCCTGCAGCTTTTTCGCCCATTTGTCTGCCCACCTGTTTCCAACTACCTCTGGGGTATTCCCTTTCTGATGAGCATTCACATGTACTATTGACACTTGATTTGGCAGTTGCAGGGCCTCCAGAACCTGTTCCACAAGCTGTAACTTGTTTCCCATCAGCCCTGATAAAACCCCTCTCCTGCCAGATCTTACCAAAGGTATGGACCACACCCCAGGCATATTTGGAATCAGTCCAAATTGTCACATCAATTCCTTCAGCCAATTCCAAGGCTCTCTTCAAAGCAAACAACTCGCACTTTTGTGCAAACCATGAAGGAAGGGAGCCTTTTTCTATGACCTCCCCTTCTCCTGTCACAACTGCAAATCCTGACTTCCTCTTTCCTTCCTTAACCCTGCTTGATCCATCCACAAACCATCTCTCCCCTCCTTTCAAAGGAGTTTCTTCCAGATCCTCCCTCACTTTTGTCATCAGATCTACTTGCAACAAACAATCATGATCCTCAGCTTCCCACTCCTGTCTTCTTCCTTCTAAAAATTCTGCTGGATTCAAATTCCTGTCTGTCCCAATCACTACATCAGAGCTGGTTCTCAAAATGGTCTCATATTTGAGAATCCACCCCTCTGTCATCCAAGTTGTTGCCAACTGACTTAGCACAGAAGTAACCTGGTGGGGTGAATGCCCTACAAGCCCCCCCCCCAAAGGTTAACTTCCTGCTCTCTACCACCAACATAGCTGTAGCAGCCACAGCCTGCACACACACCGGCCATCCTCTCACCACCGGCTCCAGAGTTTTGCTCAAAAAAGCGATGGGCTGGTATTGCCCCCCCTTTCTTCTGCGCCAACACTCCTAGTCCCGTTCCCTGAGCTGCTGACACATACAGATGAAGTGGGAGCTTCAAATTGGGCAAAGCCAAAACCGGTGCGGATGACAATGCCTTCTTTAAAACTTCCCATCTCTCATCATCTCTCTCTAACCATTCTATACTCTCTTCTTTTCCTACTAGCTTCCTGTGCAAGAATTGGGCTAACACAGTGTATTGGTCCACCCAAACTCTGCAATCCAAGAGCTTTATTTCACCTTCTTTTCCACAAACTGGATCTTTTCCCTTGAAACTGTCAATCCCTGCTCCTTCAGCCAATTTAGCAAAGCTACAGATGTTGCTCTGACTTCTCCCTCTTTCTCTCCAGTCAGCAACAAATCATCCACATATTGAATCAACATAAAAGACACTAACTTTCCAAAGCCTGTCCAAATCTTCCACTCTCAGGATCATTCCATTCAAATGCAAACAGGTCTCTACTTCCCTCCTCAAGGGGGCATGCCCAGAAGGCATCCTTCAGATCAACCCCTCTCTCCCCCTTCTACTCATTGAATATTGTGGGGTCCAAAGCTTTGTCACCCCAGGCTGCACTTGAATCTTAATCGGATGAATGTTCATTCGCCCTGCCTTCTCTCCTCCTGCCCAGACCTCCTCTGAAATTGCCCTCTCATCTTCCACAGTCATCTTCCACATCCTTACTCCCTGTGGTATCCCACAGCTGGATACCAAACACAGGCAACAGATCTCTCCTTAGCAAATTCACTCCAGCAGCTTCAGTCACCACTTCATTCACTTCCAGTCTGATTTGTTCAAACACCCTCACATCCTGTGATTTTCCACTCACCCCCACTACTTTTATCATTTTCCTTGATCTATGTGCGCCCTTTACCAGGTCACACACAGAAGTCTGGCTTGCGCCGGTGTCTATGAGAAACAGCCACTCCTGATGGTCAGGACCCACTGAAATGTTTACCAATGGCTCCCCGCAGGTCCTCTTAAAGGAGTCAGAACAACTCTAATCATACAATGCATAACTCCTCTCCTCCCGGTTAGTAGGACACTCGCGCGCAAAGTGTCCTTCCTTCCCACACCTAAAGCACACCTACCGGTTGGTAGGACACTCGCGCGCAAAGTGTCCTTCCTTCCCAACCTAAAGCAGCTTCTGTCCATTCCAAGCTGTCTCATTCCCATCCCTCTGAAACCTCTTCCTCTTTCCCTGAAACTTCCTTGCATTCCACCTCGCCTTCTCTCGCCCTGGCCTCCCACTGCTCCTTTTACACAATCCACATTTTTCTTCACCTCAGTTTTAGCTGCAGCCTGCACAGCTGCAACCATCATCTGTGACTTCTGTCTGGTTTTTACAGTGTCTCTGTAGTTCTAACTATTCGACCACCTCATGAGCATTCTCATGAAGTTTTGGAAGAGTCTTTTTCAATTCTCACAACTCGGCTGGTTTTATGGGGGAAGCCACAAAACCACGGGTTGCCTCCCATTAGGAACTTCCCTAAGAGGAAATGCATCCACTTCAGGTTTTTCTCTGAAGGGAAAATTTTGAACACTTCTCTTCTCAACTGTTCCACTTCTTTTCTCAGTCGCAGATAGGGAGACGGCTGAGGAGGGGGTTGTGCCACTGGCAATGGCGGTGGTGCCATAGGAACATTGGCGGGCGCGTTATTCAAATTAGGATTTGCCGGTGGCGAACTCTGCAGCCAATCGTCTGTCTCACTCTCATTGTCTTTTTGTTGAGACATGTATTGACCCTTGATTGGAGGGACGGGACCTTCAAATTTCACATGCTATGTATGCAATTTGAGTGGTCATTTTGTGTTGGAGAATATAGTCTCTCAATTTGGTTATCCAATAGGTACTGGTTTCCCCCTCAGGACTCCAGTGATATGGAAATTTAGGATCAATCAGAGGATATTTTGGCCATCAGTCTCAACAAAGATAAATCATGTTTTTCTTTTTGAGATGTCTGGTGAATTCCTTTAGATTCGGGGAGTAGCTGTCCCAGGGGCGAATCTACCGGAATTGATTTCCTGCCATTGTCAGTTTTTCCCTGTCCCAGACAGGCTTTTTCCTGGTCTCCAAGACCCTTGCTTTGTCTGTTTCTCATCTCTACTCTTTCAGACTCCCAGAGTCTTGACTCACACTGCATTCTCCCAGAGAGTTTAAGGACCCCTCTCTTTCAGACTCCTAGTCCTAGTCCTTCAGCAAATGCTGGATTCCCCCAGGGAGTTTAAGGACCTCTTCCCCCCCTTTTCTTTTTCTGACTGCAAATGAAAGGAACAAAGTTTTACCTGATCACTCCAGACCTCCGAGGTAGTGGATGTGTGGGCATCCCCAACTCAGGCTTTCCCCTATTTTCTTTTCGATAGTCCCAGACTATCAGCCGGCAAAACGCTGTTTCCAAGGATCGTCTGGATTTCCAGTCGCCTCTGGAGCAGACCAGAATTCGGGGAGTAGGCACCTCTCAATGGGAGGTCATGGCCACTACTCATCTAGTCCCCGGCTTCAGGAAGACCACCGTTGAGGCTCCTGGCTTGGCTCGCCAAATTGTGAGGTTTGGGCTTGAAAAACCACCAAAGATTCGATATTAATCCAAGGAAAACAGCTTTATTGTAGCATTTCTGCAGAAACGGGTTCCTGCCTTGGCAGGTGGGAGGAACCCTGAGCAAAATTTTGCATTCTATTTTATACCCTAACCTACCGCCCCATCCGAGGATGGCTTGGTTTACAATCTACCTATTGAATTTCAGTTTACAATTCATTACCTAATATGGGACATCAGGAAGTTAAATGCCTCCTTAACATGTACACATTCTCCCAGGTTTTCCCAGAACACAACGTGTGATTGTTCAACGTTTCAAATTCTCCCTTTGCAGTAGAAATGTATCAACTGATAGTTTTGAGATTTGAGTCACAGCTATACAATACACAATGGATTTATTCATTTTCTCCCCTCACATTTACATATTTACATATTCCTTCATTCTTTTCCTAATTGCCATTTTATTTTATTTTTATTTCTGAACCACTCATACCAGGCATCCCAGGCCCTATAGTAAATTGAATCTTCTCTGTCTTTTATTTTCATTGTGAGCCTGTCCATCTCTATACAATCTATTATTATTTTTATAACCATGCCTTCTGGTGGAACCCCTTTTTCCTTCCAGAGTTGTGCGTACGAAATCCTTGCAGCTGTTAATATGTGTAACATGATATATCTATCTGTTTTATTGCATTTTTGTGTTATTAGACCTAATAAAAAAATTTCTGGATTAAAATCAATTTTCTGATTTGTGATTTCTTCTATCCATTGTCTAATTGTATTCCAATATTTTTTTACCTCTTGGCATGTTCACCAGGTATGAAAATAAGTGTCTTTTTTGTTTCCACATTTCCAACAGTTTGGGTCTGAGTTAAACATTTTTGCCAGTCTAGCGGGAGGAAGGTGCAATTTGTAGAACATTTTATATTGATGTTCCCTGTATGCTGTCAATTTAATTAATTTGTAATTTAATCCCCACATTCTCAATTTTCCAAGTTTATATTATGGCCAATGTTTTCCACCCATACCACCATCGTCTCTTTGACCACCTCTTCTACCATTTTAAAATTTAGTAGAAAATTATGAGATCATTTTCTTTTCCATTTCTTGTAGAATTTTATCTAATTGATGCTTTTCCATGCAGAAACCAAACTGTTCTTTATCCTTTTTGTATCTCGCCTGAATTTGCATTTATGGCCACCAATCTATCTTTATATTTTGTTGCTGTAATTCTTTTAATTTCTTTTTCCTTTAATTTCACCTCTAATAAATAACCATAACATTTTTAAATTGTATTCTCTTCAGTATCTGTTAGAATTTTATCTAATTCAGTAAATTCTTTGTAAAACTTATCTAATTATCTTTTTCATATCTAGAATGTATTTGCAAATATGAATACCAACTCAAATTTATCCCTTGTTCCTCTAGTTCTTGCTTTGTTTTGAGTTCACCCTTTTTATTTAAGATTTTATTATATCTAACAGTATATTTCATTTTAAATACATTTGGATTCGTAAATGCCTCTGTTGTTGATAACTTGTCTCATTTTTAATCTTCCTTGTGTTTCTAATCTTTATAAATCCTCTTTTTTCCCAGATCCATTGTGTTTGGGTAGATTTGTGCTTCCATAGTTGACAACCAGTTCGGTATTTTAGTATAATGGTTCTTTTTAATCTTGTTCCATGTCCGAATTAATGAATCTCTAATCATATGTCTCTGAAAATATGCATGCTGTTTGCATTTCCCATCCCACAGAAAACTATGCCACCCTCTCTGCAAGTCATGACCCTCTATCAACAATGCTCTTCTATTTTCCAGGTTGATCCAATCTTTAATCCATACCATAGCCACAGCCTGGTAATACATTTTCCAGTCAGGGAGTCCAAAGCCACCCCTTTCTCTTTTGTCCTGTAGTAGTTTCATTTTTATCCTGGCTATTTTCCCCATCCCAAACAAATTTACTTATTATTCAATCTAATTCTTTAAAAAAGGTTTTATCCAATCTTATTGGTACAGTTTGAAAAAATTGTAGTAATTTTAGTAGACATTTTAATTGCCATGATTTTTCCCAGTAATGATAGCTGTAATTCCCCCCACATTTCTAATTCTTTTTTAATTTGTTTTATTAATTTGTCGTAATTATCTTTTTTGATTGAAGAGCATCTTGCTGTTAACCAAATGCCTACATATTTCACCTTTTTCACAATTTGCATTCCCAATTTTCCTTCCAATTCTTTTTTTTTTTTGCTTATCTTTTAAATGTTTAGTCAATAATTTTGTTTTGTTTTCATTTATCTTAAGGCCTGCAACCTTGCCAAATTCCTCTATTTCCTTTATTAATTTTACTCCCGTATCTTCTGGATCTTCCAGAAAAAATACTATATCATCGGCAAATGCCTGTATCTTATAATACTCCTTTTTGATTAAGGCCCCTTTAATTTCTTCATTTTTCTTAATGTTTTCCAATAAGTTTTCTAAGGTAAGGATGAAGAGGAGGGTTGACAGTGGGCATCCCTGTCTTACTCCCTTGTTGATCTTAAAAGTTTCCGTTCTATCACAATTCAGTATTACGCTGGCCATCTGTGTTGTATAAATTGTCGAAATCAGTTTGATAAATTTATTGCCAAATTGCATGCTTTTTAATTGTTGTATTATAAACTGCCAATTAACATTGTCAAATGCCTTTTGCGCATTGAGGAAGACCATTGCCAATTGTTTTCTTGGGTTTGCTTCATAGTATTCTATTATATTCATTACCATTCTGGTATTATTTTTTATTTGTTTGTTCGGTAAGAATCCATTTTGGTCACTATGAATGATCTGGTTAAGGTTTTTTTCCAATCTTTCTGCCATTATGGACATAAATATTTTATAGTCAACATTTAAAAGGGATATGGGCCTATAATTTTGAATTAATTGGTGGTTCGAATATTTTTTTGGGATCAATGTTATGTATGTCTCCCCCCATGACTTGGGTAAGTACGCTGTTGTCCGTACCTCATTGTAAAATTCTAACAATTGCATTTCTAATTTTTCTTGGAGCGTTTTATACAGTTCCCCTGGGAGATCATCTGCTCCCAGTGTCTTATTGTTTTTCTGTTTCAGGATTGCTTCTTGGAGTTCTTTTAGTGTTATTTCCCTATTTATCTCTTCTTTATTCTCTTCCAGGATCGCGGGTAGCCCTTTCCCTTCTAAATAATGTTGGATATTTTCCTCTGGTACGTCTTCCCTACTATATAGTTCCTCAAAAAAACTTAACAATATGTTTTTTTCTTTTCAATTTGATATTGTAACGTACCATCAGCATCCTTCAATTGTTGGATTGATCTTTTTTCCTTTTCTTAAGTCTGTAGGCTAGCCACCTTCCTGGCTTATTTGTGTGTTCAAAATAATTCTGTTTTATCTTTTTCATGTCCTCTAACCATTCATCTTGTGCTAACATATTCAATTTATGTCTAATCATTATCCTCTCCATATTTGCTGTGTTATTATGTGGTATTTTTTCTTGTGTTTTTTTCTAACTGCTTAAGAGTATCTAGCAGTTTAGATTGTTCTCCTTTTATTTCTTTGTGTCTATGTGTATTATATGAAATTGCTAAGCCCCTGATGTATGCTTTGGTCGTGTCACATAGGTTTAGAATTGATGTTTGTTGTTTTTTATTTTCTTTCAGAAAGAACTCCAATTCTTTTTCCATCAACTTGACACATTCTTTTTCTTTTAGGATCTCCTTATTTAGCATCCATCTTCTGTTCTTTTTCAATCCTTTCCAAATTATTTTAATAGAATTATGGTCAGCCCATGTGTTAGTTCCAATTTCTATTTCTTTTATATTATGCTCAATTTCCACATTTGTCCATAACATATCCAATCTTGACCATGATGTGTGTGGTGCTGAATAATAGGTACCGTATATACTCGAGTATAAGTCGACCCGAATATAAGCCGAGGCACCTAATTTAACCACAAATACTGGGAAAACTTATTGACTCGAGTATAAGCCGAGGGTGGGAAATGCAGCAGCTAGTGGTAAATTTCAAAAATAAAAATAGATACCAATAAAAACTTTCACTAGGACAGTTGAGAATAAGTTTGATGTTCACAATTTCCTCTTTGAAAGAGACCAGTAAATAGGGAACAAGAAGAAGAAGAAAAAGAAGTGTGTTTTTTCACACTTTTCACACTGCATTGAACAAAAATGGCATCATAGGAACAGGCTTATTCTCAGTCCAAAGGTTTGTTTCTGATTTCTTCCCTGATTTAAGGGAAATTTGGGAAACGATCTCACTATCATGAAAGGTTTAATTGATTCACTAACCCAAAAGATGATGATGATGACAGTGGGAGGCAGGAGTCACTCTCTCCCTTGCAAGAAAAAAGCAAGAGCCGTTCTTATGATTTCTCCCTCTCTCTCTCTCTCCCCGTAATACAGTCAAGCCCTTTCCAGCACGTGCGATCTGCCGTCGCCACTTTGCACCTTGCAAATGCAAAATCCTGGGGTTTTTGCATTTGCAAGGTGCAAAGCGGTGGGGGCGGATCCCGTGTGCTGGAAAGGGCTTGACTGTATGGGGGGGGGGGGAAGAGAGAGAGATCATAAGAACAGCTCTTGCTTTTTTCTTGCAAGGGAGAGAGTGACTCCTGCCTCCCACTGTCATCAACATCTTCTTCTTTTGGGTTAGTGAATCAATTAATTTGGGAAATGATCTCACTATCATGAAAGTCAGTGTTCTCTACCTGTGGGGCATTTGGAAGAAAATGCCCCACGGCATATCCACGCACGTGTAAGGGGAATCAGAAATCCCCGCATTCAATGCCTAGCACAGCAGAAGAGAAAACACAGCTGTGAGCAAATACTGGGAAAACCTGATTGATCAGAAGGAAGGAGGCAAAAGAGGGAGGGGTGGTGGTGGACGGAGGTCCCACTGGTATTTGTGAAACACTTGGTCGGCAGCGCTTAAAGTCAACGTCCTCGCTCCCACCCACCCAAAACCATGAAGTCCCCCAATTGCGCAGCCCAGAATCGCCCTCCCCTCAGGAGGCAGCAATGACGCCCGGTATTTCCTGAGACAAGAAGCTCCGCCATGCAATGAAAGCGCCCTGGCTCTAGGCTCGCGGGCTCAGAAAACAACGCAAGCCGAGGTCGCTTTGGCTCCGCTCAGCTTCGTTTCCTCAGCCCAGCTGCTTTCAGTCTGCTCGGGAGGAGGGGGAGGAGGTGGTGGCGGCAGCTCGCGTTGTTTTCTGAGCTCTAGGCTCAGAAAACAACGTGAGCCGAGGTCGCTTTGGCTCCGCTCAGCTTCGTTTCCTCAGCCCTAGCTGCTTTCAGTCCGCTTGGGAGGAGGGGGAGGTGGTGGCGGCTCGCATTGTTTTCTGAGCTCTAGGCTCGCGGGCTCAGAAAACAACGTGAGCCGAGGTCGCTTCGGCTCCACTCAGCTTCATTTCCTCAGCTCCAGCTGCTTTCAGTCCGCGTGGGAGGAGGGGGAGGAGGTGGTGGCGGCGGCTCATGTTGTTTTCTGAGCTCTAGGCTTGCGGGTTCAGAAAACAACACGAGCCGCCACCACCACCTCCTCCCCCTCCTCCCGAGTGGACTGAAAGCAGCTGGAGCTGAGGAAACGAAGCTGAGCGGAGCCGAAGCGACCTAGGCTCGCGTTGTTTTCTGAGCCTAGAGCTCAGAAAACAACACGAGCCACCACCACCACCTCCTCCCCCTCCTCCCGAGTGGACTGAAAGCAGCTGGAGCTGAGGAAACGAAGCTGAGTGGAGCCAAAGCGACCTCGGCTCGCGTTGTTTTCTCAGCCTAGAGTCTAGAGCCAGGGCACTTTCATTGCACGGCAGAGCTTCTTATCTTGGGAAACACTGGGCATCGTTGCTGCCCCCTGAGGGGAGGGCAATTCTGGGCTGTGCGATTGGGGGACTTCGTCGCTTTGGGTGGGTGGGTGGGTGGGAGCGAGGATGGACGGAGTCCATGAAGTGGGGCTTGCCTGCCCTTGCTGGCTGCCTCTGCTTCCTTAGGGGTGGGGGAGGGGGTTCATCTGGACCAAGGGTGAGTCTCCCCCTCAGTTTCCCCTGAAGGATCTTCCGTTGCTTTTGCCTTCTCCCTACATCTTCCCTCTGTTAAAATCCCTCCCCCCCCCACACATTTATTTTCGGTTGGATAGATTTCGTGTCTGAGCATTCTCACATGGCGGTGGGTCTCCCTCCCCCCTAAAAACAGTTAAAAAAAGAAAAAACAATATATCCTCAAGCAAGAACTTTTCTGCTTCCGATTACCCCCATGCTTAAAAGTTGCAAAGAAAACACGGAAGCAGGGAAGCGGCTGCCCAGCTTCGGAGCTCCACACCATTTTTTTTTCAGAGGGGAATCTGACTCAAGTATAAGCCGAGGGGTTTTTTTTCAGCACAAAAAATGTGCTGAAAAACTCGACTTATACTCGAGTATATACGGTATATTGTTTTTTGTCTGGATTTCTTTCTCTCCATATGTCTTTTAATCCTAATTCTTCTGCCATTTGATAAAATATTTTTGGTAATGTTTTCCTTTTCCTTTTTTCCCTTGGATTTTCATTATTATAATCTTTTCCTAAACTTGCTATTGCATTGAAATCACCTAGCAGGCATATGTTCTCATATTCCTGTTCTAATAATTTTCTGTATAATTTAGTATAAAAATTTTCTTGTTTCTCGTTTGGTGCATATATCACTGTCAATAACATTTTCTTATAGTTTATATAAACTTCTAACATCAGGATCCTACCCTCCTTGTCTGCATATACCTGCTTTGCTTGTAAATGTTTCTTAATATATATTGCTATCCCCCTTTTTTGTTGGGCTAGAGATACATATAAATCTCCTAATTTTGTTGCTTCTAACAGTTTACTTTGATGTTTCTGGATGTGTTTCTTGAAGGCATATAATATCTAAGTTCAATTTCTGTAGTTTAGTTATTGTTTTTTTCCTTTTAATTTGTGAATTTAAACCGTTGATGTTAATGGAAATCAATTTGATTTCTTCCACCATCTTACTCTGTAGTTGTTACTTGTTGAAGCTTGTTTGCTCTTGTTTGGTGTCTCATTCTTACGCCTTCTCTTTCCACTTCTTCTGTTCTCTTTCCTCTTGTTCTGTTTCTCTTTCCTCCACCCGACCATCTTCTTAGCTCCTGGTTTCCACTTCCTCATTGCTGTTCTGGTCTTCTCCTGATACCACATACAGTTCAAAAAATTCCCTTACTTTTTCTATACTATATAGTTTAAATTTTTTATCCTGCCATGATATTAACATTCCCTCTGGGAAGAGCCATTTGAACAAGATTCTTATTCAGTTGGGTGGTCAGGAATCTATATTTCTTTCTGTATTCCCTTATTCTTCTTGGAATTTGTTTCAACGTTACAATTTCTGTTCCCTTAAATATCAGTGGTTTGTCTCTAGTCACTTTGTATATCTCATCTCTCAGTTGTTTCTTTGAGAATCTTATATGAACCTCTCTTGGAAGTTTAAAACATCTGTATAGTTGGTATATATTTTATATACCTCATCCATTTCCTTTCAAACCTCTTGGCCCTCTTTTTGTAACACTTCTGCTATGAGATCTGCCATGAATTTGGGCAAGTCCTCCCCTCTTTCTTCTGTTACATTCTGAAATCTGAGGAAGAAATCAGCCTTTTCCATTTCCAAGTATGCAGTTGCCTCTTCTAATTTCTTGTTCTCTCCCATTAATTTCTGTTCTATTGATTCTACTTTCTTGTCTGTTTGTTCGACCTTTGCCTCCACTGCTTTCATCTTATGTTCCATCTTTACTACTGTTTGTTGGATTGTACTTATCTTCTTGTCTAGATTCCATATTTTACCTTTCATTTCCCCCATTTCAGTTTTAAAGTCTGCGTGGTTTCTCACCATCGTTTCTTGTATTGTTGTTAATGCCATTTGAATTGTTTGCATATTTGATACCTGACTTGTCTTCTCAGGATTCAGCCTTCCCTCTATTGAACGTTGTCCTGCTGGTGATGCTTTCATTGATGTTGGGTTGGATGTTGTTTTCTTCCCAATCTTAGCAGTGGTTGTCGTGGTGGACATCTTAGGCTTCCCAAATCTACCTATTTTCTTGAGAAAGTCTTTCAATATTATCATCTGTTGTATCAACTCCCTTCTGTGTTGTCTGTGTTTATATCTTTTCCCTTTTATCTTATTCTAATCCCTTCAGTTTATCACTACAAGGTCTAGCTTAGTAATGTCTCCCCTTAATTTTATGTACACCATATATATATATATATATATATATATATATATATATGTGTGTGTGTGTGTGTGTGTGTGTGTGTATTTAAACAACAATGTTAAGATAAATATCATTATTGTTTATAATCTATGATAGTCTATAACCCTCTTTTCTAATCTTTTTTAGTCCTTTTAATAAATTGAGTATAATCCTAAATAAAATATAATAGATTATATAGTAAACATATATAATTCAATAAGTATAGATAAATATGTGTTTGATTATTTTCTTTCCTTATATACTATATCTTATAACTTTCTTATAGCTCAATTAAGTCTATGAATCAATATATAACCATTAATTAATTATACATCAATTGATTAATTAGTTGTTGTCCAAAGTATCAAATTGTGGAAAGAATATAAAGGATATATAGGGTATAGCAGTTATAAAAAATGTAGCAATCTATAAATTAGGATACATAAATTAATTCTTCTTACAAACATTCCGATAGATAGATAGATAGATAGATAGATAGATAGATATAGATATAGATGATATAGATATAGATATAGATATTATTTTTTCCCCAGTATACAAATTTAAATTTAATACTTAGAAATTATTCAGCTTTCTTCTTCTTTCTTCCTTCTTCTTTCCTTTTCTTCTGCACACCGTCAAATTACTTTCCTGATTTCCTGTTTCATCAGCTGTCTTTAACTACTTAGTCACTTTCACTCTCAAATTGCACAGTCACAGCTTTCTATCAAAATGGTTCCACTACAGTTCTCCATTAAAGTTCCAATTATTCTCTCTTATGTCTCTTTTCGGCTCTGCTAGTAATCAATCCAAATCGTAGAAATTTTAAGTTTTTATTCACAGAGTCTCAATCTTTTCTTCTGCAGCACTCTCTCTCAGCTGTCAAACTTTTCTGTTTCCTCCTCTCCCTTTCGCTCCACTATCCCCCACCAATTAGCTGCTTTATTCACTCTCTCCGGAGACTCCCTCTGTCAAGAATCTTTCACAGGGCTCTCTTCTCTTACCTCTCAAAAACTGTCCCAGTCTGCCGTTCTTCTTCTGATGTCTTGTGTTGATCCACTTTCTTGCTTCCCAATCGCAGCTGGCTGTCACAGCTTCAGACCCGCTGTAGATGCCAGATTTCTTTCATGCCGGATTCAAAGGGCTTTCCCTCGTCACAGCAGGAGGTTGCTTTCCTCCACTCTGCTCCTAGGTTTCCCCTTCTAATTCGTGTGTCTCTTCAAGCTTCATGATGCCTCTGAGAACTTCCAAGCATGAAAATTTGGATACAGGATTGCAGAGATCGCTCTCCTGTTCCGTTCCACTGTGACCTCACCACCAGAAGTCCAGTTCCATCATTGTTATTTTCCCTTTGAACATTATCTTAGTTTCCTCAGGTATTTGGGGCAATTCTGCTTTTTGCAAATATTTTTTAACTTTTATTTCTTCAATATTCTCTTGCTCATATAATTTCTCATAATACTTCTGAACTATTTCTTTTTTTCCTCATTTCCATAGCAAACTGTTCCATGTTCATCTATTAATTGTATTATCCTTTTTGTTTCTCACTCCTTTTTCAGTTTATATGCTAACCATCTGCCTGGTTTGTTTGCATTTTTGAAAAAGTTCTGTTTAGCTCTCCTAATTTTTTGTGCCAACTCTTCTTTTTCCATCAGCCCCATTTTGTGCTTAACTATTTTCATTTGGCTTTTGAGGTTCTTTTTTTGTGGATATCTTTGTAGTTCTTTCTCCAGTTTTTTGTAATCCTTTTCTAAGATTTGTTGTGCTTGTCTTTTTTTAATATTCTTTCTTCTCATATAAGTTATAATCAGACCTCTAATATAGGCCTTCATAGTGTCTCATACATTTTGTAGTGAAGTTCCCTCCTTATTATTTTCTTTAAAGAAAAAAGCCAGTTCTTTTTCCATGTTTTGTATACATCCTTTTTCCTTCAAAATTGAATTATTCAGAGTCCATCTTGATCTTTTCTTTTGTCCCTTCCATTTGACCCATATTGGGTTGTGATCCGCACAAGTATCTGTTTCAGTATTTGCTTCTTGTATGTTTGAGATTAGTTCCGTTGACATCGAAATCATATCTACTCTTGACCATGATAAATGTCTATTAGAATAAAATGTGTATTGTCTATTCTTAAGATTCATTTCTCTCCAAACGTCCTGAATACTTAATTCTTCTACCATCTTAAAAAAGGATTTTGGCAGTGTCTTTCTAATTTTTTTGGTTAGCTTTCTGTGTTCTGTAGTCCAATTCTATGTCCACTATAATGTTGAAATCTCCAAGAATACATATATTATCATATTCCAATTCTATTATTTTCTTGTGCAGTTTTTTTAAAAAATTCTTCTTGTTTTTCATTTGGTACATATATTGCAATTAAAAGCATCTTTGAATTATTGTCTATTATTTCCACCATTAGTATTCTTCCTTCTTCATCCAAAAAAATTAGTTTGGCTTTTATTGTATTCTTAACATATAGGACTACTCCTCTTTTATTTATTGTGCCAATGAGGTGTATAAATTCCCAATTCTGGGACAGTCCAATACTTGAGAATGTTGTTTTTTAATATGAACTTCTTGCAAGCGGATTATGTCTAACTTTAATTTTTCTAACTTATGAATCCATCTCCCAGGCAATCATTTCCTTTCCCTTATCTTGATCAATTGCTATCAGGCTGTTATCTATTTCTCCTGCTTTTTTCTCTGTTTGATCTCTTATTTTTTGGAACCTTTCCTCATTCTTCATCATCATTTGTTGTATATTCTCCATTTTTTCATCCATTTTTTCCATTCTCTCTTCCATTTTCCCCATTTTACCTTCCATATGCCTCCCTTGTTCTTCTGTTGCTTGCATTATCAGCCTTAATTCTTGCATTGAGACATCCTTTTCCTTCTCCTTCTCTGTTTCTCCTGCTGTAACATTGTTTGACTGGTTGGGCTTAGAGAGGAGGAGGTAGGGATCGAGACTGTAGCAGCTGTCTTCCTCATCTCTGGTTAGTTATAATTCTAGTCAAAAAGTGTCTGCCAACAACACCAGGACCAATTTTCTTCAGGTTCTTCTCTACCTTGTTATAAGAGGAAGACAAGTAAAAGTAAAAAAACAAGGTTCCAAGGAGCAAGAAAAAGTGAAAGTAAATAGAAAAAAAAAAAGATATAAGAGCCAGTTGTTTCAAAATATAGAATCCTCATAGAAGTGATGCAAGAAAAAGGAGAAAAAAACAACAATAATAATGATTTTAAAAAGTACTCCACAAGTAGTGTTGAAGGGAAGCGGGGGGGGGGGGGAGTATATTCTAACAGTAAGGCTGAAGCAAAAAAGTAATGGTTTAGGAAAAGCAAAAAAGGCCCAAAGGAAATACCAACCACAGAAAAACAAAAACAAAAATCAATTGTAATTTTAAATGTTAGTCACAAAGCAAACCCCAGCCACCATGCAATGTCCAATGTGCACAGTTGAAGTATCAACAAGATATTGTCCAAGGCCACAGTAGTCTTTTCTCTTTCCACTTCAGTCTGTTTAGATTGTTTTGCAAGAGCAACACCTGTATAAACAATTATTGTTCAGTGCTCAGCTCTCTATCTTCTCTAAATGTAAATAGCCTGTGACCAAGAAAATTTTCTCACAAGCTTATTCTTTTAGTCTCTTCCAAAAATTTTTTTTAAAGCCTCTAAGTGGCAGTGTCGCTTTGCTTTGTTTCCAGTACCTTGTTATATTGTAACTAAAAGTTTCTAACAAAATTCACTTTTGAGAAAACAAAAAGGAAAAAAAATAGTCCAAGATCTATATTTAAGGTAAAAGTTAAAAATTTTCTTCCTTTAATTATTGTTGTAAAGTCCAGTCCAGTTTGAAAAATTAATTTCTTGTTAAAGTACAGTAAAATAATTAGTTTTGACAGTTTAAAATAAGCTCAATTTCATCATTTATTTTCTCTTCTGTCTTCTATCTTCTTAAAATCTTTTCCCCCTTAAGGTGCTCTTTCATTCTTAGTCAGAATTTTTTTAAAAAACCTCACCCAAAGCCAACACGCTTTCCTTCTGTATCCTCTTCCGTTCTGGAGCTGTCCCAACCTTTCAGCAGCTTTTCAATGGCCACTTTCCTCTGCAGCCAGATTAGAGAGCTTTTCCTGGATCAGCCAGGGACTTTGCAGTGTCCTTGGGATCAGCAGGATGCACTCTCCTCTCCCACCATCTCTTTGAGACGATTTGGGTCCAAAGAGACTATCCAGCTGTGATGATTTTGATGGCTCTCCAGGAGGTCATGAATCTCCCATTGTCTTATCTCAACGTCAGCCCCGCCCTCTCTATTTTTTATTTCTTAAGTGCTGACATCTGCTGTGGGCTATTAAGAAAAGGTAAGGGCTGCTTTCTCCCTCCAAAAAACATGTTTCTTCATTTCTCATCCAGGGAAATATAATATTCTTCTTTTTTAATATTTCTCAAAATATTTCATTCTTCTAAGAGAGGGGTGGGTGCTTACTTTCTACAGTATCTAGGTAACAAAGTTAACTAACTGTCTCACTGTATTGTTTTATTACTCAGATAGGGGACCTAAAACACCCCAAATCAATCAATCTATCTGTCTGTCTGTCTATCTATCTATCTATCTATCTATCTAATCTAATGTTGAATTTTTTAAGCAAAGTAGTTGGACCAATATCCTGCTGCCACCAGTACCCTCCAAATTAAATCTGAAGCACTGCATTCTACTTATCTTTTTTGTTCTTACAAGTATATAGTGCAGATTTTATAGTTTTTATAAGTAATACTCTGGCTCTTGACAGATGGGGCATGTTGAAATATGGGGCTCCTACTATTGGAGTTTTCCCTCAGGATACCTAAGCAATGATTTTTTTCACCACAGATACATGGAAAGACATCTGCTCATCTGTCAGTGTTCTACTGTAGAGTAGCTCTTTTTTATTTGGCCTAGACCTGCAATGTGTCTTGTATATACAAGATACATTGCAATCCAACATAGCCTGGAGAATATAGTGTTAGAATTTAATTGCAGAAACTGATGTTTAAATCTCTTTGGGAAGCAGCTGGAGAAAAATATATGCTTTGCACTGTAGTAAAAGGAGAGACTCCTCTTCCAGTGCTTATTCCAAACATACATATTCAATGCTTTTGAATTCTACATTGTTTAACCACTTTTCTCTACTGTAGCCACTAATCAGCCGCAACTATAAGGGAGATGTCAGCATGTCAGAGATTGATTACTTCATGCCACTCTTCATGCAAAAGGAGGAGGAATGCGACCTGACCCCAGTCCTCTCCCATGGAAAAGTTCACTTCCTTTGGATAAAGCATAGCAACCTCTATTGTATCCTTTCAGAGCCTGAATGAGAAGTTATGGGATTCAGCCACCCTGAAAATTTATGTCTCAAACAAAACAAGCATCTTAATTTGTTACGAAGAATAGATCTGTAGGGGTTGAGGATATATGCTATACTTGAGAATGACTCCCTGTTTTGTACTTGGTTGTGTGCTTTTGAATATGCCCTAGAAATTGGGTATTATTAACCAAGGGATAGAAAGAGGTGGTATGTAAGTTTTGCTTTGCTGGATCACACCTTGTAAGTTAATAGTCTCAAAGGTGTAACTACAAGTAATTAACTTAAAACTATAATCGAGTCCAAAATGTACATTCCTAAGTGAGTTGGCAAAATGAGTTTCACTTCATTTTACAACCTTTTTTGCCACTGTTAAGGAAATAATTGCAAGTTAAGTGAATCATGAGTCCTAGTGGATGATCATTTGAATATGAGCCAGCAATGTGCAGCAGCCACCACCAAAAAAGCTAATACAAGCCTGGACTGTACAAACAAAGGCATAGAATTAAGATCATGTAAAGTATTAGTGCCATTTCATAAAACTCCAATAAGATCACACTGACTCCAAAAATGACTGACTCCAGAAAAAGAGCAGTGCGAAGACTCAGTGAAGATGAAAAAAAGGGAAGGATCTACAGAAGGGGCTATGGGGCTTGACACCAGAGAACTAATTAAGGCCCCCTGTCCCCCTTCTGAATAATATTTGCAAGTGTTAGAAGCTGCAGAGAAGAGATGGAGACTAGGCGCCCGACCCAAGGAGATGGATTCAGGCAACCAGCCTCAGAAAACAGATTCATGGAGAAACTGCCAGACGGAGCTGAATCCAGAGATGAGACTGGAGGAGAAGCTGTCTGAACATCTTTCCTTCTCCAGCCTTCTGAGGATGTCCCACGAGACAGAGTGGAGAAGTGGGGGGATGTTGGAATCAGACAACTCCCAAGACTGGAACCTGTTGCCTCCATCCCGAAGCCAGTTGTTGGCAGGGATCCCAGACCAATTTCAGCAACTTAAAGTGGAAAGTTATGTCTCACAGCCACAACCTCTCCAGACACGCTGGGTCCTAACACAGCCCACCTTACTTTCCCTAGTCCAAGAATTGACAGTGGAACTAGCGTGGCGTCGGTTGGAGGTGGTCAAAGGATTGGCCCAGCCCGGCAGGCCCAAGCAGAAAGGGAGAGACAGCAGATACAGCTGACATTGATTATGTTTCTCCCACTCCACAATCAGCAAGGAGATTGCCCCCTGCAGAGAGTATTCCTCCAGGGTGGGGATTTTATCCTGGTCGGGGTGGGCCCAACGGCAGTGGATGCTAGCACCTGTTGCACCACCTGGTTCGGGAGCACCCTGAGCCCAAAGAGAAGCAGTGATCCCTTCTCAGCAAAGGGATCTGCGCAGGCAGCAGACTGCACACCCCCCTTCCCATCACAGAGAAGAATTCAACAGATGGCCTCTGCTCAGCAGGTGCCAATTCAGCTTCCCCTTGGAGTACCCCTACAGAGCCCCTACATGCCACAGCTGGCTCAACACATTCCAGTTCAGCCCCCGCAGTTCTATGCTGATCCCCTCACCCCACTTTCCAACCAGATCAATTGGCTTTTCAAGCAATGTTTGATGGATGGCATGAACACTTTGCTTACTTCAGTACTCAAATGTAGGTCAGTTTGGAAACCAATATGCAACAGATTGTGACCTGGTTTCCGCAATCTGAGATGGGATAAATGAAGGGGATGCTTCAAATTGGGTAGCTCAATTGCACTATGAGGAAGCACTGGAGCTACAGGATGTCGATGTCTTTATTTTTAGGGTTAGATTTGAGAATCCTGATAGAATTGGGAAAAGTGAAGACAAAATAATAGAAAAGAAACAAGGCAAGCGACCCTTAAAATACTTTGTTTGGGACTTTAGAAGGGTCACAAGCAACCTCATGAACTGGCCTGACAGAATACTTCCGCACTATTTTAAGAATGCTATTGACCCAGAAGTTAAAAAAGCATGCAGCATCAGAGGAATACCAGAGACTTTACAGGATTGGAATGCCATGTCCCTTAGGCTGGACAGAGAAATCAACCCCACGTGGAAAAAACCCCTTTGAGGGCCCTCCTAAGAAAACAGTGTCCAGATTGCCACTGACCAGACCTGCTGAAGATGCTCCTACCCAACCCACAAAGATTCTAAAGTGCTATTGATGTGGTCAGGCTGGTCATAGGGCAGCCGACTGTCTGTTCCACAACTGAGGCCTAGTACAGCTGCCAGGGGTCAAAGGATTCCACGAAAGCCTCCAGACACTAGCCGGATTGCTAGACATGCTGTAGAGGGTCCCCTCCACACAGAAGGGAGCAAGGAATTTCCGGCCCAAGAAATCTTACCCCCAGAGGCAGATGAAGAGGACCCCATGGTGAGTGCTGCTATTCCCCCTTTTACAGTTAAGGTGAAATTGGTGGTGCCTGAGATGGGGGAGACAGGGGAGGTAGAAACAGTAATAGATACTGGGTGTTCCAGATGCCTTATTGGGTTTCCCATTGTTGAACAATTAGGAATAAAGACTAAAGCCCTGAAACACCCAATCAGGTTTGAACAAGTAGATGGAATGTTAATTGGAGGAGTCCCCGCCACCCAAATTATAGAGTTAATCAAACTAGAGATGGACAGACACTGTGAGCTCATCCGTTTTGTAGTGACTCCAAAAATGTCAGAATCTATGATATTGGGACTTGCTTGGCTGGATAAATGTGCCCCTACCATCAAGTGGGAAGACGGATACTGAAAAATCATAATTGGGGTCAGCCCACTACCCACTTTCTCTCACAAAGAAACTGCCACCCAATAGGGATCCACAACCAGAAGCAGCAGCCACCGCTTCAGACTCTCCTCCCAGCAAACCCTGAGTCCCTAAAGAATACAGGGACTTGTTTTCAGTGAAGAAGAATGTAACATTTTGCCCCCCTTCCCATTGAGCCACTGATTGTGCCATCAAGTTAGAACCCAGGACAAAACTGCCAAAGCCAAAGATATATTCCATGACACCAGCTGAAATTACGGAGTTAAGAAAATAACATTGATACCAATTTGGCCAGGGGTTTCATTGAACCTGCCAAATCTAGGTTGGCAGCCCCAGTACTGTTTAAAGGAAAAAAAAGATGGTGGCTTAATATTATGCGTTGATTTTAGGGGTGTGAATGGTGTGTGCATAAAAAACATGTACCCCCTCCCCTTCATGAAGGACTTATTAAATCACCTGTCTAAAGGCAAGATCTTTACCAAGCTAGATCTGAGAGAAGCCTACTACTGAGTTTGCATAAAGGAGGGAAATGAATGGAAAACTGCCTTCAACTGCCCTCTGGGTAGTTGCCAGTTCTGAGTCATGCCTTTCCGACTCCAGGCCCCCCCGCAGTATTTATGCAACTAATCAATTTGACCCCAATTTGACAGTCACTGGGAAGAGGTAGTGCAAACTATGATAACAGAAGCTCAACCCGCATGCCAAGTAACCACTTGAGGCCAAGCCAAATGCAGCCCCAGATGCCTAGAAGACAAACTGACAGCCAAGTTGAAAGCAGCACTTTTAACTGATCCATGGTTTGTTGAACATCAAACCAATTTGACAATGAACAAAGATTGGCTTGAAAAGAAACCAAGATTTATGTACCCAATACCCTAAGACTGAGGGTTCTGAAACATAGCCATGACTCATGGTTGGAGGGACACTTTGGGTTCTTAAAAACCCTACATTTATTCAAGAGACAGTTCTGGTGACCAAAAGTGAAAACTGATGTTGAGGACTATGGGAAAAGCTGTTCAATTTGTACCACGATGAAACACAGAACTGGAAAAACTCCTGGCCTCCTTCAACAAGTAGCTGAACCAACAAAGCTGTGGGAAGAAATCGTGATGACTTTATAGTTACCGGAGAGAAGAGGAAATACTGTGATTTGGATTGTTGTTGACTTATTCTCTAAGCAAGCCCACTTTACAGCATGTAATGGACTACTGTTGGCTAAAAAACTTGCAAAAGTGTTCATGAAGCATATCTATAGGCTCCATGGAGTACCTAGTAGAGTAATCTCAGATCGAGGCGTACAGTTTACTACTAAGTTCTGGAGGGAGTTTTGAAGTCCATTGGGTCTTTCCTCAGCATTCCATCTTGCGTGAAATGCTGCTGCGGATAGAGCAAACACATGGTGGAGCAATACATTAGATGTTATGTAAATTATCAACAGGTGAACTGGGTGAAACTGTTACCATTTGCAAAAGTTGCTTACAATAATGCAGTACAGAGCAGCACAGGCTTGACTCGGTTTCAAATCAACACCAGCAAGGATTTTGTCCCTATGCCTAGGGAACCCCCAACATCCATGTCTTTAACAGAGTGAATGAACTCATTAAAGAAAGGTTGGGAGAATATGAAAAAAGCTTTAACTGAAGCTGCTGAGGAATATAAAAAACAAGCAGACAACACATAGATCCCTCCAACCATGATTTAAAGTAGGGGACAAAGTGTTTTTGTCAATTAAATATCTCACGTTGAAACTTCCTGGTAGAAAGTTGGGTCCTAAATTCTTGGGTCCATTCCCTATTTCTAAGGTAATCAATCCAATGAAAGTCCAATTAAGTCTCGCTCAGCTGTTGGGGAAAATACACTCAGTGTTCCACAGTAGTTTGTTGAAGCCTGATGTAAGGTCAAACCTAAGGCCAATACCAGCAGCTCCCCCCCAAACCTCTGATTGTACAGGGTCAGATACATTATGAAATAAATTCTAGATTACACTGAGGATGATTACAATATTTGATGCTATGGAAAGGCTACCCTTTGTCAGAAGCTACTTGGGTGAAAAGTTGGAATATACATGCAGATAGATTGGTTAACCAATTCCATGAAAAATTCCCTGACAAACCAAAGGGTCCCCTTGGCAGGGGGAGAGGGGGTTAAGGGCATCGCATTAACCCCTGGTTGTGTTTTGTTTATTGTATCTTCCACTATGTGATTTTTTTCAAGGGGGGGGCATCTGTCAGCTTTGGAAGACATATTGCTCTCATGCCACCACAATTGAGTCTGAGAAAGTGGGAGGGAGGAATTCATTTGAGTATATATAGTTAGACAAAATAAAATTACTTTTCTGGTTCAAGGTCACTGAGTGTGGCACATAATGAAATGGGAATCTTACTTTAGGATGGATGGTGATTGGACCATGTGATGTGATGATGACTAAGGGTGGATGGATTTGTAGTTTTGACTTTTGCAAGGAAACCCGAAACTTTCAGATTCGGGATTCCATAGATGTGCCAGTTACTATCCAAATAAAGGAACTTTGAGAGATGTCTGCCTCAGAGTTATTGGTTGGAATGGAGGGTTGCTGAAACACTGACATTGACTAGACACCTGGTACTCCCCAAATCCAGGAAGGCTATTAAATTCCTTTTGTACCCCGAGGATTGGACCATTGGTTCTATGGGGATGGTCACTGGATTGACCAGGAAATTTATCAAGGGATCATTATTGTAATCTGAATCTGTCTCCACTGGGTTGTCCAGCAATTTGGTCAGAATTATCTCGCCATCTATGACCCCCACTCCTTTTAGTGCTGTTTCACGGGCTCTCTATGGCACAATTCCTTGCTTTTTGGCAACTCCCAGGGTTGCCTTTTGGGTTGGGCATGCAGCTTGGCAGTCAGCATCCCAGTGGCCTTTTCCCCCACACCTGAAGCTCTACTCATGTGGCTGTGGATTTGGTGCCACTTTTTCTCAGGGAGGAATACCCCCTATGGCTCAGATGATATTTGCATCACACCAGATCAATGCTAGAATGTACCAAACATGGCGGGTGCAGGGGACATCCCTGGAAATGCAACTATTGTAGATCTCATTGCTCAGCCCATCTCAGGAACAAGCCGATCAAGATGTCTTCTGGTCAATTGGTTAGCCGGTAGGTTGTGAAATTCTTGAGTTTATGCACCCACTCCTCTTGTCTTTGGCTGATAGTTTTTATGTGATATCTGGCTTTTTGGTCAGCTAAAGGGTCCTTGAAGAACTTCCTAAGAGCAGTCATGAAGCAGTCAAAGTTTCTCAGCTCCAGGGTATTGTCATTGTGGAGCATCCATTCAGAAGTAAGCCTCTCCAGTGTCATGGTCATGCATTGCCCTTTTGCCCCTTCAGGAGCTGTTTCTAGACCATATTCCTGTATGTAGGTCCAGTTGTGTGCCAGGAAGAACCCTAGTGCTTGGGATCTCCATTGAATTTTATGCTAAAGGTGAGCATCTTGCGACCTCCCTATCACACAGGATCTGGTTCCATAGCTGAGGCAGGTTTAGCTGCAAGGTCCAATGCAGAGGCAGTTGTTGCAGCCAAGGTGCCCACTGCTGTTGTGGTCATGGCAGCAGAAGTTATTGCTCCATCGCTTGACATGGCTGGAATCAGTTGGTCAGGGAGATTCTAAGCCCAGATTAGTGCCTCTCCTGCCTTGAGGTTGTTGAATACATCTTTCAGGAACTTTATAGTTTGCTCCAGCATCCAGTTTTCTCAATCTGGCTCATCTGGAGGCTCACTGGAAACCAGAAACAGGAAATTCCAGTAGGCCATGCCCACCCAGCAACCGGGCAGCGAGCCAGTTGCTGGAATTTTTTTTAAACAAGTTTTATTCAGTTTTCCATATTTTAACATCTTTTTTTAGTGAACAGCATGATTTCAGGTTTCGTATATACATACAAATATGACCATAATTACATATTCAGTTTTTGTATTCAATTTCTTAATACTGTTATACTGTACATTTTCTATTTTTTTATATTATTCCAAATGCTTGTCTCATTATTTAATTCACCTATATTAACTTCATAGTTATTATACTTTAATACTTTTAACTGTCACATTTGTATATTCTTCTTAAATTCTGATTAATAATACTCCTTCTATAAATTGGTTTCCCCCCCCAAAAAAAATATCAGTTTAAGTGCGCCACCTCTAAATTACATATTAATTATCTCCCCTTTTAAATCCTATTAAATGTTTTACATTTTATTACCTAAAACATTAAAATTAATAATCCCATTTAAAACTACATAACATATATAAATCAGATTCTGCATGATTTCCCCTTTTAATTTCATAAGGTTTATCTACAATTTCAGAAAAAAGGACATATTAATCTACTCATTTAATTCTAAACCCTGATGATAATTCCATCTCAGCTCTCCTCCTATATCATTTTATTTATTTCAGTATATTTAAAATATTTTAATATATTTAATAAACATATTCCATTATTGTTACAATTATCTCTATGCATAAATGAAAAGAGCACTGAATTCCATTATCAAAAAATAGCAGTTCTATTTTCCATCTTATCAATCTATATGTCCCCATTTCACAACTACAAATTTATTTATGTTACCTCCCAGCACCGTGCAGAATCCCCTCTCCAAATATCAATCAGCCATTATCTCTATGTCTAATTAAACAATTTTTCCCCATTTTTTTAGAATTCCCATATTTCTTTGTTCCCAAGTCCTGTTTCTTATCTCTTCTTTCCCCTTGTATTTTCCCCTTTATTCTTTCACTCCAGTATTTATCCCCTTCTCTATTTATAACTCCCTTCCACCCTTCGAATTTCTGCTGATTCTTTTTCCCTTTTTTAATTTTTCCAGATATTTCCCTCTTTGTTCATTTTCCATATCTCCAATATTTATTTCCAACTCTTTTCCTCTTTCTTTCCAGAGTTCTTTGTTCTCAATGATAATTAAAGATGGCCCCTTCTTTGATTTGCTCCACCTCCTCTTCTGTCCTTTGTTTTTGTTGTTCATATTCTGCAATCGCATTTTCAATTAATTTTGAAGCAAAGCCCAGCGTTTCACCTCGTTGCTGGAATTTTTGAATCCCACCCCTGCACTAACCCACCTCAAAAAGAAAAAAGGGATAAAAATGATTTTAACATAAGGAGTGAAGAACTTGCTCTATATAATCCATGCCATTTTAAAACTAAACTTTTCTGCTTTTTCTACATGTTTGAAAATGCCTCTGCACATTGAACATATCTTCATCACAATAAGGGAAACATTTAAACGGTACATGTGGAATTATTGATCATGCTATTTCCAATAAGCATGTTTATGCACCTGATAAACATAGACTCTGATTAAAACAGCCTTTTTTCCCATAGTAACACAGTAAACTATGCATGATGGCTACCAACTAACCATTATGTAGTATGTGCAATTTTGTCCTTTTAATTCTTTCTAGAGTACAGGTGTCTAGTGTAACTGTCCATATATGTCTCTTATCTTTGTCCTTAATTTTTCATATAGTGGTGGCCATCACCATGAAGAATGCCAATGCCTCACTGGTATATTCCTTTCTCTATAAAGTGGTTGAGGTACGTAGCCTTTCTTAAATATTCAGGAAACTAAGGATAAAATATTCTCTTACACTTCAGAAGAAAAAAGAAAGTTGCCATTCCTTAACCCAAAGGTGCTTTTTCAAGAGGCAACTGGGCTTTCTGGTTTTTCTTTGAAGACATTTTGCTTCTCATACAACTGTGACTGGATGTTGGGTAATGGAAGGATTTATACTCCTTGCAGACAGTTGCATTCTTTTAGCCAGTTGTTAAAATCACCTGGAGGTTTATCTGAGTGGTACAAGTGGAGCCTTTTTCAAGCTGTTGAAAGGACTGTGTTGTAGACTGATGATGTCATATCCCTCCCACTCTGTTGAGAGAGGACTGTTCAATTTTGACATATATGGCCTCTTTGACCCCTCTTTCAAACCAGCAATCTTCTCTGTGCCATCTTCAAAAGAGTTCCTTTTGTCTTTTAAATGCAGATGGACTACTGAATCTAGTCCTGATGGGTTTATTCTCCTATGTTGTGCCATGCATATATGAAGTGGTTGTTTTGTTTCCCCAATGTACAGATCTGTCATGGCTCACTGCATTGTACTGCATATACCACATTGCTCAATTTGTGTCTGGGTGTTTTATCCTTGGGGTGGACATGCTTCTGCCTTAGTGTATCGGGTTTGAAGTGTGCATGTATGTTATGTTGGCTGAAGATCCTCCTGAGCTTTTCTGATATTTCTGCAATGTATGGAATGACAACATTGCTTTGTTTATTATTCTCTTCATTGTCCATTATGGAGGAGTTCCTGTAGGGTATTTTTTGAGATTTGATGAAGGGTGAGGATGATCCAATGGTAAGTGAAGCCATCCACCCCTTCACCATCCCTGTAAAAATTGTGGCACCAAAATCCAGGGTCCAGAGGGATGTGGAAGCCCTAATAGACTCAAGATGCACTCGCTGTCTAATCAGCTTGCAAACTGTCCTGAAGCTAGGGATCAAGGCTAAAGTCTTGATTCGGCCTATAAGATTTGATCAGATTGATAGATCACTGATAGGGGGAGCCCCCACCACACTCCTCACAGAACCAGTAAGGCTAGAGGTGGACAGGCACTGGGATCTCATCTGCTTTGTAGTGGCGCAAAAAATGACTGCGGCGGTGTTCCTGAGACTGTTCTGGTGGAAAGGGGGAGAGAGAAAATTAAGGTTAGGAATAGTTCCTTTCCCCACTCCTAGCACTTCTGAAATAGGAGCTGTCCAGCATTTGAAGGACACTAAGTAAAGCGAGAAATCAAGAGCTGCATTAGAACAATTCGCAGGGACCCCCCAGATTCCCAAGGACCTAGCAAACATTTTCAATGAAGTGGAATGCAATATATTGCCCCCACATCACCCCACCGTCTGCACAATAGAGATTGTGCCAGGAACAAAACTACCCAAACCGAAGCTGTACTCCATGACTTCTACCGAAATGAAGGAACTAAGGGAGTACATTGATAAGAACCTGGCTAGAGGGTTCATATAGCCAGCAAATCAAGGGCGGCCATGCCGGTGCTGTTCAAAGAGAAAAAAGATGGAACAATGAGGCTATGTATGGATTTTAGAGAAATTAACCGTGTCTGCATGGAAAATATGTACCCACTCCCCCCAATGAAAGACATGCTGGCCAACTTGACAAAGGGGAATATCTTCACCAAACTAGACCTGCAAGAGGCATATTACCAGCTGAGGATTAAGGAGGGGGATGAGTGGAAAACAGTATGAGTGGAAAACAGTATATTCAATTCCCAAGGACCTAGCAAACATTTTCAATGAAGTGGAATGCAATATATTGCCCCCACATCACCCCACCAACTGCACAATAGAGATTGTGCCAGGAACAAAACTACCCAAACCGAAGCTGTACTCCATGACTTCTACCGAAATGAAGGAACTAAGGGAGTACATTGATAAGAACCTGCTGGGGAGTTTCCAATTTAATGTGATACTGTTTGGCCTTCAGGGGAGCCCTGCTGTATTCATGCAACTAATCAATGAGGTGCTGCATGAGCATCTGTACAAAGGGGTCCTTGTATTTTTAGATGACATCCTCATCTTTACTGAAGCCATGGAGGAGCACATCAAATGGTACACCAGGTGCTCAAGAATCTCATATCAGCAAACCTGTATGCCAAACTATCCAAGTGCGAATTTCACAAGCAGCCTAGACTACCTACCCCTCAGGTGTCTACTGAGGTGGTGGAAATGGACCCAGGAAAAGTCAAATCCATCCTAGACTGGCAACCCTCTCAAACCTGCAAGCAACTTCAAAGCTTCCTGGGGTTTGCTAATTCCTACAGTCAGTTTATTCCTTCCTTTGCTGAAATCGCTCTCCCAATCAGAATGAATTAATGCAGTGGTAGAACAATACTTAAGATGCAATTTCAATTACCAACTAACTAATTGGAAGAGAGGATGCCATGCTGGGATTTTCTTTAGGCTGAGTAAGTTTCCACACAAGCCTTCAATTCCAAGTATATTTCTTACCAATGCAAGATCTCTGACGAACAAAATGGATGAATTAAGGCTACAGATTGCAAAGACTAAATTCATCAAGAACTGCTGTGTTTTGCTAATCACAGAAATTTGGCTTCATTCACTCATTCCAGATGCAGCTGTTGAGCTGGAAGGCTACATAGCTCAATGACAGGACAGGAGTAGAGATTCTGGCAAGGTCAAAGGGGGAGGTTTAAGCCTTTATGCGAACAAAAACTGGTGTATCAATACAAGGACTATAGATAGCCACTGTTCCATGGATCTGGAGTATATGACTCTTGAAATCTTGGTGAGAAGATGCTTCCCAACAACTTCAGGATTGTTTTGAGAACACAAATTGGGACATCTTTTACCAGCCTGACCTAGAGGAGCACACTGCAACTGTTCTGTGCTATATCAAACACTGCACAGATACTATCATTATGGATAAACATATTTGGATCTATCCCAATCAGAAACCCTGGATGACCAAGGAAGTCCAGTGCCTTTGCATGACAGGATCAAGACCTTTAGGTCTGGTGATGGGACAAGATACAGTGTTGCCAAAGCTAATCTGAAGAGTGGTATTCGGAAGGCCAAGACTGATTATAAGAGGAAGATTGAGGATATTTTTTATGGCAATAACATGAGGCAGGTGTGGTGAGGGATTCAACAAATTACAAACCATCAACCGACCAATGTCATCCCTGCTGAGGGGGATGCTTCAATGGCTGAGGAATTGAATCATTTCTTTGCTCGCTTTGAAGTGGAGATATCAGAGACAGATAAAATACAACCACTAGCCAATTTTAGCCCTCACCTCATTGTGGAGGAACAGGAGGTGAGGAGCATTCTGAGGGCTGTGGACCCTAGAAAGGCTGCCTGTCCTGATGGTATCTCTGGTTGAGTGCTTAAAGACTGTGCTGAACAGTTGGCTGGAGTCTTTACCAGGATCTTCAATCGGTCTTTATCCCAGTCCACTATTCCATCTTGTTTGAAGGTTTCCACACCATTGTTCCGTTGCCAAAGAAGTTCTCAATCAATAACCTCAATGATTACAGACCAGTGGCACTCACTCCTATCATCATGAAGTGCTTTGAGAAATTGGTCTGCTGGCACATCATTTCTGGTCTTCCACATACATTTGATAAACACCAGTTTGCATATAGAAAAAATAAATCTACAGAGGATGCTATAGCCATCACTCTTCACACTGCTCTGACTCATCTAGAACAGCGGGAGGGCTATGTGAGTATGCTTTTTGTGGATTTTAGTTCTGCGTTTAACACAATTCTTCCACATAGACTAGTGTTTAAACTTCTGACTTTAAACTTGACTTTCTTATTCAATCTGTCTTTGGATTATGGAATTTTCTGTCTGCCCCCTCACAGAGGGTCAGATTAAGGAATCATACCTCTTCAGCCCTTATTCTTAACACTGGTACACCACAGGGTTGTGTGTTTTGATTCCCTGACTCTGCACTCTTTATGTGCATGACTCCATTCCCACTCATGCTAGTAATACTATTGCTAAATTTGCAGATGATATAACAGTGGTGGGATTCATCTCTGGGCGGGATGAGTCTGCCTACTGAAATGAGGTGGACCAGTTGTTTTCGTAGTGTGGAGACAATAACTTGTTCCTCAACACCAATAAGACCAAGGAGCTTATAGTGGATTATAGAAGGAACAGATCAGGCATCCAGCCTTTGCTTATCAATGGAGACTGAGTGGAGCAAGTGGCCAGTTTTAAGTTTCTGGGTGTTACCATAAAAGAGGACCTGGGGTGCTCACATTGGTCAAAAGGGCCCAGCCAAGATTATACTACCTGAGACTTCTCAGAAAACAACAACTCAATAAAAACTGCTGGTGACCTTCTACCGCTGCACCATAGAGAGCATTTTAACTTACTGCACCAATTGAACAGTGGCAGATAGGAAAGCACTCCAGAGGGTTAACGTCATTGCCCAGAAGATCATTGGTTGCCCTCTCCCCTCTTTGGAAGAGCTTTATAGCTCCCGCTGCCTTAAAAAAGTTCAAAACATTCTCAAAGATCCATCTCATCCTGGGAACCCTTTTTTGGAACGATTACCATCTGGCAGATGGTACAGAATAATACAAACAAGGACAACTAGGCTGAAAAACAGCTTCTATCCCAGAGCAGTAGCTCTTTTGAATTCTGCTGTATAGTGCAGTGTTGATGTGGTCAGGGGTTTTCAGTTCAATGTGTGGAGGGTGAAGGATGTATGTTTGTGTTTATTTTCATGGTCATGGTCATGGTCATAATGTGCACTGAAGATGGTTTTTGATTTCATTGTACAAGGTGCAATGACAATAAAGTAAACTAAACTAAACTAAAAAATCACTGAGCTACTAAAGACTGGAGGGGAGGAGTGAAGCTCCAACCAAGTCAGCCCTTAAAATGGACCTTTGAGTGCCAGAAGGCTTCCAAGATGCTCAAAAGACTCTTTGCCAAAGAGTAAATTCTTAAGCACCCAGACCAACCTTTTATCATCCAAGCAGATGCCATCAACATGGCAGTGGCCACAGTTCTTCTCCAAGAAAACACAGAGAAGTTACAGCCATGTGCTTACACCTCCCAAAAGCTAACAGGGACTGAAAGAAAGTGGGCAGTATGGGAGAAGGAAGCATATGTGGTTCTCTGGGCTCTATTGACATGGTGGCATTTCCTTGAGGGCAGCCAGGTGCCTTTTGAAGTATGGACTGACTACATAACCTGGAGGCTCTTAGGATCTCATGGAAACTTTCACCTAAACAAGTTCAGTGGGTGCAGTACTTCAACTGGTTCACTTTCACTTTGAAGTACATCCGGGGGGGACGACATCTTTTCACAGATGCCTTGTCACAAATGCCACAATACAACAACAAGTGTGAGGAAGTGATCCATGCCATGATACCTTCCTCCCAGAAAGTGACACAAGCCACCATCAGGCAACAGATGCAAAGGCAAAGAGATGAAGAGGGAGAGGGTCTGACTCAAAAGCTAAAAACTGAGCTGCCAGCTTATACATGGAACAGGGACAACAAAGTGCTACTGACCCTTACAGGTGGACTAGTCTGGAAAGGCTCTAAACTGTGTGTCCCCCAACAGCTTTTGCCTTCAAGTACTTCCAAACAGCCACAACATAAAAAAGGCAGGACACTTCAGCTTCCTGAAAACCTTCCACCTGGTGAGGAGGCAATTTTGTTGGCCACAAACTAGCCAAACTATTTGTAAAGCATATTTGCAGGCTGCACGAGGTTCCTAGGAAAATCATCAGAGACTGGTGGGACCAATTCACAGCCAAATTCTGGAGGGAGTTCATCAGTTCTATTGAGTCCTCCCAGGGGCTTAGCTCAGCTTTTCATCAAAGTACTAATGGGCAGCAGAACAAATTAATGCAATAATAGAACAATACTTAAGTTGCTATGTCAATTACCAACAAACTAATTGGGCAGACTTGCTACCTTAGCCGAGGTGGCATACAACAATGCTGTGCACAGTAACACTGGGATAACCCCCTTCAAAATCACCACTAGCATGGAGTTTATCCCCATGCCTGAACTCCCCAGGGAGCCACCTTCTTCCATTACTTTAACTGAGTGAATGGAGTCACTCTGAAAAACATGGGAAAACATGAAATTAACCTTTCGGGAAGCCATGAAAATCCAAAAAGTGCAAGCCAATAAACATCAGTCCCCCCCCCCCCCATATGCCCTTCAAAATAGGGGACAAGGTTTACCTCTCCACCAAGTATTTAAGATTAAAGCTTCCCTGTAAAAAGCTAGAACCAAAATTTATAGGACCTTTCCCTATCATGAGGGAGGGCGGAGCTGGTGTCGTGACAATACGGCATGTGATCTTGGAGGTGTCAGATCGCTGCCAATATCTTTGCTCCTGGATGGTCCAATTGGATTTAAACCATCCCAAAGAGATGGTGAATGTAAAGAGCGCATCCTGATGATCCCAGGGATACTGCAAAGTCCCTGGTAGATCCAGGAGAAGCTCTCTTTGCCAGTGGCAAAGAGGCAGCCATTAAAGCTGCTGTAGTTGGGACAGCTCCAAAACAAAAGAGAACAGAAAGAGAGAGTGTGCCGGTTTGGTGAGAACTTTTTTTTATTCTAAGATTTGAAAGGACACCCTAAGGAAAAGAAAGAATCTGTAAAAGTTTTGACAGAAGTGACTAAGTGGAGATTTTAAACAGGAATGTCAAAGTAATTTTTTTTTCTCATTGCTGGATTTTCTACACACGATCTTATATTTTGAAACTGGACTGGTTTTTTCTCTTCTTTTTTCTCTTCTTTTTCTCCTTTTTGATTTTATAATATTCTAGGCTAGAGACTCTTTTTAGTTATTTTGTTTAAATATATTTTTCTTTCTTTCTTATTAATTCTTATTATATTTTGTTTGGAAAAGGAGGGGGAAAGTGAAAGCAAAAGAAACTTTGTAACACTGCCAACTAGAGGCTTGGAAATATTCTATTACTCTTTTGACCAGACAAAGCTGAGAAAGAACTGAGACTTCTTTTCAAGGACATTGCTATTTGATAAGATAGAGGGAAGAGCATGGGAGAGTGTTATTACAGGTGCTCTTCTGGGTTTCTATCAACATCTGGAGTCTGGTGTTGAAGCTTATAGGAAAAGAAAAGGTGATAAGTCTCTGGAGAAGAGAGTTATAACAAGAGTCTTGGATAATTAAACAAAGTGCAGTGTGCTCTTTTTATTTTTTCTAAGCTGCACTACCCCTCCTCATCAGTTTACTTTTTGTAATAGCTATTTGGATTTTTGGCCCTTTGGAACTTGTCTTTGTTTTTTTTTTCTTGTCTTTGGAAGTTAAATTTCTACGCTTGCTCTTTATTTTAAAGGAAAAGCTTTAGTATTAATGATTTTCTTCCTTTTCTTTTTAAGGGAGTAGTCTTTTTTTCTTTTTTTCCCTCCCCCTCCCTGGTATTTTTGTCTTTCCATCTACCTTCCATATTGGCTTTTTTCCTTTTTTTTGTTTATTTTTCTGGCCTTCTTTCTTATGCATCCTTTTATATTTGAGACCTGTTAATTGTATTAAGGTGTTGAAGAACCTGAAGAATTTTCCCTTTCTCTTTTTTAGCTTTTTATTTTTCACTTTTCTGTCTTTTTTAGGATTTTACAACTTTTTCTTTTTTGTGTGTGTTTATGGTCTTCTCCTTCATTTTTGAATTTTTACTGCTATCTAACCAATCGATTGGATTAAGGTATACAAGAACCTGAAGAAATTTTTTTCTCTTTTTTTATTATTATTACTATTTGGCTTCTTTTTTCCTACTATTTTTATTTGGAATTGCAACTGATTATTTCGCAATTGGATTAAGGTCTAGAAGAAGCTGAAGATTTTGAATTGCTCGAAATGAGTAGGAAATTAACAATCCCTGGTTCCTCAACTTCTACTTCTTCTTCTCCACCATCTGGAGGACAACGTTCAATACAGACAATGTTACGGCAAGAAAAAGAACAAGAAAAAGTGATCCTGCAGATGATTATGCAAGGAATTCAAAATATTCAAACAAGAACAGAGAATATTGAAAAGAGAACAGAGAACAGAGAACAAAGAACAAAGAACAAGGAAAAGGTGGAGAACATCCAACAAATGATGATGAAGTACGATGAGAGACTAAAAAATTGAAGAAGAAGATAAACAAAGAGACAAAAAGATTGGAGATATTGATAACTGATTAACTGTGGTTGAACAAGATAAAAGTGGTATGCTAAGATGGGAGATGGACAGATCAGAATTTTATCTTAGATTCCAAAACATAGAGGAAGAAAAGGGACAAAACCTAGCTGAGATAATGATAGAAATATTGGCTGAAGCTTTGGAAATAACTGAAGAGAAGATGATGGATGGAATAGACGAGGTCTATCGAGTCCTCACAAGATATGCAATGAGAAATAGCTTACCAAGAGAAGTTCACATCAGATTTACAAAGAAAGCCATTAAAGCGCAAATATTGCAAGTGGCAAGAGAGAAAACATTGAAATACAAAGACAAGAAGATTGTGGTCTTGAAACAAGTACCCAGAAGAGTGAGAGAGATGAGAAGAGAATACTGATTCCTGACCAAAATGCGACTTAAAAAAGAGGAGAATTATAGAAGGCTGATTCCAGAAGGTTTAATGTTCACATGGCAAGAACAGAGACACAGAATTGACTCAATTGAGAAAGTGGAATCATTTTACGCAGAATTTTTTAAAGGGAAAGAGGAAAAGGCAGAAAAAGAAATTTCACTAATTGAATTCCAAGAGGACTGCCAAATGACGACTGAAAAAGAAGAAGGTGCAGTGGGTGGAAAGGAGGAAGCCAAAGAATAACATGAACCAAGAATTACGAGAGCTGTTAAACCTAACTACAAAATATAACCATGGAAGAGAAAAAATTGATTACAATTAATATAAATGGACTTAACTCAGCTGTTAAAAGAAGGAAAACCTTCCATAAATTAGAGAAATTAAAATTTGATATAATCTGCCTACAAGAAGTACATATTAAAAAGCAATATGAACAATTGTTGATACAGGCAAAATTAGGGGAAATATTTACTTTCTTGATACAATGCAAGAAAAGAGGAGTGGTTTTATACATTAAAGATATTATCCCAGCGAAATTGATTTATACTGATGACGACGGAAGAATACTAATGGTGGAAATAATGGAGAATAATACGAAAACACACCTGATTGCAATCTATGCCCCAAGTGACAGTCAAGAAGAATTTTATAAAAAATTACGTATGAAAATAATTGAACTGGACTATGTTAATATAGTTATGATGGGAGATTTTAATGGAATTGTAGACAATAAACTGGACTATACAGCACAGAAAACAACAAGAAAGACCCTCTCTAAATCTTTTTTTAAAATGGTAGATGAAATAAATTTAAAAGATACATGGAGAGAAAGAAATGCTAAAACCAAACAATACACCTTCTACTCAAATAGACATTTATCGTGGTCCAGAATAGATATGATATGGATATCAACAGAATTAATACCTAACATTAAATAAATAAATATTGAAAGAAGTACTTGGGTAGACCACAATCCAATGACAATTAAATGGAAGGTACAAAAAGGAAGATCTAGATGGACATTAAATAATACTATTTTAAAGGAAAAAAACTTCATACAGAGGATTGAAAAAGAACTGGCCTTTTTCTTTAGAGAAAATAAAAAAGAAGACACATCAATGCAGAACGTATGGGATACAATGAAGGCATATGGCAGAGGCTTGATAATAGATTATACAAGGAAAAGAAACACCACGAAAAGATTAGCCTCAAAGGCATTAGAGGATGAGTATAAAGGACTTGAAAAAGAGCTACAGAAAATGCCACAGAAGTTAAAGTTAAAAATGGATATAACCAAACATAAAATGGGTCTAATAGCACAGAAGAACTAGCACAGAAAATTAGAGGTGCTAAACAGAACTACTTTGAAGATGCAAATAAACCAGGTAGATGGTTAGCATATAAATTGAGAAAGGAGAAAGAATCAAGGAAAATATTGCAATTAATAGATGACCAAGGCCAAGTTTGCTATGGTAGTAAAGAGAAGAAGGAAATTATATGAGACTATTATGGGAAATTGTACACACAAGAGAATATTGATCAGGAAAGAATTAAACAGTATTTACAGAATGCTAATCTACCCCAGATACCTAAAGCCAATATTACACTTATTCCTAAAGAGGAGGCCGACCCATTACAAATCAAGAACTATAGACCTCTTTCCCTACTAAATGCAAATTATAAATTTTTTGCTTCAATATTGGCAGAAAGACTTAAAAAATATTTAAACAATTATATTCATCCTGATCAAAATGGATTTCTGCCAAAGAGACAAATTAAAGACAATATGAGAGTAATCTTGGACACTTTGGAATACTACGAGGCACATCCTGAAAAACAAATGGCTTTGATATTTTTAGATGCACAGAAGGCATTTGATAATGTGAATTGGCAATTCATGTTATTACTGCTGGAACAGATGGGCTTTGCTAAAAAAATTTATTCAAGCAATAGAAGCTATATATCATAAGCAAACGGCAAAGGTAATGATGGAGGGATAACTGACAGACTATTGATATAAGAAAAGGAACAAGACAAGGGTGCCCACTATCACCTCTGCTGTTTGTGTTAACCTTGGAAAGTGCTAAATAGAAATATTAGAGATGAAAAGAATATAAAAGGGATGAAAATTAAAAAGGAAGAATTTAAATTGCAAGCATTTGCAGATAATCTGGTTTTCATTTTAGAAGATCCACTAGAAACAGCATCAAAATTGATAGAAAAGATAGAGACATATGGAAAGGTGGCTGGTTTGAAAATAAATAAAGATAAGACAAAGATCCTGATGAAGAATATGTTATCAAGACAAAAGGAAGAACTGGCAGATGTATTGAAAATCCAGGTCACGAATAAGATCAAGTACTTGGGATATATTTGACAGCAAGATGCAGTACACTAAAAGAGAATAATTATATCAAGCTTAAGCAGCAGATAGCACTAGATTTGATGAAATGGGAAAATTTACAACTGTCATTAATAGAGAGAATATCAATAATCAAGATGAATATATTACCCAAAATTTTATATTTGTTCCAAACAATTCCAATTCCGTTTGGAAAAGATTACTTTGAAGATTTAAATAAAATTGTGTTGAAATATATATGGCAAGGTAAGAAAGCCAGAATAAAGTTAAAACTTTTGCAAGATGCTAGAATTAGAGGAGGATTTGGTTTGCCTAATTGGGAGTTGTACTACCAAGCTACAAATCTGATGTGGTTTAAGGAATGGATAACATTAAGAAATACTAGATTGTGGTTCCGGTTCCGCGTGGCTTCGGTGGCAGCAGGAATTCGCGACCGTTCGCAATTCCTGCTGCGCTTGCCGCCGAGGTACCCCTGATCCAAATGGGTCAGGGGAATATGGCTGCCCTGTAGGGACAGCCGAAGAGAGAGGGGAGCCGGACAGGGGGTTGGGGGTGCCGCAGACCCCCTCCTTGTCCGGAAAAGCCCCTTTTCCCAAGGTGGTGGAGCGGCAGTCAGCAATGGCTGCCACGAAGAAGCCAGCAACCGGGTAAGATTGTGCTGGAGGAAGCAAGAAAAGTGAAAGTGCTGGCTGAGCCGGGTCAATCAACATCTTTTAAATTCGTTGGAATTGAGCTGTCTGAATTGCTGGAGGATACATTGTATCCCTAAGAAGATCGAAAACGGCAGAGAAGCTGTTAAAGGGAACTTTTTTTTTCTTTACTCTCCCACCCCATGGAAACAGCAGATGAAGATTTGAAATTCGTTTGGGCACTGAAGGTGAACTATTCTGAAAGTTGAAGTTAAGGGACAAGAGTTCTTGGACATTGGACTTAAAAATTTAAGAAATTGGAAAACCCTTATTAAAGGTATGGATTTCTGATCATTTAAAAATTGATGTTGCAAGTGGAAAGGGAGAGGAAAAAAAATTGGAGCAGAAGTGGAAAAAGGAGGAGATTGCCTAGAATCTCAAAGAAAGATACAAGGCAATTGGACCTCTTTGATTAAACAGTAACCCCAGAAAAAGTAATAGAAGAAAGAAGAAAAATATAAACTTTTGGAAATTTTTTTGAATTATTTTTCATTAAAAATACTTGGGTGGTTGTTTTGGGGAAAGTTTTTCTTTTCAGGATGGCATCGCTTGTGGATGAACTAAAGACTGAATATCAAAAATATAAAAAGGAAGAACAAGATGGAAAAGATACTTTGGGCACTTTATTTCAATTTTTAGAAATGGCGTTATGTACTTATGAAAAATTGATTACGCAGCAGAATGACTGGGACAAAGAAGAAGAGGAAGAAGAAGCCATCTTTGATGAACAATGGGTTTTTTCCAGGGAGGAGAAAGAGGATAAGAAAAAGGGGATTTTAAGATTTGAAAAAACAACCAAAAAAGAGAAAAATGAGAGGAAAGGTGGATGCAAGGTTAGAAAGCAAAGGAAAGGGAGTAAGAAAAGGGAGGAGGAGAGACAAAGGGGTAAAAAGGGCAAGGAGAAGAATAAGCAAGAGAGAAAGGGAGGGAGGAGAAGCCTCAATGGTAGGAAGCAAGATTTAAAGAAAAAAAGTTTATTCAGAGACAATGGGTGAATTTAATTAAGGATAAAAGGGGGATTCTGGAAGGTATATAAGATTGTGTTTTTATATGTGTATTTAGAGTATAAAATTTACTGTGTAATTTTAGAATCTACTAAACAGAATCCCAAGATAAATTAAGTGTTATATGAAGTACTTTTAAGTTAGGGTAATGAGTTAAAGGCGTCACTCCAATTAGTGTATAGGAGAAGTATAGTAAAAGAAAAAAGATGAATAGATAGTTGGAAATAGAACAGACAAAGAATGTTATTGAAAATGGTAATAAGATATGGAAGGATATATAAAGGTTTTGTTATGTTTTTTTTTGTATATTGATAAAAGGCAATAAAATATTAATTAATAAGAAATAATTTGCATGAAAAGGAGAAGCTGGGATAAGATATGAAGTTAAAAATATTGATATTATAATTTGGAATCATTATATTCTATTGGTTTTCTTCTTTAATTATTATTATTATTATTTAGAAAAGAACTTATAAGCTGTTATGCCTTGATTGTTTGTGCACTGTTTTTGTGAAATTGGTTTATAAAAAAAGAAAAGAAAATGATAATAAGATATGGAAGGATATATAAAGTGAATATGATGTTTGAATTTGTGTCTGTGTGAAGAGTTTCAACCCGGGATCAGGCAGCCTTCAGAAAAGATGTTTTAGTTTTGTTTATGTTTTGTGTTTTGTATGTTTATGAAAGGCAATAAAATTTTAATAAGCAAGAAATATAATTTGGATAAAAGGAGAAGTCTGGATAAGATATGAAGTTAAATAGATAATGTAAATATTGATATTACAATTTGGAGTTATTTTATATGTTCTATTGACTTTCTTCTTTAATTATTATTATTTTTTTTTTAGAAAAGATTTTTCAAGTTGTCATGCCTGGATTGTGTATTGTTTTTTGTAAAATTAATAAAATTTGTTTAAAAAAAAAAAGAAATACTAGATTGTTGCCATTAGAAGGACATGATCTGTTGTTGGGGTGGCATGCTTTTTTATGGTATAAAGGAACTAAAACACAGGGGTATTTTAGAAGACATTATATACAAGAATCTCTGTAGTTAAACTGGAAGAAGATTAAAAGACAATATTATTTGAAAATTCCAGTCTGGCTATGGACTATTGAAGCATTTTCTTATCCTATAATATACAAAAAGGAACAAACAGTTAGATATGGTGAAATATTGAATGAAAAGGGTGAACTTAAATCTATACAAAAACTAGAGGAAGGAGGTATAAAGATGAATTGGTTTTCTTTTCTTTTTTTTTTATAAACAAATTTTATTAATTTTACAGAAAACACAAACAAAACTAAAAGATCTTTTCTGAAGGTTGTCTGATCCCGGGTTGAAACTCTTCACACAGACACAAATTCAAACATCATATTCACTTTATATATCCTTCCATATCTTATTATCATTTTCTTTTATATATATATATATAAACCATTTTTATCAATTTTATATAAACAATGCACAAGGCATAACAGCTTATAAGTTCTTTTCTAAGAAAAAATAATAAAAGAAGAAAACCAATAGAACATAACAATTCCAAATTATAGTATCAATACTTTGTCTATTTAACTTCATATCTTATCCCAACTTCTCCTTTTCATCCAAATTATTTCTTATTAATAAATTTTTTTTTTGCCTTTTTTCAATATACAACATCCAAAAAAACAAAACAAAACAAAACCTTTATATATCCTTTCATATCTTATTATCATTTTCAATAATATTCTTTGTCTGTTCTATTTCCAACTATCCATTCATCTTTTTTCTTTTATTATATTTCTCCTGTACACCAATTGGAGTAACGTCTATAACTCATTACCCTAACTTAAAAGTACTTCATATAACAATTTTTCTTGGGATTCTGTTTAAAAGATTCTAAAATTACACAATGAATTTTATACTCTAAATACACATATAAAAAACACAATCTTATGTACCCTCCAGAATCCCTCTTTTATCCTAAATTAAATTCACCCATTGTCTCTGAATAAACTTTTTTTCTTTAGATCTTGCTTCCCCCCATTGAGGCTTCTCCTCCCCCCCTTTCTCTCTTGCTTATTCTTCTCCTTGCCCTTTTTACCCCTTTGTCTTTCCTCCTCCCTTTTCTTACTCCCTTTCCTTTGCTTTCTAACCTTGCCTCCACCTTTTCGCTCATTTTTCTCTTCTTTGGTTGTTTTTATAATTCTTAAAATCCCCTTTTTCTTATCCTTTTTCTCCTCCTCCCCGGAAAGAACCCATTGTTCATCAAAGATGGCTTCTTCTTCCTCTTCTTCTTTGTCCCAGTCCTTCTGCTGCGTAGTCAACTTTTCATAAGTACATAACGCCATTTCTAAGAATTGAAACAAAGTGCCCAAAGTATCTTCTTTTTTATATTTTTGATATTCAGTCTTTAGTTCATCCACAAGCGATGCCATTATGAAAAAAGAAACTTTTCCCAAAACAACCACAAATATTTTTAATCAAGAATAATTCAAAAAAAAAAATTCCAAAAATTAATACTTTTCTTCCTTCTTCTCTTTCTCTTTCTGGGGTTAATGTTTAATCAAAGAGGTCCAATTACCATATACCTTTCTTTGGGATTCTAGGCAATCTCCTCCTTTTTCAGCTTCTGCTCCAATTTTTTTTCCTCTCCCTTCCCACTTGCAATATCAATTTTAAATAATCAGAAATCCATACCTCCAACAAGGGTTTTCCAATTTCTTAAGTTTTTCAATGTCCAAAAACCTTTTTGTCCCTTAGCTTCAACTCTCAAAACAATTCACTTTCAATGTCCAATATGTCCAAACATATCTGCTGTTTCCATGGGGTGGGAGAGTGAAGAAAAAAAAAAAGTTCCTTTAGCAGCTTCTCCACCGCTTTCGATCTTCCTAGGGATACAATGTATCCTCCAGCAACTCAAACAGCTCAGTTCCAACCAATTTGAAAGATGTTACTTGACCCGGCTCAGACAGCACTTTCACTCTTCTTACTTCCTCCAGCGCAATCTTACCCGGTTGCTGGCTTCTTCGTGGCGGCCATTGCTGACCGCCGCTCCACCGCCTTGGGAAAAAGGGGTTTTTCCGGAGAAGAGGGGGGTCTGCGACACCCCCAACCCCCTGTCCGACTCCCCTCTCTCTTCAGCTGTCCCTACAGGGCAGCCATATCCCCCTGACCCATCTGGATCGGGGGTACCTCGGTGGCTAGCACAGCAGGAATCGCGAGCTGTCGCGAATTCCTGCTGCCCCGAAGCCACACGAAACCGGAAACCCAAGATGAATTGGTTTTCATATGCGCAAATACATTCAATGTATGATAAAGATTCTAAAACAGAAGGTTTCTATGATAAACTGACTGACTTAGATAAGATTTTGACAGGTACTGATGAAAAGGTGATTAAAAATTGTATGGATATTTATTAGAAATTAAACTAGAAGAAGAACAAGTTAAAGAAACTATGATTGCTTGGGGGAAGAATTCTGGATTTGGGATTGATCTAGAGAAATGGCAAAAACTGTGGTCTCAAAATTATAAAATGACAATGTCAACAGCATATAAAGAAAATTTGTATAAGATGTTTTACAGGTGGCATTTCCCCCTGACAAGAATAGCAAGAATGTTCAAGAATAAATCCGAAAAATGTTGGAAATGTCATCAGACACCTGGCTCATATTACCATATTTGGTAATATTTGCTTATTTGCTAAAAAATATTACCATATTTGCTAAAAAATATTGGACTAAAATCCACATGTGGTTGGAAAAAATGACAAAAAAGCATATAGATTTGAAACCAGAGATATTTTTATTGGGAATTTTACCTAAATATATAGTAAAGACTTGAAATACCTGATTGTAAATGTATTAACAGCGGCTAGGTTTATATTTGCTAAAAACTGTAAAAATGAGAAAACGCCATCACAGGAGGAAATCATTAAAACTTGGAATGTGCTGAAATGAGTAGATTGACATTTGAAATTAGAGAACAAGATGATAAACCATTTTATAAAATTTGGGATCTATTCTATCAATGGTTAGACAATAAAATATAGTAATGAAATATGTAGATTCTTAGAAAATAATAAATATATAAAGATGTATTCTTTTCTTATTATATCTACAAAATGATTTTAGGATAGATTTGAGATGATAATATGAACCGTCATAAAACAAATGAAGTAAAATATGGATTATTTCATGAAACATGAATGAATAAAAGTATAGTCAAATAATTAATAATGATATTAATGTATTTAATATTTGATTGAAAATATGAGATTATATACAATGTAATTGTAATTGAAGACTACGAAATGGAAGCACAAAACAATTTGTAAAAACCAACCGGCACACTGTATATATATATATATATGGAAGATGGCTTGATGTTTTTATGTTTTGTTTGTTTATGTTTGTTTTAAAAACCAATAAAAAATTTTAAAAAAAGATTATTGTCATGATGGAGCAGAAACTCCCCCGCCTTCTTGAGAAAGTGCATCTGGTTTTCCACAGCAGCTTGTTAAAGCCAGTAATGAGGTCTCAGGTGAGGCCAGTGGGCTGGGTAGCCCCAAAGCTGATTATAGTACAAGGAGAGACATATTGCAAGATAAAAAGAATCCTAGACTCTATACAGGGGGAGACTACAATACCTAGTGCAATGGAAGGATACCCATTGTCTGAGGCCACCTGGGTTAAAAGCTGGGATGTTGAAAGCAGATAGACTAAGAAATTCCCTGATAAATACCCTCAAAAGCCAAAAGAACCTCTGGGAGGAGGGAGGGGTGGATGATGAAAGGCTAATTTATTTTCCATTTGAATTTTCCAGGTACTTCTCTCACGTTAAGCGGGGAAAGCTGACTGTCAACTCTGAAGCCATCCTGGCTAAAGCCATCTTTTGCTGCCTCCTAGTTGCCATGACCCCTTCATGGGTTACTGCATTGTCATGGCAAAGGGCTTAGCTCAATGAAGCTATGAGCTATGCCATGCAGGGCCACCCAAGACAGACAGGTCATAGCAGAGAGTTTTGACAAAATGTGATCCACTGGAGAAGGAAATGGCAACCCATTCCAGTATCTTTGCCATGAAAACCCCATGGACAGTACCAAAAGGCAAAAAGATATGATGCTGGAAGATAAGCCCGTCAGGTCAGAAGGTGTCCAATATACTACTGGGGAAGAGCAGAGAGCTAGTACTCATAGCACCAGAAAGAGTGAAGTGACTGGGCCAAAGCTAAAAGGACACCCAGCTGTGGATGCATCTGGTGGTGAAAGGAAAGTCCAATGCTGTAAAGATCTATTCTCCATAGGAACCTGGAATGTAAGATCCATGAATCAAGGCAAGCTGAAACAAGGATGACAAGACTGAACATTGAATCAGCGAACTAAAATGGACAGGAATGGGTGAATTTAATTCAGATGACCATCAGGTATACTACAGCAGGCAAGAATCCCCCAGAAGAAATGGAGTAACCTTCATAGCCAATAAAAGAGTAGGAAAAGCAATACTGGGATACAACCCCCAAAATGACAGAATGATCTCAGTTTGAATCCAAGACAAACCATTCAATATCACAGTAGTCCAAGTCTATGCCCCAACCATTGGTGCTGAAGAGGATGAAATTGACCATTTCTATGAAGCCTTACAGCACCTTATAAAATTAACATCAAAAAATTATGTCCTTATTATCATGGGGGATTGGAATGCTAAAGTAGGAAGCCAAAAGATAACTGGAATAATAGGCAAGTTTGGCCTTGGAGTACAAAATGAAGCAGGGCACAGGTTGATAGAAATTTTTCAAGAGAATACGATGGTCATAGCAAACATTCTTTTCCAACAACCCAAGGGATGGTTCTACACATGGACATCATCAGATGCGTTCTGCAGCCAAAGATGGAGAAGCTCTATACAGTTAGTAAAAACAAGACCAGGAGCTAACTGTGGCTCAGATCATAAGCTTTTCTTTGCAAAATTTAGGCTTAAATTGAAGAAAGTAGAGAAAAGCACTAGGCCATTCAGGTATGAACTAAATCATATCCCTGATGAATATACAGTAGAGGTGACAAATAGATTTAAGAAATTAGATCTGATAGAGTGCCTGAAGAACTATGGACGGAGGTTCGCAACATTGTACAAGAGGTAGCAACTAAAACCATCCAAAGAAAAAGAAATGCAAGAAAGCAAAATGATTGTCTGAGGAAGCTTTGCAAATAACTGAGGAAAGAAGCAAAGTGAAAGGCAAGGGAGAAAGAGAAAGATACACCCAATTGAATGCAGAATTCCAGAGAATAACTAGGTAAGAAGATCAAATTGCCAGCATATGCTGGATTATGGAGAAAGCTAGGGAGTTCCAGAAAAACATCTACTTCTGTTTTATTGATTATGCTAAAGACTTTGATTGTTTTTGGTTCAATTTGGTTCACAACAAATTGTGGCAAGTTATTAAAGAGATGAGGGTACCAGACTATCTTATTTGTCTCTTGAGAAACCTATATGCGGGTCAGGAAGCAACAGTGAGAACTGGGCACGGAACCACTGATTGGTTCAAATTGGGAAAGGAGTCCAGCAAGGCTGTATACTGTCGCACTGCCTATTTAACTTACTGCACACCACATCATGAGAAAGGCAGGGCTAGACGAATCAAAAATTGGAATTAAGACTGCCGGGAGAAATATCAACAACCTCAGATATGCAGATGATAATGGCAGAAAGTGAAGAGGAACTAAAGAGCCTCTTGATGCAGGTGAAGGAGAGTGCAAAAGTTCACTTGGAACTCAACATTAAGAAAACTAAGATCATGGCATCCGGCCCTCTCAATTCCTGGCAAATAGATGGGGAAGAAATGGAGGTAGTGACAGATTTTATTTTCTGGGCTTCAAGATCACCACAGATGGGGACTGCAGCCAAGAAATTAAAAGACACTTGCTTCTGGGGTGGAAAGCTACGGCAAAGCTAGGTAGCATACTAAAAATCAGAGACATCATCCTGTCAACAAAAGTGCTATAGTCAAGGCCAGTTCCCAGTTGCAATATATGGCTATGAAAGTTGGACCGTAAGAAAGGCTGAGCACTGGTCTTCTGGAGGTAATGTGGCAGCGATTCAAGAAAGAGAGATCAGGCTCTGTCTCTGGGACTCAATCTTTTGCATTAGGAGCCTGATGTGATGGTTGCAATCTCCTGGAGGAGCCGTAACTAGCAGCATGGGAGAAGAGAAAGTTTTATAATCAGTAGGCAAGTGGAGAGGCTCGGATGGAGAGAGGCAGAAGGTCTCAAAGGACAGTGGCTAAAAGACGGTGAGAGCGGATTGTAAGGGAAGAAGATTTTAGCAGGAAAGATTTGGACAGAGAAAAGCGATATGGAGAGAGTGAGAGTAAGCGAAAGTACTTGTGAAGAAGGGGAATTGGATAGAGAAGGATAGAGGCTTTGGAATTGGAGTTTGAAGAAAGGATTCATCTGGAACGTATAAAGGCTAAGTGGCTAAGTGACTAAGCAATTTGAAAGAAGAAATCCAGTGGAACAGCAGGAAGGAAGAAGGAAGAAAAACAAAGTAAAGAAGGAAAGTGAAGGTGCAGATAATTTTTCTGAGGACAGGGTTAATTGGAAGGAATTGGATTTAAAAGAAAGGAAGCTGAAAAGGACCATTTAAAAATTGAAACAGAGAAGAAAGGAACCTTGGTGCTACAATAAGGAATGGCTGATGCAACAGATGACGGGAGAGCTTAACAAGAAAAGAGAAGGCAACATTATATAAGTAATAAAAGAAGGTGATAAAAGAACTCAATGTAAAGTTAAATGTATTACTTGATGCTTATGTTTATATTGTTTATTTGATACTACTTAAGGCTGTAATGATTATTTAGAATATAAAATCTGAAAGTATAAGATAGAGTGAAATAGGAATTCTTGTTTTTGATAATAGAATTTTGATAATAGAACTTGGTTGAAAATATTTAGATTAAAGAAAATTAAACACATTTAGTGTATCAACATAAGAAACCACTGTTAGAATCTATAAAGAATTGTTAACTGAACTAATTAACACTTACTAAATAACATAGAGTATTGAATATTTTTCTAACTATAAGATAACATTATACTATTCAAAGTGGATTTAAGATTGCGATATAATTTAATCAAACTATATTATTTAAAGTGGATATAAGGTTGTGATATAAACAAACAATACAGGAAATAGCTTGGACTATAATATTAAATATTAAAAGAAGGGAATAACTGAAAGATTGGAAAAAGAAATATAATATAAATATTATTGAGAAGTAGGAGTAGCTGAGTGGAAAATAAGTGGATGGTAGAGTGGAGTAAGCTATTTAAACTAATAAAAATGACAACTACCACAACAGTTACACGTATGGGAAAGAAAATCCTTCTTTGGCAGCAGCATCTCCTTTGGGACAGAGAGTAATAGATACAAATGTTTGGAGCAGAAAAAGCAAGCAACCGGGCCAATACACAAATGATGCAGACAATACTTTTGACAATTCAAGAAATGATGCTTAAGATGCAAGAGACAATAACAAAACACCAGGGCCAGATGAGTTACCGGTGGAAATTTATAAATACTTACAAGACGCTCTACGACAGTCAATGTTGGAAGTCTGCAATGAAGTTTTGTTAGAAGCCAAGACTTGGATGGAAGCAAACATTACTCTTATACCAAAAGAAGATTCAGATTTAAGGCAGGTCAAAAACTATAGGCCAATTTTGTTACTAAACATGGACTATAAAATATATGCATCAATAATAGCAGAAAGATTGAACAGATTTCTGAATGAGTTTATACACCCAGATCAGAATGGGTTTTTACCTAAGAGACAAATCAAAAATAATATGAGGATTATTTTGAATATATTGGAATACTATGAAGCACATCCTGAAAAGCAAATGGTGTTTATCTTCCTATATGCACAGAAAGCATTTGATAATATAAACTGGCAATTTATATTACCACAATTAAAATATACAGAATTAGATGAAAAATTTACCAATATGATCAAGACGATTTACTTTAAACAGACTGCAAAAGTTATTGTAAATGGTGACATGACAGAGAATTTCAATATTAAAAAAGGCACAAGGCAAGGATGTCCCTTGTCCCCATTACTATTTATTTTGACACTGGAAGTGCTAAATAGAAATATCAGACAGGATATAGAAATAAAAGGGATGGAAACAAAAAAGTAAAAATACAAATTACAGGCATTTGCAGATAACCTAGTATTTATTATAGAAGAATCACAATCACCCACACTAATAAAAAAAATAGAAGCCTATGGTGAAGTTGCAGGATTGAAAATAAAGAGAAAACCAAAATACTTGTTAAAATATTGCAGACAAACAGAAAAAAGATCTAATGAAGAAAATAGATATCCAGATAGTGAAGAAAGTTAAATATTTGGGAACTCAACTATCAGATGTGTAACTATAAAAGAAGATAATTATTCCAAATTAATACAACAAATTAAACTAGATTTGGAAAAGTGGAAAAGCCTTCAACTATCACTGATAGGAAGAATAGCTACCATTAAAATGAACGTTTTGCCAAGATTACTATGTATATTTGTTCCAAACAATTCCAATAATATTGGGGAGAAAATATTTTGGGAAACTAAATAGATTAACATCAAAATTTATTTGGCAAGGGAAAAAAGCTAGAATAAGTTTGAAATTTTACAAGAGTCTAAACATAGAGGAAGTTTTGGCTGCCAGATTGGGAGTTATATTACCAAGCATCTGCACTATGTGGCTGAAAGAATGGATAAATTTGAGACATAGATAACTATTAATTGTGGAGGGACATGACGTGTAACTGGGATGGCATGTCTTCCTATGGTATGGGAAAAATAAAATACACAGTTACTTCTGAAGACACTATATTAGAAATGCATTACTGTCATTTTGCATGGGCAAAAATTAGAGAAAAACATTATTTGAAAATACCAGTCTAAATATTTATAAGGTATAAAGACATTCTGAATGAAAAAGCGGAACTTAAAAGTAAAAGGAACTGAAGGGATTGATTTAGCATGGTGGCCGCAGGGACAAATACAATCAAGTCAAGGGATTGACTTAGCATGGTGGCCGCAGGGGCAAATACAATCGAGACAAGAGAAAGATGCCAAAATATATGGCTTTTACAAAGAACTAACAGAATTAGATCAGATCCTAACAGGAACAGATGAAAAACTAATAAAAAATTTGCAACAATCTACTGAGCTTTAGAATGGAAGAAGAACAAGTAAAGGAAACAATGGTAGTGCGGGCCAAAAACTTTGGTTTCTTGATAGAATTAGACAAATGGCAAAAATTGTGGGAGGAATTATACAGTAACAATGTCAGCAGTATATAAAGAAAACGTATACAAAATGTTTTACAGATGGCATGTTCTACCAGCAGGACTAGCGAAGATGTTAATGTTCTTAATGTTGACTAAGTGCTGGAAATGTAACCAGGCACCAGGCTCATATTACCATATGTGGTGGACGTGCTCAAAGGAAAAAAAATACTGGACAAAAATACATACTTAGATAGAAAAAAATGATAAAAGTATACATAGACTTAAAATTGGAAAGATTTCTGTTGGGTATCATACCAGAAGAATATAATAAGGGAATATGGACATGTATTAACAGTGGCTAGAATTGCATTTGTGCAACACTGGAAGAACATAGAGATTCCACAGAAGAGAATGGAATAAAAAAATATTAGTATGTGCAGAAATGAATAGACTAACACTTAAAATTAAAGATAAGGAAGTCATTGAATATTTTTAATATGGGATTCATTTTATCAATAGTTAACAAGCAGAAACAGAAGTTAGATTTTAAAAAATATAAGAGAATGACTAATTTTGTAAAAATGGCTCACCAAATGGATATGTAAGCACTACTGACATTTGTTTATTATTAATGCTACTGTTATTATATGTTTAATACTAATATTATGAACACTATTGTTATCATGATTATGCTTATTGCTTAAATTAATTGTACCCAGACAACACACTGTTTATATAGACACTGAAATTTTTGCTCTTTCTATATTTAATAAAAATAAAACATTGAAAACAATTATTGTTTACCTGTAGTCACACAAGATGACTTTATAGAAAGGTTCCTATGTAGAGAGGGTGATCCTTCATTGATTGGGAACTGCCCACAGTTGGTTATAAAGTTAACAACTATATAAATGTATTAAATAAATAAGTAAATAAATGTGTCAGCTGTCATAACTTAGTTAGAAAAGAAAGACTCGAGAATCCATTTTATCAAAAATACAGCAAAGTGGTTACAATGTAACAAAGCCAGATCTAAACTTTCACACCCATGGCATCTGGTTAACTTTTCCATTTTTCCCCACTTCCCCCCTGGTTATTACTGTGCAATTACATTCAAACAACAGTCCCTGGCGTGATGTGATCTTGATGTGACCATGGAACAGCCGGTGGCTCTCATAGCATGTCAAAACGAGTATTTTTGATTCCCTTTATGCTAACCCCTCACCTTATCCCAATTGAGCCCACAGCAAAATACATTTTTTTTCAATTATTCTATTTAATATTTGTCAACAATTTACAATTTAGACCGGTGATAATTTCTAAGACATCTTCAGAGGAAGATGTATCAAAACATGAGCAATAGCTGATTAGTTAGAATAGTGAATAGTGAGGAGCTAAAAAAATTATCATTCAAAACTATTCTGTTTTTCTTTCAGCAACCTTCATTCTAGCAAGGATTTTCAATTTTCTTCCACGTCTCCGTGTAATTTATTTATTTCTAGTACAAAAGCAGAACAGAGCAGAGCACCCTGTACAAAGAAAAGCAGGCAATTCTTCAATACCCATTCTCTCTTTGACAGGTTTTTTCTGAATACTTCAAGGAGCTGGAGGAAGAGAGCATCCGTGACAATTTTGTCATTGTGTATGAGCTACTGGATGAGCTGATGGACTTTGGGTTTCCTCAGACGACAGATAGTAAAATTTTGCAGGAGTAAGTAATCTGTTTACTTGTTCTTCAAGGATCTATATCTGTTTTTCTGCTACTGCTCAGGATTTTAAAAACTATAAATGTTGCCGTGAAACAAAATTCCAACGTACATAAAATTCTAGGTTGTTAGTTTAGATATTCATACGTTTTTCAAAGATCACAGAAAGGGACTCTTAGATTACATCTGCCAGACTTTCAATTTTAAAATTAGTTTTATCCTGGAAACAAACTTTTTCTCGTCACTATCTTTTTTTGTTTACTTCACTCTAGGTTTGCCAATAGTTCCACTTAGGTCCGTCTGAACACAAATCAGAATTTGGGAGAACTTGGGAGCAACACTGAAGCAAAATAGTTGAGAGGTCTCCCAGTCTCTTGGTAGCAGGCACACTCCTTTGCATTTATTCTTTTTATTATTACCTTAATAAAAAAAAACCCCACCTTTGTTATTGCTTTTAACTTTCTTTATGGTCCTAAATTCATGTTGTGCTCTAAGCTTTCTAATTATCTTTCTGCAGATATTAATGACTTATTGGTATCCCTCCTGGGTGATTACCAGAGGTGGTATTCAGCAGGTTCTGACCAGTTCTGGAGAACCAGTAGTGGAAATTTTGAATAGTTTGGAGAACTGGCAAATACCATCTCTGACTGGAGATTTTACAGTATCCTTCCCCTGCCATGCCCACCAAGCCATGCCCAGAGAACTAGTAGTAAAAAAAATTGAATCCCACCACTGGTGATTACACCCTATTTCATTTCCTGTAACTTGAGTTCAGTCAAAACTCTCTATGCATCCACAATAGTGTCTGCTTTGCTTTGTTATTAGGGTGGAACATTATGAAATTGAACTTCTGCTATCTTATTTTCAATAAGTTGCCAATCATCCTAATCATCCTTTGAATTAATTCATTCCCATTTCAGTCCATGGGGTCCCATCTCCTGTTGGCTTTCTTGAAATCCTAATGTGTATATATAACTAGATTCTAGTTTTTGAATGTGAACCTTTAATTTTTTTGGTCAAATATACAGGTATGTCTCAGCATTATAACTAGGAAGTATTCAGAGCAAGATCATTCTTAGTCCTACTAATAAGTAGGATATCTTGCATTGGAAAATACATGCACCAGCACACCCCTCCCCTTCCTGCCCACCTGAAATACTGTTGATATTTTGATGCTACTCTAGACCAGGGGTTGCCAACCTTTTGGATCTCAGGGACCACGAAACTCATAATTTTAAATCCCAGGAACCACTAACCGGTTCTGTGGGCGTGGCCTAATTTGTGGGTGTGGCTTGGTGGTCATGTGACTGGCTGGGCATAGCTTGTATGTAAATATTATATTTATATAAATATTGAATTTTATAAAAAAAGAGCAACTTTTACCCAAAATCAGGCAAAACAGGCAGGCAGATTGAGTTGCTCAACAGAATCACAGATTCATTCAGAGATTTATGTATCTGCCATTGGCTAGCTCAGTCTGTCACATAAAATTTGCTTGCAAGCAAACTCACAAATTAACTCACAACACACCATGTATGTAAATATTGAATTTTTTATTAAAAAAAGAGCAACTTTTATCCAAAATCAGGCAAAACAGGCAGGCAGATTGAGTTGCTCACAGAATCATTCAGTGATCTATCTCCCATTGGCTACCTGAGTCTGTCACATAAAATTTGCTTGCTGTGAGTCTTCACTGAATAATAGAACCTTCAGTCCTAAGGAAGGTTCTAAAGATTAGATAGAAAGTAAGAAATGCAATGATTTCATGCTTTCTAGCTAATCTAAATCTCCCAGCACAGCAGAACAGCTGATGGTCGGGGGGAAAGAAAGGAAAAATAGCAACTTAGCAGGCAAGTTTGCCAGGTAAGGAGCGAGTGGGCAGGGAGGGTTCCCATGGGCTATTCCCATGGGCTCAGCCTTGTGTTTCTGCGCAGCTTAAATTAATTCCTTTGGGGGGGGTACTCTGGAGGTGACATTTTTCTGCGGACCACCAAAATTTTCCACCGGTTGGTGACCTCTGCTCTAGACAGCAAAATGTATCTGAGACAAGCTATACTATAGTAGGATGTTTGATCAGGAAGAATTCTTTCACTGTATCATAGGTACATCACTCAGCAGAGCAACAAACTGGAGATAGCTAAATCCCGGGTTCCATCCACTGTCACCAATGCAGTCTCTTGGAGATCAGAGGGGCTTAAATACAAGAAGAATGAGGTCTTCATTGATGTCATTGAATCTGTTAACCTGTTGGTGAGTCAGACTTAAAATTATTTGTGGTAGAAGATTATATAAATGAGGGTTTTAGAAGCTTCAGCATGATTGTAACAAGTCCAGAAAAGTATTTTAATGTGTGTAGGATACAAAAATAATGAACTTTGGATTTATGCCCTGAACATGGTGGCATATTTAAACACTAACAATATACACATTACACTTTTTCAAGTGCCTCAACTATCTTTATTAAATAAGGTAAAATTTAATATATATAAAAAATGAAATCTTATGTTATTTCATTAAGATAGTAAAGTTGACACACTTGAAAAAATGTAATCAGCATAGAATTTTAGAAGTATATTATACCTTAAAGCAATGGTTTTTAACTGAGCAACTGAAAATGCTATGAAGCAGATGAAGACTATCATTTTGGCAAAGGACAGAAAAATGGAAAAGGATCTCCATTTTGCATCTTCATCTGTCCATCTGCCTTGTTTTATATATATACTGTGTGTGTGTGTGTGTGTGTATGTGTAGGTCTAGGTTTGGGTCTTTTCCTGTGTAAGATTAAGAGTATCTTGGCAACGTTTCAGTGTTTCGGACCCCAACCAGGCACCCAGATGAAACCTAGCTTCCTAACTAATGATAGCCGTCCATTTACCTGGAGCCAAGCTGCACTAAAGGCCTCCAATAAAGTAACACAATGTTGCCAGCCAATCAAGACACAAAAAGAGCCAAAAAACAGACAGAAGATATTAGAAACACCAATCAAGCAGAACGCAGCAAACTCCAAGACCAATAAACACAGACCAAGACTCTCAACCAATCAAGATGAAGAAAAAACCATTCTAGCACAGCAATAGGCTGCCCCAAATTTAAATCTGAAACCACTGTAAAAGTCTGACTCACAGATGAACACCATATAGAAGCCTGATGATGGCAGATGAGATTCTGCCGAAACGTTGCTACAACTTTAAAAGTACAACTACAATGACGTGGGAAAATACCCGAACAAAGCTGAATGCCATATATATATACACACACATATACATATACATACACACACATACACATATATATATAAATTTGTAGAAAGATAAAACTAATAATAAACTAATATAAAGTAAAAAAAAAGAAGTAAAGAAGTAAAGAGAAGACAAAACAATGCAAGAAAAGAAAAAAGTTAAAGAAAAATAGAAAAGGAAAAAAATACAAAGAAATGGCTTCCAATATTCTTTTCAGCAATTATAAGTACAATTTAACCTCTCTAAACTTACAGTACATTATGACACTCTTCTTTCTATAATTTGTATGTCTAATCCTCAAAGATATAAATCACATTCAATATGTAGTCCTCAATATCTACATGGAAGTAAATAAGTAGTGGAGTATCCCCAGATTCTATTTTAGGCCCAATACTCTTCAAAATCTTCATAAATGATTTAGATGAGGGAATAGAAGGGGAACTCATAAAATTTGCAAATAACACTAAGTTGGCAGAAATAGCCAACACCTAAAATAATAGGCTCAAGATACAGATGAATCTAAACAGACTTGAACACTGGACCCTGTCCAACAAAATGAAATTCAGTGTAGAGAAAAATAAGGGCTTACACTTTGGCAAGAAAAACCAAACAAATAGTACAGATTAGTTGAAAGCTAGCTCAATAGCAGTAACAGGGAGAGGAATCTTGGAGTCCTAGTAGACAATTAAATATGAGCCAGCAGTGTGCAGCAGCAGCCAAAAAAGCCAATAGAGGGATAGAATCAAGATTATGTGTAATACTAGTATAGCTTTATAAAGCCTTACTAAGACCACATCTGGAAAACTGCATCCAGTTTTGGTCACCAGATTATTAAAAAGTTGTTGAAACTTTGGAAAGAGCAGGGCAACAAAGATGATTAGGAGCCTAGAAACTAAAACATACGACGAACATTTGCAGCAATTGGGTATGTCTAGTCTAGTGAAAAGAAAGACTGGGGTGACATGATAGCAGTATTCCAATATTTGAGGGGCTGCCACAAAGAAGAAGAGTCATTCTATTTTCCAAACAAAGCACCAGAACACAAGACAAAAAACAATTGTTTTGATTAGTTGGCAACTAATTAAGGAGAGAAGCAACCTAAAACTAAGGAGAAATTTACTAACAGTGAAAACAATATCAGACTTGCCTTCAGACATGGGTTGTCCATCACTGGATGGAATGGGACAACCAGCCACAGCCAACTCACTATGGCCAACTTGCCACAGGACAATTTAACAATTCAGTTTAATTTTTTAAAATAAATATAAAATTATTTTACATGCTGTCATTCACATTTCATTTTGTCATTATCACTCTACCCTTTGAGAGTCTCCTAGGATTACCCACTCTGATTTAATGGTGGTAATTGGTGAAGTTTTTGTTTCTATGTTTTGTTGGGAACTTCAGCATGACTATGTTCAAGAGGAGGAGGAGCCATATTTTCTCATGCAGAGGAGTGTGAAGAGTGAATGGAGGACATCAGACCCTACTTGTCTTTCAGGTTAATGCCAATGGGAGTGTCCTGCTGAGTGAAATAGTGGGTTCCATCAAACTGAAGGTATTCCTTTCTGGTATGCCAGAGCTACGCCTGGGCCTCAATGATAGGGTGCTTTTCGAGCTCACAGGACGTAAGTAAATCATAGTGTGATGACATGAACATTTGGGGAGGAATGGCATAAGCATTTGGGGTGGATGGCATGAGCATTTGGGGAGGAATGAGGAGTTTCGGATTTGAGTCTCATATCAATAATGTCTTTACACTATCATATCTATCTATGGAATGTGTCAGATTGGTTATAAAGTTAGGAGAACAAGCTAGTCTGCAATTTTGCTTTGAGAATGTCTATTAAAGTCCATACTGTTAGAGTTTGCAGCAATCCAATCAACACACAAGTAAATAATTCAGCAGGATTCATTTATAGAAGAAACTTGTTTATATACAATAATATAAAACATAATGCATTATACAATACCCATGTAGCTCTTGCAATGTTGGTACCAAATACAAGAACAAGAAGCAGAAGCCATCAGAACCACCAAAAACACAGAAGCTCTATATTTATACAGACCAGTTACCCTAAGCCGTCTGGCATAGCTCACAACAGGTGCTGTATTTTTGTCACCAAACAGTTCCCATTAGCTGACTTGTTGTTATATCTATCCCAGCTCATAATTTCTTTTATACTGGCACTCCTCCCTTTATGACTGGAATAAACATAAAACTGAATAACTGAATAATATTTTTCCCATGGTGCACTTCACCAATGGCTTCATTATATCTGCCAGATTGTCCTCCGAAGAACAGTGAAGCAAGCTAATTAATTTACATTTGATGGGCTTTTCTGACATTACAATACTTAATGTCCACATGCTTGTTTCTATTTTTCACTCTATCACCTGTTGCCATTTTAACGGAAGCAGGATTATCCTGAAACACTATTCAACATCATTTACCTTTACGCTTAAATCTTTAACAGGTGTACGTACCAAGTTACCTCTGAACAAAGTTCAGATGGAGCTATAAATTCTGCCTCCACAGTAGAAATGGCTACAGTTGTTTGTTTTCTGGACTTCCAATCAGTTAAGGCCCCTTCAAACAATACCACAATCCCAGAATTAGACTTTCTGGTTTTTACATCATTGGCATAATCACTGTCTACATAACATTTCAATTGCAATTCTTCAGAGATCTGTATTTGAAGACCCAAGTTCACAGTTCCCTTCAAATACCTGAGAATCCTTTTTATACCCATCCAATGCAATTGCATTGGTGCAGCAGTAAAGTGATTTAAGATGCTTACTGCCCAAACTATGTCTGGTCTGGACCACTGTGACAGTTATAACAAGCTCCCTATTGCTGATTGATCACAGGCTTCACTTTTGTCCTCACCCAAACTATTGTGAAAATCTATACTCATAGTGTTGGAGCAGAATTACAATCCTTCATGTTCTATCTCTCCAACAGCTGTTCAATTCTCTTTCTTTGAGAATCTTTCTCAGTTTTTTGTCTCTACACTGAGATAATTTTGTATTTCACCCAAATCTTTTATTTCAAAATTTTTCTCTAATTGATCAGTAATTTTTTTCTGTGACAAATGGAACAAAGATGATCCACAAACGCTAACAAATGACAATCCCCACATTGTAACTTTCCAGTATATATGCAACCATCAGCTTTACAATTCTTGAACCCAAGACCCTTCAATGCTGTATCTAAATAGACATTCCAATTCCTGGCTGACTGTTTCAACCCATAAATGGCCTTGTTCAATTTATACACAACGTTAGGCTTTTTACTTTCATACCCTGGTGCTTGAACCATATAAATTTCTTCTTCTCATTCCTCATTGAGGAATGCTGTGGTTATATCAAAATGCCAAATTTTATGGTCATATGCCACTGCCAATGCTAGTGTCAACCTTATGCTTTCGCTCTTTACAGTTGGTGTGAATACCTTGTACAAATTTTTCCTCTGAAAAACCTTGTGCCTCTAATCTTGCTTTATATTGTTGGGTAGTATTTTTTTGTATACCCATGGCTTTGCAACCTTGTGGCAAAGTAATAGATGTGAACCATGGATTTAATTTCTTTGTCCATGGCTTCTTTCCACTTAACTTGTTCAATTTTGGGTAATGACAATACTTCCTTATAGTTCCTTGACTCATACCATACATTACACACTTTAACTTTACTAGCAGTATACCTGTCAGGTGGAATTTCCTTGTTCCATTGCTCTGTCCTGCGTGGTGTGACTGCTCCTGTGTTTCAACCCTCTCTGGCTTAATATCTGAGTCATCATCTTCTCCTGACTCCTTTTCTAGTTCTTTTTTAGTTTCTCCTCCCTAAATGCTGACACTGTCACTAAGTGAGTTATCATCACTAAGTGGATCACCATCACTAAGTGGAAAAATTGGCATCAATTCTGTTTCAATTTTGCTCTGCAAAACTAGCAGACCTTGAAATCATATTTTGCTTCCATCACTAAAGCGGCAGCTCTTTGAGCCAGGCTCGTAACCCATAAACCCGAGCTTTCTAGCCTTTGATTGACCTTTTCTCCTGATTGCTTTTGGAATATGCACCCATGTATTGCTTCCAAACACCCTTAAATGTGCCAGAGATGCCTTTCTCCCATACAACACTGCATATGGAGTATCATTTATAGATGAACTCCACAGCCTATTGATTAAATAATTAGCAGTCAACATGGCTTCACCCCAATATGACCTGCTCAGACCAGAATCCTCCAGCAGTGAGTCCTTCATTATCTGTAAGACACCATTCCACCTCTCAGCAACACCATTATAAGTTGCTGTGTACAGATTTGTGCATTTGTGTTTTATTCCTAATTGTCCCAACCACTGTTGAAAACTTGATATGAATTCTAAACCTCTATCAGTTTGCAGCTGACATACCTGTTGCTTATATCTCCTTTCTACAAAGCTTACTCATTGCTTAAATTTCTGTGGCACCTCTATTTTACTCTTTAATAAATAGCAGAAACAAAATCTTCTGTACACATCTACAATGACCAGCGCATATTTTGCTCCTCCCAAACTGGCTTGCATTGGCCCCACTAAATCTGCATGTATAAGCTCGAGAGCTCTTGTTGTCTGCCTTGTGCTACTCTTGCTTACTAGGAATGTCTTGGACTTTGATGATTTACATACTGCACAGTCCAAGTATGCCTTATGCCCTTTTAAATTTAAACTTTCTACAAACTGTTGCATCTTTTGCAAAACTTTGAAGCTGGCATGGCCAAGCTTTCTATCCAAGAGATGAATGCATGAATCATGTTGTGCCACATTTCCAAATGTTTGGGCACATTGAACCTTTTGTCCCTGCAACACATAAAGATTATCCTGTTTTATGCCCTGTGTACATACACGTCCATTCCTTTTTATGAGACCCTTCCCATTTACAAATATGGTCTCAAACCCTTTTTGGTCTAGACTAGAGACACTCAGTAAATTATGCTCCATTTCAGGCACACATAATATGTTACTAAACTTTTCCTCCAGACATGGAATCAGCACACTGCCTTTTCCTGTGACTTTAGCCTTCTGGCCATTTGCAAAGACTACTGTATTTCCTCCAGCTGGATCCATTCTGTAAAACAATTTTGAATTATTAACAATTGTTTGACTAGGCCCACTGTCTATTAACCATTTGTCTCTGCTTTTACAATAGCTAACTTTTTCAACAGCAGCTTGTTAACCTGTTGTTTTTCTTCCTTGCAAACAGTCTTTCTGTTTGATTCATCACCACAGATGAAACATTGTCATACTTTTTCTTTCTCTTTCTTCATAGAAAATCTTTGCTGGGTTCTCTGGTCTTTGCAGACATCTTGTCTGTTGCTTTTCTCTCTCTGCTCCTTGGGCCCCCGCCTGAGGAATTTCTCCTTGTGGCTCTTTCTAAAATGGCATTTGTTTTCTTCAGAAAGTAAACAGGCTTTAAGGGGTTCCATTCATAAGGCCTGTTTGCACTCAAAAACAGCTGAAACAATGTCCTACATTTCATCAAGATTATTTCACACCATCAGCACCTTCTGAGATTCAAGAGTCTGCATTCCATGCTGTTCCAACTCAATAAATAAACTCTGCATATGCAACAAATGCTGTTCCACACTCTCTTGTGGCTGCATCCAGGCTCTATACAATTGCTTTGATAATTCCACAATATTGCATGCTGATGCACTCACATGCATACTTCTCAATTTCAGCCATACCTCATTTGTAGTCTTTAAATCAACTACATTCAAGAATTGTTCATCTTCTAAACTTAAGATTTATTCATTTTATTTTTATTTATTTTATTTTGTCAAGCAATTATAAGATAACAGGTATAAGTATAAACATAGTTATGAATACATGAAATGGATACATATAAGAAAAATAAAAAGAAACAATAGGACAGGGATGGTAGGCACATTGGTGCGCTTATGCACACCCCCTACGGACCTCTTAGGAAAGGGGTGAGATCAATAGTAGACAGTCTAAGGTTAAAGTTTTTGGGATTTGGGGAAGAAACCACAGAGTCTGGTAGAATATTCCAGACATTGACCACTCTGTTGCTGAAGTCGTATTTCCTGCAATCAAGTTTGGTGCGGTTTACCTTGAGTTTGTATCTATTGTGTGCTCTTATATTGTTATGGTTGAAGCTGAAGTATTCATTGACAGGTAGGACATTGCAATATATAATTTTATGTTCTATACTTAGGTGGCATAGTTCTAGGTTTTCTAGGTCTAGAATTTCAAGTCTGGTGGCATAAGATATTCTGCAATGAGTAGAGGAGTGGAGAACTCTTCAAATGATGTAGGCCAGTGCCTTATCATGCTGCCTTTGATCTGTTGCTGCTAATGGTGCCTGGGGTGGATTAATAACAATATCCCAGAGCTCCTTTAGGAATTACTCCAATTTTTCAGCCTAAATAATATAATTCTTCTGTCCCAATCAAGGCAAAGAGCTTTCCTCTTAACACAGGCTGTCCTTCAGCTGAATTACAGTTCAGTCTTACTGTGTGCTTGGTATGCTCTGAGCCCATAACCTGTTAATGTTTGCAACAATCCAACCAGCACACAATTCAGCAGGATTCATTTATATTAGAAATTTGTTTATATACAATAATTTAAAACATAATGCATATATACAATGCCCGTGCACCTCTTGCAATGTGGTAGCGAATACAAGAACAAGAAGCAGAAGCCATCAGAACCACCAGAAACACAGAAGCTCTATATTTATACAGACCAGTTACCCTAAGCCATGCCCAGTCTCCAAGCTGTCTGGCATGGCTCACAACAGGTGCTGTTTCTTAGTCACCAAACAGTTCCCATTAGCTGATTTGTTGTTATGTCGATCCCTGGTTATAATTTCTTATATACTGACACATATATTTTGGTTTAATTTCAATAGATTATGCTGTAATTTTAAATTGGAATTTTGTATTGTTAAATTTTATTTAGTTTTTAGTTTTCCCCTCCACAAAGCTGTTCATAATTTTATATGTTTCTTTTGCAGCATATTCATGGGATTTGATTATCAGAAATGAGGGCTCATTATTTTTCTTCTATTTTGTGAAACTCTGCTTCCATTGAAGGCTTCCACCAAAAACAGGCAATTGTTTCTTAATACATCTAGTATACCAGAGATTATATTTGTCTTTTAATAACTGTACTTCTGACTTTCAGGTGGAAAAAATAAGTCTGTAGAACTGGAGGATGTCAAGTTCCACCAATGTGTACGACTATCGCGTTTTGACAATGATCGTACTATTTCATTCATTCCGCCTGATGGAGATTTTGAGCTTATGTCATATCGCCTGAGTACACAGGTAGATCTTTGAAGTGTTCCTGGAAATGGAACACAGAAAAAAATATCCCAGGACTCAGGGATTAAAAAAAAATTACTACCAGTTCTGTGGGCATGGCTTTGTGAGAATGGCTTTGTGTGCGTGGCAGAGGAAGGATACTGTAAAAACTCCATTCCCACCCCACTCCAAATCCATTCCCACCCCACCCCGCCAAATCCCATTCTCTCCCCATCCCACTAACCTGCTTTCCAGCTCCATTTTCCTGTGCAGGGCAACAAAAGAAGACGCAGCCGATCAGCTGGGACTTGGGAGGCAGAGAATAGATGGGGAAGGGGCCAGTCAGAGATGGTATTTGCAGGTTTTCCAAACTACTGAAAATTTCCACTACCGTTTCTCCAGAACTGGTCAGAACCTGCTGAATACCCCCTCTGCCGGGACTTTACTCACACAACCATAATCTCATGTACCATCTTCCCTTTGCTGAGATAGGTATCCTTCCCTTGCTTGTGGATTCACGAAGATAACACCTACACTTTGCTAAGGATTGATGTCCAAGTGTGGCAGTTGTCTATTTATAAAATGGTAGAAATTGCTGTAGAAGGGAGGCTTTATTTTGGTAGAGAACAACAGAAAATATGTCCAGATAATTAATGGTTTCCTTTTTTAAGTAGGCTGATTCTTTGCCAATCAGAAAACTGTCTGTTGAGATATCTGAAAAACTTTACAAGTATGATAAATGCCTAATAATGGCTGTATATAGTTTCTGGGCTCAAACTTTGCAGCAACAAGCCAGTCATGTATATAACACATTCAGTCCAAAAGAGTCATATAGTTTAATGCAAAGTATGAACTCAGTGTTACACAAGATAATTAGATATGCTCTAGGATAAAATCTCAGCACTTTTTTATTTTGTGTATTTTGCCAGCAAAATATAATTAAATATGTTGTCTGGTGCTGCAGTGATTAGAATGCAATATTGTGGCACAGCCCACAGTCTGCAGTTCGATCCTGATGGGGCTCAAGGTTGATTCAGTCTTTCATCCTTCCAAGATTGGTAACATGAGGACCCAGATTGTTGGGTGCAATCTGTTTATATTGCTGTAAAGCACTGTGGGAGTTATATACAGTAAATTCAAGTGCTATTGCTAAATGGAATACAATACTTTTCAGCTAAAGATAGTCAGGGCAATTTTGCCACCCATGACTATCATTCTTATCAGTTCTTAAGTAGTATTGATGACATTTTTGCAGTTGATAAGTAAATTAGCCATTCTTTTATACAGATTAAACAGAGTTGGAAGGGACATCATCTAGTCTAACCCCCCGCTCAAGCAGACCCTACATCATTTTTGACAGATAGCAGTCCAGTCTCTTCTTGAGAGTTTCCAGTAATGAAGCTCTCACAACTTCTGAGGGCAAGCTGTTCCATTAGTTGCTTGTTCTCACTGATAGAAAATTTCTCCTTATTTCTAGGTTGAATCTCTCCTTGATCAGTTTCCATCCATTATTCCTTGTCTGACCTACAGGTGTCTTGGAAAATAGCTTGACCACTTCCACTCTGTGGCAGCCCCTCAAATATTGGAAGACTGCTATAATGTCTCCCCTGGTCCTTCTCTTCACTAGGCTGGCCATGCTCAGTTCCTGTAACCATTCTTCATATATTTTAGTCTCCACTGGTCCCCTAATCATCCTGGCTCTTCTTTGCAGTTTTTCTAGTCTCAACATCTTTTTTATAGTTTGGTGACCAAAACTGGATGCAGTATTCTAGGTGTGATCTTACTGAGGCTTTATAGAGTAGTATTAGTAACTCACTTGATCTTGACTGTATCCCTCTGTTAATGCAACTTAGGATTGTGTTGGCCTTTTTGGCTGCCGCCACACACTGCTGGCTCATATTTAACTGGTTGCTCACTAAGATTCCAAGATCCCTATCACAGTTACTGTTATTAAGCCTGGTTTTATCCAGTCTATATGCATACTTTTGGTTTTTCTTGCCTAAGTGTAGGACTTTAGTTTCTCTATGTTGAATTTCATTTTGTTAGATAGGGCCCAGTGTTCAATTCTGTCAAGATCCACCTTGATCTTGAGCTCATTATCTAAGGCCAGGGTGTCAAATTCAATTTCATTGAGAACTGCATCAGAGTTGTGTTTGACCATGGAGGGCCAGGATGGGCATGGCTGGGTGTGGGTGTTCGGGGGCACCTGTGGTGGTCAAGTGCTAAGGCAGGTCTTCCCTGAGACCCTTCCTCATTCTCATTATAATCTTCCTTCCTTTTCTTCTTTTTCCTTCCCTCTTAACTTTTTCTTCTTTCTTTCCATCTGTCCTTCTTTTTCTTTTTCTTTCCTCTTTCCCTTTCTCTTTTCCTGTCCCTTCTTGCATTCTCAAATGCAACAGGGGAAACATTTCTCCTTTTCTTTTGTTTTTAGTTTTGTCAGGGTTTCAGAAAAACCCAACTCCAATTAAACCTCTGAGACAGGCATTTTCTCAAAGTTTCTTTTTATTAGAGTAGGTATATTGGCACATCTGGGAAAACCTGAATCTGAGAGTTCTGGATTTTCTCTTAGTAATTCAAAATTCAAAACCCAACCCCTGCACCCATCAGTCTTATCACATGGTCCAATCACCAATCGTCCCAACTTGGGACATCCCTTCAATCACAGATGCAGGAATAACATAACCTTGACCGAAAAGAATAATGCTATTATATCTAACTATCAATACTCTAAAATCACCCCTCCTACTTTCCCAGGCACAGGAATGTGGAAGTGTGGAAGCTTCTGGTTCTAATATGGCTTCCAGAGCTGACAGGCATCCCCCATGAAGAAAAAAACACGTCCTGGAAAATAAAATAGACAAAACACAACAAGGGGTTAGTGTTGAGGTAATTCCCCATTAGGAGAATGAGTGCATACAGGGAGACGTATTTGAGAGAAGTGTTTGAATAATACACACACAGCACACAAATACACTGTACAGTAAATGTAGGTTTTTACTTCCAGAATCATTTAAGCAAAGTTCAAACACAGTCCAAAGTCATTCACATTCGCAGTCAATTTTCAGTCCAGGGATAACAATAACAAAGTCCAATAACAAAGTCCACTATCATAAACAGTTCAGTATCAAACTTACATCAAATCCAAGAATAGCAGTCAATTATGAGGAACAGCAATACTCTCCAACAGAAAGAAACAGAGAGACCCACTGAGACTTCTTCTGAGACTAAGACTAAGACTAAACAACCCAGGTTTATGGCTCCATCTTATGGCCGTTTGAGAAACCACACCCAATTACACTTTTAGCATTCCCTTAAAGAGGCAGTACTAAAATGTCTATCCTGGTTTATATATTTTCCAACCCAAATAGCTGTTTGGTGACTTACATTCTTAACAGTTAGTGCCTAGTCCATCCAGTCACTTAACACCCCCCCCCCCCCGCAAGGAGGACCCTTTGGCCTCTCAGATCATGAAATTGTTTCACTAATCTATCTGCTTTTACATCCCAACATTTCACCCAAGTAGCTTCTGACAAAAGGTACACTTTCCAGTAGACCAGGTACTGTAACCAGCCCTTGATTAATCTAGACTGAAGAATTTTCTTAACTTCATAATGTGTTTCACCTTGTACAACTGCAGGTTTGGGAGGAGCAGCTGGGCTGGGCCTCAAAGTAGAACCTATTGCTGGTTTTAATAAGCTGCTGTGAAATACGAGATGTATTTTCCCTAATATGTAAGGAAGACTAGGCTGAACAGTTACAGGGTTAATTACTTTCACTGTAGGGAAAGGACTGAGGAATTTGGGTCCAAATTTTTTGCTAGGTAATCTTAATCTTTATCTCCCACTTTAAATGGTGGTTGGAGAGAACGAGACATCTGTATGTTTTTTGTATTCATCAGCTGTTTCTGCTAAAGCTTTTTTTGTGTTTCCCCACTGTTATGTTCTGTGCATGGGTGCAAGGAACAGAGACGAGAAAGTGAACAGTGAACTTCAACTCTTTATTAACCATCGTGAACAGAACCAAAACTGGGGGCAGCAGCAGCCCTTTTATAGGGCAGGCTGTTGACCTATTAACCAATGAGAACATGGAAGTATTAAACCCTTGAACCAATGAGAGTGGCTTATTAACAGCCAATCAGATTTTCCAGAATGGACCAATCCGATATCGCTATTATCAGCCAATCAGAAGTGCAGGATTAGAACCCTGCTTTTTCTTTAAGCTTTGATAAAACTTTATTTAAGCGCATTTATTAGTTCATAACACCCCTTCCCCCCGGGTTCCGTTTGAGGGGTGCGGTGACATAATCTCTAAGATATGTGGGTTGTTTTAACTGTCTATTAGATTTGCGCTGTCCCACCAGTTCCCGTCTGCAGTCCAGCTTCGGTGGGACGTTTTTGGACATATCTGGTACTGGCGGTTCCGCATTCTCACTGGACGACTCGGTGCCACTAATTCTGTCATTGTTGTTGTCCTTCGATCTTAGCGGGCTAGCCTCCATTGAGGTATTCCTCTGTGGTGAGGACACACCCCTCTCTGATTCTTCTTCATTACTCGTGCCCGATCGCTGACTCCCTTCGCTTCTGCTCTCCACCATCTCGAATTCGGTTTCTTCAACATCCCCTCCCCCCTCAGTTTGGGAGTCCCAGGAGTCGCGGGAACTGGGTTGTAGCCTAGAGCGAAGCTGATCTATATGGCATTTCCATATTTTTCTGTCGCAGGTTTGCACACGGTACGATCTGGACCTGGTGGTTTGAATTACGGTTGCTTCGATCCATAATGGTTCGCCGGAGAGGTTTTTAGCAAAAACTAAGTCACTTACCTTGAACTCGCAGCATTTTCCACTAGATCTGCAGGGTTTCTCTGGCTCGTAGGAAGGGTGAAGCTGGTTGAGGTGGGAACGGAGCTTGCATCCCATCAATAGTTCAGCTGGCATCTTGTTGGTGACGCTGTGCAGAGTGATGTGTTGGAGTAGGAGTATTCTGTTTATTTTTTCATCAATGTCCCCATAGTTCATTTTATGGAGTTTTTTTAACAAATTGTACCATGCACTCAGCCCTTCCGTTAGCCGCAGGGTGCGCTGGCGAAGTTAGCTCATGGCGGATGCCCCGATCTGCTAAGTATTGTTCAAACACCAGGGCGGTGAACTGGGGTCTGTTGTCGGAGACCAGAACGTCTGGCAGTCCATGCGTTGCGAATAGCCTGTTCAATTTTCGGATGATGGACTCAGTTGTAGTATTCTTCATTTCATGGATCTCGAGCCAGTTGGAATAGGCATCCACTGTTAGGGGGAACATATGTCCTTTAGTAGGTCCCGCAAAATCAACATGGATGCGGGACCACGGCCCCCAGGGGGTTTCCCATTCTGTTGGAGTTGCTCTAGGTGGGGCACTGCTGACTTCTTGGCACTTTAAGCAAGTCTTTACCCAGGCTTCGATTTGTTTGTCGATGCCCGGCCACCATGCGTAGCTTCGTGCGAGCACTTTCATATGCACGATGCTGGGTGACCATCATGCAATGTTTTCAATACTGCTCGTTGTAACTGCTCTGGGACGACGACTCTATCTCCCCATAGGATGCAGCCTTTTTGTGAAAACAGTTCTGTTTGCTGGTTTCTGAAAGGGGTGAAATCGTCAGAGGTTTGTTCTATTGGCCATCCTCTTTCGACCCAGCTTAGAACTCGCGCTAAGACAGGATCTCATTTTGTTTCAATTGCAATGTCTCTGGCTGTTAGCGGTGGTGCCTGTAGCATTTCAATCTGGAGTGTCGTAAGGGTTGGAGCTGGGTCATCGACGGTTTCCGGAAGTGGGGCATGGCTCAATGCATCAGCGTGGGGAATGGCTTTCCCCGGGCGGTGTTGTAATTTATAGTTGTACGCAGCTAAAAACTCGAACCAACGAGTCATTCTAGGTGACAATATATAGGGGGTTGGCTTGTCTCCCGCTATAATCCCTAACAAAGGTTTGTGGTTGGTAACAATAGTAAAAACTCGTCCATACACATATTCATGAAACCTTTTCACAGCAGATACAACAGCAAGAGCATCTTTGTCGATTTGACTATAGTTACGTTCAGCCTTTGATAAGGTCCTTGAAAAATAGGCAATAGGGGCCTCACTACCATTTGGTAACACATGACTCAAAATGGCTCCTACTCCAAACGGTGACGCATCACATGTAATTGTTAAAGACAGAGTCTCGTTATGCTGCATTAAAACAGCATCTGAGGTTAGTAAGTTTTTCACTTGTCGGAATGCGTGCTCCTCGCGGTGTCCCCAGACCCAGGTTGCTTTTTTGTCGAGAAGTCTACGTAAGGGCTCAGCTACGGTCGCTTTCTGGGGCAAGAAGGTGTTGTAAAAGTTAATGAGCCCCAGGAAAGCTTGGAGATCAGTTCTATTTCTGGGTCTTGGGGCGTTTTTGATTGCTCTCAGCTTACTGTTAGTGGGGTGGATGCCCTGTTTATCGATTAGGTACCCCAGGAACTCTACTTTGTCTGTACACAGTTGACATTTATTTTTTTTAACCTTAAGGCCAGAGTCTTTAAATTTCTGGAGAACCAATTTAAGCTGCTTTTCTAGTATTTCTCTATTCGGGGCAGCAATTAAAATGTCATCAAAGTATGGCACGACCCCCTTGATCCCTTGCAAGAGTCTCTCCATCAGACTTTGAAAAATCCCTGGGGCTACCCTCACTCCGAATTGGAGTCGGTTGCACTTAAAGGCGCCTTGGTGCATAACGATTGTCTGTGCCTCTGCGGTTTTTTTTATCCACAGGCAGTTGTTGGTAGGCTTGTGCTAAATCCAATTTAGCGAAGACTTTTCCGCCCCCCAGGGAATGGAAAAGGTGTTGTACCACCGGTACCAGGTAAGCATTCTGTTGAAGAGCATGATTAAGGGTAGCCCGGTAGTCCCCACAAATCCTTAACAATCCATCCGGTTTGATGGGTGTTACAATTGGGGTTTCCCAACGAGCGTGGTCCATTGGTTCTAAAACACCCTGGGCTATTAATTTATTGAGCTGCTCGTCAATTTTTGGTTTAAGGGCAAAAGGTACCTGATGAGGCTTAAGGCGGATGGGGGCTTCTTCAGGGTTAAGGTTAAATGATATTGGGGTCCCCTTGTACTCGCCTAGTTTGTCTGCAAAGTCATCCTGGAATTCCTGGACGAGGGCCTCCTCCCAGTTGTCACTTCTGGTTTGATGAATGCCGGCTACCTTGATCCCGAGTGGGGCGAACCATTGAAGGCCTAACAAGCTAGGCCGGTCACAGTCGACGACGGTCAGTGGTAATGACGCAGTATGATTTTTGAATGATACTTGGACTTGGCTGGATCCAACGACCGGAATTCGGTTCCCCTGATAATCTTTGAGTATGATTCTTTGGGCTCTGAGGTCTTGACGCCGGACGGCATGGATTAATTGTTTAATCTCAGGAAACCATTGAGAGGGACGATCCTGAATCGACTTCCATCACACAAGGCTGGTTTTCGATGGCGACCTTCACTTGGATCTTCTTTGCGTCTAGCGATGAGGCGTGACCGATTGTAATGGTTTGGTGTGCCTCTTCTCTTCTCGATAAAATGGCCGGTGTTTTATTTCTGTTGGAGTGGTTGTTCCATTGGTGGTTCAATTGTTCCCGACTCACAGGGCAATTCTCTGTGGTCTGGCGGTAGTTGTTTCCCCTCTGAAATGGGCTGGATCCTTGCTTGCTTCTACAGACCTTCCCGATGTGGCCTCTTTTCCCACAGAAATGGCAGAGCGTGTCGAGGAATTTGCAGTCTGATTGCAGGTGGTTTGCCCCACAACCCGCGCATTGGTGTGGTAGACTTTGATTCCGCTGCTGGCATTGGTCACGTTCAGACCGGAGCCAGTTGACCTCCTCCTCATCACTTTCTGATGGCGATTCGAGGTCCTCGTGGTGGGTCGCTGTTATGTGCCTCTCTAGGTGAGGTGAGGTATCGCTAGCGAGTTGACAGAGCGGTGTGTTGGTGCGGCGCATTCGGGCGGCCGACTTCCTGGTTGCTTCTGCTGCAGTAGCGTCCTTGATGACATCAGCAAGGTTGATGTCCCCCTTTGCCATGATCTTGCTCTGTACCATCTGGTCATCTAATCCCAGAATTATTCGGTCTCTCAGAGCTTCTTCGAGGTCTATAAACCCACAGAGGCCTCCCAGGTTCCGGAGATCTGCGATGAAATCTGCAACGCTCTCTCCTTTCCACTGTCCCTCTTTTAAAATTCATGTCTTCGGACAAGCGTTGGTATGGCGGATGCATAGTGGGCCTGCAGAAGGGGCTCAAGGACGTCCCAGTCCATGGTTTTCACCTCAGCCGGTTTTGCTAGTGCCTTGGCCATCTTAAAGATGGCAGGCCCACAATGGGTCAGGAACACTGCTTGCTTTTTTCCCGTAGTGGCATCCTTCAAGTTGTTGGTCTCCAGAAACATCTGGAACCAGTCTATGTACGCGTCCCAGTCTTCTTGTGCCGGGTCAAATGGAGCGGGTGGTATGGCGCCTCCGGACATAGTTCCGTTGTCGATGTGCCTTCAGCCATGTGCTCTGTTTGGTGCTCTGTAGTGTTCAGTCAGCTCTGATGTCTCCGTATCCCACCTTCATTGCCAGTGTTATGTTCTGCGCATGGGTGCAAGGAACGGAGACAAGGCAGTGAACAGTGAACTTCAACTCTTTATCAACCATCGTGAACAGAGCCAACACCGGGGGCAGCAGCAGCCCTTTTATAGGGCAGGCTGCTGACCTATTAACCAATGAGAACATGGAAGTATGAAACCCTTGAACCAATGAGAGTGGCTCGTTAACAGCCAATCAGATTCTCCAGAACGGACCAATCCGATATCGCTATTATCGGCCAATCAGAAGTGCAGGATTAGAACCCTGCTTTTTCTTTAAGCTTTGATAAAACTTTATTTAAGCGCATTTATTAGTTCATAACACCCACCCTTTTTGTAGGAAGTCCATCCAGATATGGAAGTGGGTGGTTCCCTAGGTAATTCAGGCATACAGACAAATTCCATGCCAGAAGTTATTTGAAAAGGAATTAATCCTGTTCTGCTGTGTACTGCATTGTTATAAGCCACTTCTGCAAACATCAATAAATCAGCCCAATTTTCCTGTTGATAATTTACATAACATCTAATGTATTGTTCCACCATTGCGTTTGAATGTTCTGCTGATCCATTGGTAGCCGGATGGAACACCCCTGGGAGATTCCAACTCCCTCCAGAACTGAGCAGTAAATTGGATTCTGCAATATGATATTACTCACTGCAGAACTCCATGAAGCTTGTAAATATGCTTCATGAAAGGCTTTGCTAGCTTCTTTGCAGAAGGTAGTCCATTACAAGTGGTGAAATGTGCTTGCTTGGAGAACAGATTGATGCCAGTCCAAATAATTGTATTTCCACCACTTTCTAGGAGTTCGACAATAAAGTCTATGGCAATCTCCTCCCAGGCTTTCATGAGTTCGGCTACTTGTTGGAGAAGCCCAGAAGGTTTCCCTAGTCTAAGCTTCTGGTAGCTCAAATGGTACAGCTTTTTACATAGTCCTCAACATCGGTTTTCATCCTTGGCCACCAAAAATTGTCTTCTGGGAGGTCGGAAATGGAGAGTTTTTAGAAATCAGATGGCCCCCTAGTTAAGAATCGTGAGTGTACTTTAGCGCCATTAGTCTCATACTGGTTGGCATATATATTCCTTTCCATGCCAGTCCCTCCCCAAAGTTAAGTCCATTTGGTTCTCTTTAAACCAAACATCAATTGACAGCGCTGCTTTCAAATCTGCTGAAAATTTGTCTTCTGGGAGGTCAGAACGGCATTTGGCATGTGCCCTAGTGGTTGCTTGAGCAGCTGGTTGGGCTTCAGAGATCATTGCATGTTCTATTTCCTCTCGTTGGCTGTCAAATTGGGGTTTTCTGGACAAGGCATCTGCCAATGGATTCCCCCCCACCCCCCCGGAATGTATTTTAGTTTGAAGTTGAAGCACTTAAATTATTGAGTCCACCGGACTTGTTTAGGAGAAAGTTTTCGAGGGGTTTTTTAAGTTTCGAGGTTTTTATGATCACCTTGAAAGGCTCACTAACTCCCTCAAGGAAATGTCTCCAAGATAAGAGAGCCCATCGCACAGCAAAAGCTTCTTTCTCCGAGGCTGCCCATCTGCGTTCGGTGTCCATTAACTTTTTAGACACATAAGTAGAAAGCATCAGTTCATTTTGAGAGTTCCTTTGAAGTAGAACTGCCACTACAGCCATGTCACTGGCATCGGCTTGGACTGTAAAGGGTTTATTTGGATCGGGATGTTGGAAGATGGGCTCTGCTGCAAATAGGCGCTTTAATTGTTCAAAGGATTTTTGACAATCCATTGTCCAAGTGAGTGGTTGACTTGGCTTTGGCTTGGTCGGAGATGGTCTAGTTCTTAGTAGCTCCATTAAAGGGAGTGCCACCTCCGCAAAAGAAGAGATGAATTGCCTATAAAAGTTTGCAAAGCTCAGGAAACTGTAGTTGTTTGCATGTTCATGAGGGTTGCCAATCCAGCATAGCCTTTACTTTTCCAGGATCCATTTCAATCCCTTGATTTGTCACTCAGTAGCCCAGATAGTCCAAAGCCTCCTTGTGAAATTCTCATTCTGACAGCTCTGCATAAAGGTTGGCAGCTAAAAGTTTTTTCAGTACCTGTCTGACTGACTAGTTTTACATGTTCTTCCAAATTCTCACTAAATATGAGAATTACTAAATATTATACAGATGTTCATGTAGCACCTCATTTATCAGCTGCATAAAAACTGTGGGAGGCCCTTAAAGTCCAAAAGGCATGACTCAGAATTGGAAATTACCCAGTGGGCAATTAAAAGCCGTTGTCCATTTGTCTCCTTCTCTTATCCGGACTTGGTAATAGGCTTCTCTTAAATCCACCTTAGTAAAAATCTTGCCTGTTGACAAGTGGTTCAGCAAGTCCTTCATTAGGGATAGGGGTTACATATTTTGTACGCACATGGTATTGATCCCATGGGAATCAACGCATAATCTAAGCCTCCCATCTTTCTTTTCTTTAAATAGTACTGGAGCTGCCTCTTTTGATTTTGCTGTCTCAATAAATCCCCTAACTAAATTAGCATCAATGTACTTTCTCAGTTCAGTCATCTCGGCAGGAGTCATTGAGTACATTTTTGGTTTTGGCAGCTTGGCCTCAAGTTCTATTTTGATGGCACAATCAGTGGTCCGATGAGGAGGGAGGATATTGCATTCCTCCTCACTAAATACTTTGGCTAAGTCTCTATATTCCTTAGGAACTGGGGCAGGGGTGGGGTGCTACTGGTTCTACCTGGTTGTATAGAACCAGTAGCTCTGAAGAGCAGCAGACATTGAACTGGTTCTGTGTTTGCTGCTCTTTGGCCCAACTGCCTGCCTGTGCTCTTACCTGTCCTTTATTTCCTGCTTTTTCAACCTCAGCTGCTTTGCATGGCACAGCTTTCCAAACTCTGTGCATGTGTGAGCAGCACTTTTCAGCTGTCTGGGCAGCACAGCTAAAGGTTTTTTTACATGCGTGTGCAGCACACATCTGGTGCACATGCGTGTGAAGTGCGCATACACGTGCAAAATATAGTCGCCAAACTGGTAGTAACACTGGTTGAATCCCACCACTGAACTGAGGGCTCACCTGGTGATGAATCTGAAGTGGTAGTTGCCAGTGCTGGCGATTGGCTCATGTTGAGAATCAGGTGCTTGCCAGGGGGAACAGGAGGAAGCAGCCCCATCCCAATTATGATTTTTCTGAATCCATCTTCCCACTTAATGCTAGGGACCCACTTGTTTAGCCAAGCCAGACCCAGAACGATAGCTTCTGACAGTTTTGGTGCTATTACAAATCGAATAAGTTCACAATGTCTTCCTATCTCTAATCTGACTAGTTCTGTAACTTGGATGGCTAGTGTCCCCCCAATCAAAGTTCCAACCACCTGCTCAAAACTAATTAGGCATTTTAGGGCTCCAGACTTTATTCCTAATTGTTCAATTGGAAGCCTAATTAAATACTGGGTACATCCTGTATCAATTACTGCTTCTAATTCTCCTTGCTCCCCAGTCTCGGGTACCATCAGCCTCACTGTAATTGTAAAAGAGGGGATGGCTGCACTCACCATCGGGCCCTCTTCCTCACTAGCTTTTCCTCTGGCCAGAGGTTCCTCGCTCTCGTCTGTAGGGAGGGGAACCTCTATGGCTTGTCTTACCAGGTGTTGACCTTTCATTGGCAGAACAGATGAAAAAATTACTTGTGCATCTAACTCCTTAACTTTTTTGCCTAGTTGCTCATAATCACTCAATATTAGTTTCAAATTCTTTTTTTGTGTCATTCACCCCTACATGTAGAAAAGGGTAGTAATTTATGTGTTTAATTATTGTGGTTAGGTTGTCAGCTACATCCTGATTTTTGCTCCAGGAAGAAACAAACCTCCCTAGATTGTATCTCCAGTCTGCAGATGGCTGGTTCTGTTCCTTTTAGGGGATGCAGTCTGGGGTGCTTTTCTGTTTATCCCAGGTGAATTTGTTGATGTGACTTTTTTAGGGATATTGGATGATGTCTCTTTTCTAAGTGTTTGCATGTTTTCTTTGAGGAGGAGGTTGTGGGTCTGAGTATTTTCAACTAGGGGGAGAAATCAGTTGCTCATTTTAATGGGGCTGCTTCTAATTGGCTTAGATTGGGCAGCAGGGGTTTGTTAGATGTTATAATCTTTTATTATTGTGTTTTCTTCTATGTGTGACATACTTTCATTTGTCTTCCTCTAAGGTTTATCAGCAAGGTCAAATCCTTTGGGAGTTATTTGTTCATTATTCCGTTCAATTCGAGCATGGCTTTCTTTTGTAGGTTGGAGAGTAACCATTGCAATGAGGTCCAGAAACAGTAGCTAACTCCAGAAAGGATAGCTACTATCAGTGCCCCTGATTTGAGATTTACCCCCTTCTTTTATACCCTTCTTCTTCTGAAACCCACCCAGTGATAATCTTACTGGATGTACTTCCCTATTCCTTCACACAGTCCATCAATTAACACCCACTTGTAGGTATATGCCAACTCACCATCTGCTACTTTCAGTTCCCCCTTTTCTCAATATCCCAGACATTTGTGATCCAAAATAGCTCTATTTTTGATTGTCCAACAAATATATGTTTTTGCAGAAGTAGCAGATAGCAAATATATTCTATGCCTGCAAATTCAGCTCAGCAGATTGCAAATATTTTGCTATGCTTGCAAAATTAGCTCAGCCAGCATTATAATATATTGCTAATTTGAGGCTTTCAATTAGGCAGAGGCCTACACCAACTTTAGGGCCTAGTTGTCCTTTTCTCACAATTCCAACACTTATCTTTAAAAGATTGTAACTAAACTACCAGAGCTTTTGCCCATGAATATATTTAATTGGAGAACGTGATTGATGATACCCAGCCTGTGAACATGCTTATTTGGAGAATCTGATTTATGAGACACCCATGAGGTGGGGGAAACAGGGTCACAGGTGACTGTAAATTATGTATGACAGAGTTGGCTTCATACAGGACATGCCAGTATGTTGCCTCTAACAAATCCTTTGAAGTTTTTTGATATTTGGCTCAAGACTCATGATTTAATTAGGGCGATTGCTGGAATCCTGACAGCTGCCTCTAGATCCCTTACTTTTTCCTCTATAGCTTACATTTAATACATGGGTGTTCTTTGGCACATACATGGAACATATATTGCATACCACAATAGTATCAGTCACTTGTTCCATGAATTTGTTTCTTTTTGCTGGGTTTTTTTAAGAGTAAAAAGTTTTGTATCTTTTTTTCTATCCTTTTTACTGCCTTCTTCTGCTTGTTTTTATACCTTGTTATTTATTTTACTATTATGTTAATTTTATTTATCCCTTTATTCCCTATATTTTTAAAAGTTTTTGAGCTCCAGTTCCCCCCATCTTATTATTTAAGATTTGCCTTATTTATTTGATTGATCTTTATTAATCCTATTCTTTCTTGATTTCTAATTTTCCACTTTTGTCCTTATTATTTGCCCATTTATTTATCTTTTATTTTCTGTCCTATATTTATTTTTATTCTCTACTGGGGTCTTCCCTCCCTTTCTATTGAAACCTCGGACTTAATTTGTTGCCTTCATTTCTCTTGTTTGCTACTCTGGCCTCTTGTTGTTTTATCTGCCAGCTGTCTTTTCAGCCTCCCCCCTGCTCTGGTAAGTGCTCTCAGCCTGCTGTGCAGCTTTCTGGTGAACTCAGCTCTGCTGTCCGGTCTGCTCTACTTAGCCCTCCACTCAGCTCCTCCATCTCTTTCCCTGTTGCTCTCTGTGGTTCTCTCCGGCTCTAGCTCATGCGCTGCCCTGTGCTGCTGCTGGCTCTCTCCTCCCTGCTGGTCTGCTGCAGCTTTTTGCTCTGGAATCATGTGATTCCCATTTGCTGTCCATCGTGCCGGGGATGCTGCTTCTACCAGCAAACAGGACTACCTGGATTGTCCACAACAGGCTCATCTCTCTTCTCTTTCCTTCCTCTCTGTTCTCTCTTCTCACCAGCTCGATGATCCACAGCAAATTCGCCTCTCCTCCTCCCTGCTTTGTTCTCTCACCATTTTATGACTTTACTTAAACATATTTCTATACTGCTGCAATGACTTAGAAGCTCTATAAATGATTGTTATATTATGTCTAATAGAGTGTTACCCCTGCTGTTGCTACATTAAATAGAGCTGTTCAACTGTGCAGGTCTAATTAAATATGTCTCATCATATTTAATACAATAATCTTTGGACTATTCTACATCCTCTATTATATTGGAAGCTTTGAAATTAATGCTTCTTTTTGTTCTTTCTCTCCCCATCCTCATCCCAACAAGGTGAAACCTCTCATCTGGATCGAATCTGTCATTGAGAAGTTCTCTCACAGCCGAGTGGAGATTATGGTTAAGGTGAATTATTTTGAACAATATCATCATTTCTTTGCAAGACAGTGTAAAAAGAAAAAAAAAGAAAGACTAGATCTTAATAAAATGCACACTCTTATGTTTTATTCCTGTAAATGCTCTTGATTGATCCAAATTGGCAAGCATAGAGAGAGATCCAACCTAAAAGTAGGAATAGCTTGCCTCCCAAATTGTGGGTGCTCCATCACTGCAGGTTTTCAGAAATAGACTGGACAACCATTTGACTATGGTGATGCCTTGAGCAGGGGGTTGAAGTAGAAGACTTCTGCGCCCCCTTCCAGCTCTATGATTCTAAATTCTGCAGTATGTTCTATAGCTATGGAATTTGCATAGCCTGCAGAAAAGAGTATGTCTGTCTTCATTGAATCAAAATAAATGAGTCCAAATCATCTTGAGTCAGAGACTGAATTGATCAGGGAAATGTGTCTTTTTCCATATGTCATTTTTTATTCTGATTTTTTTTCTCTAAAAGGCAAAGGGCCAGTTCAAAAAACAATCAGTGGCCAATGGTGTGGAGATAAGTGTGCCTGTCCCAAGTGATGCTGACTCACCCAAATTCAAAACCAACATTGGCAATGCAAAATATCTGCCTGAAAAGAATACTGTTGTCTGGAACATAAAGTCCTTTCCAGTAAGAAAAAATAATTTTGTTTTTCTCTGATCAGCGTCCTGCATCTTTCATATCAGTAGTACATTCCAATCTGTTAGATTTTTACCAGGAACATTTGGTAAGTCATATGATTCTTTTGCTGAATTTGGAGTAGGATACAATTTTATTAGAGGGAAGTAGTGGCTCAGTGGCTAAGACACTGAGCTTGTTGATCAGAAAGGTCCTAGCACCATGTTACGGAGTGAGCTCCCATTACTTGTCCCAGCTTCTGCCAACCTAGCAGTTCAAAAGCATGTAAAAATGCAAATAGAAAAATAGGGACCACTTTGATGGGAAGGTAACAGCATTTCGTGCGCCTTCAGCGTTTTGCCGACCACATGACCATGGAGATGTCTTCGGACAGCACTGGCTCTTTGGCTTTGTAACGGAGATGAGCACCGCCCCCTAGAGCCGGAAACAACTAGCACGTATGTGCAAGGGGAACCTTTACCTTTAGCTTTACTATTTTATTGGAGAGCTCTTAACTGTATATTGAAGTCTCTGACAATTGTAAGAGCCACTGCTAGGTGTTATATAATTGTACGAGCCAATGCTAGGTGTTATAATAGGTAATGAATTCCTTCCAACTAGATTATAAAGGAGCTAGGGCAGGGGTGGGATTCAAAAATTTTAACAACCGGTTCTGTGGGGATGGGTTAGGTGGTGGGCATGGCTTGATGGTCATGTTATTGGCTGGAAATGGCCAACTCAATATCACTCATATCGAGGCACGCATCTCCTCGCCTGGCCTCTCATGACTGTGGGGATGCTGCAACAATCGTAAGTGTGAAAAATGGTCATAAGTCACTTTTTTCAATGCCATTATAACTTTGAATGGTCACTCCACACAAGCAAAGTACCAGCAAAGGGGGGGGGGGGAAACTCCAGAGATGTTCCTGAGACAGGAAGTCTAATCCTGCCAAGAATGTAATAAGGTTTAACGGAGAGGCAGTTTCTGTAAGCAACACCAGAATGTTTCCTTCTTGCCTTCCTTACAGGATTAGGCCTGTAATTTCTTCTAACAACCAGTTCTCCAAACTGCTTAGAATGTTAACAACCAGTTCTAGCGAATAGGTGCAAACTGGTAGAATCCCACCCCTGAGCTTGGGCTATGATAAAAGCTGGCAATAGTGGTGGTGAAGGTTTGCCTTCTAGTTATAGAGCCAGACTGTGGAAACAATTTGCCAGGAAATCCGGATTCAGATCACCAGGAAAGACTCTTTTTTCTTTGCAGGGTGGTAAAGAATATTTGATGCGAGCCCATTTTGGGCTGCCCAGCGTTGAGAACGAGGAGCTGGAAGGTCGGCCACCCATCTCAGTCCGATTTGAAATCCCCTACTTCACAGTCTCTGGGATTCAAGTAAGCCAGATTTGGGAGATGTGGGAATTGGGACATTTTTGACCCAGAACCATATAAGATCAGGTGGTATTGAGGAATAGAAAAGAAAGCTAGGATAACTGAAGGTTGTGAGCTGTATAGCCTGCGGATGGTTGCAGTTAAGAACAGGTCACTATTACTAGTTGCTGCCATTTTTTTCACAATTACTCAAATTACTATGCCAAATACATGGGATTATTATCATACTAAGCTGGAGAGGGAAAGATGCTTTGACCACATTATAGTCTAAAGTTAAAATTCAATGGAAAGCCTTGAGATGCCATCAAATCTGAATGAATTAAAGATAGTTAATGCACTTCCCTCCTGTTTTCTCTCTCTTATCTATTATCTCAATCTGACCAGGTACGGTACATGAAGATCATTGAAAAGAGTGGGTACCAGGCTCTGCCATGGGTCCGCTATATCACCCAGAGTGGAGGTAAACTTTAAAGCCCATGAAGAACCTGGATTTATATATAGTTACTGACCACATTCACCCAGCATACTCAATTTAGTATTGAGCACAGTTATAACATTAACATTTAAATATGCTTCAGACACCAAGAAAAATCACCATTTGCATGACTTACCTAATCTTTCTGGTAGCTGTCTGAACAATCTTTGCCAACCAACACTTCCTGGTTTAGTTTTGTGCAAAAATCAATATTTAAAAAACCCAATCATGCTTGTGGGAGTTAATCTGCATGCCATGAAAGAGAACTAATATTTTCCCTAACCCTTTTGTTTACGAAATAATCCTCTGTACTCATAGGAGACACAAATCCAGAACAAATGAAATGTTCTGCTTTATAGAAATTCCTACACTCAGTATCATTTTCCTGAAGGAGGAATGACAAATTTTAACTACCAAGTAGCAATTAATCTAAATTCAGACATAAGATCAATTCAGTAAATATCTTTATTTACTGAACTAAGTTATTTTCTCCTGCCATATCCATTTGTTTTTCTAGAATATGTGTGATTATTTGGCAGAGCTCTAGATTGGAATTTTAAATGTATGGTATCTGATCATATAAGAGACTCTTAAAATAAGAAAATACGATTGTTGCATCTATGCTATCCCCCTTTGGTAGGCCAAATTTGCAGTGTATAAGAAATATCATTACCTGTTAGTTTGATGCCTATGTAGTTTTCCTGGCATCAGAATTGGTATTCAGTACTGGAGAGTATGAATTGCTGCTAGTATACTATTTTGCTTGGAGGTTTCCCAGGAATATCTAATAGGCTCTTGCTGAATTAGATAGCCCTTTGTTCCTTCTTACGTTAACTTCTCCTTGATGAGGCTTGTAGCAAGCATTTGATCAAAGTCCTTAGAGTAAAAATTTCTGGGAAAATTGCTGTATCTTGCTATAAGAACATGCTGTTTACAGCCTAATTTTGTCCAAATGTTTCTTCATTATAATTCCATAGTGTGTATGCAGTAGTACTTTCACATCCAATATAATGCCCATCATGTTGATCATGTTTGCCTTGATCTAGAGGAAAATTTCCAGATGTTGACTTTAAATAAAACTGTATATTTTCCTGGGGTAATTGTGAGGTTGCCAGATATATAGACAATAATAGTCCTACTCCACAGGGAAAAATTGAGACTTAGTAAGTTTCAAAAATTTTCTGTACGTAAAAATTTTCATTTTCAGAAAATGTTGCAAGTTCACCTTTGAAAGAGATTCTTGCAGTCAAGGAGATTCTTTGCTACATGGGAACTTAATTTACATGGGAACTTAATTTATTTGATACATGTTTTTTTTCCAGATTATCAACTTCGGGCACATTAATCGTATGATTCCACAGAATGGAATGAGAATGAAGAGGTCTGAATGACTTTCAAGAATGAAGAGATCTGAATGACTTTTAATCCAGGCTCTGTCTGGATCTGATCTTGTATATTTATGTCCTGGCAAAGTGCTGGTCTGGTCCTCATTCCATCCAACCACAGCTTGGGTTGATAGTTGTTGGACAATTACACCTAAGGTTGGTTTGGGTGGGAGAGAATCATAGCCTATTCTTATTCTTCTTGTTGCCTATAATAGCATATATACTGCTTCCTAGCTTGAGTGGAACAGCCCTCTCTGTTATACTGTGCCTTAGGCTTTTTGGTGAAAAAGCTTTGATGAGTAAAGCCTTTATTCAGAATTTCTCTTTTAGAGAATTCTTGAGACAAAAGAGCAGGTGGGAATTGATCTTGTCTCTTACTAGTGCCTGAATAGAATTCAGTTCATCCTAAAATGTAAATAAATTTCTTCAGAGGGAGATTTGTATGCAGGAAGATTGCAATGACAGAAAGAAGAATGTACAATTTTATGGAATCAAGAGCTGCAGTTTTGGATTGAACTCTCAATTTGTACATTAATTTTCTGAAAAATTATGGGAAATTCTTAATCTCTGTTCCTTTTTTTGTAAAATAAGAATAGTAGCTGCCTATTTCTTGTTATGAAGAGTTAGAAATGTTATTAGAAATGTTGTTAGAAATGACTTTATAGTTTTCTTGTTCTTAAAGTATGACAAACTCTAAATGGACAGAAATAAATCTTTTTCATTAAAATTAGTATTATATTGTGATATTATATTCATCCTTATTTCCTTTTTGTTCCCAACAGATCAGTCTTGCATTTTACTTTTACTCCAGTGTTGAACCCCTGGATTGAGTTTAGAGTTAGAGATATGAAATATTTGGGGGAACATGGGCAAAAGCCAGGGCAGCTAACAGTGCTCTCAAGACTCCTGTTGGATTGGAATGGCAACTAAATACTAGCAACAAACAATTATTTGCCTGACCTTATCAAGGCAAAATATGTCAGCTCTGGAAGTTGCTTCCTGGGCAATGTTTTGTTTATCTTACTCCCCTTCAAAGGATGATAAAAACTAGGAACACTGTAGGCAGTTCTGTATGCAAGCAAAAAGTAATAGAAATGATAGAACAAAAAAGTACTGTATTTTTAGCATTTGTCAATTATTTTTATTTCTCTTCTCCCAACAGCCTTCTTCCTTGAAGTGATTTGGGTTTTGTAATTTCAAACACAATAATTGGAACTGCAGGATAAGCAGATAATGATATTATGATGGTCGAATCTTTTATTATTATTGTTGTCATTTGACTATCTATTATTCTACAAATGAATGTGTATATAAGCAGATATATATAGTATGTAATTTCTCTTTTAAAGAATGATAGAATTAGAAGGGACTTAATCCAATCCATAGCTCAATACAAGATTCATTAAACCTTGCCTGAGAGCATGTTGAAAACCTCCAGTGAAGGGGAAGAAATTACTTCAGGCAGTAATTTATTCTACCAATTGGCAGTTCTTACTGCCAAGTTTTTCCTAATATCTGATTGGTATCTACATCCTTACATTAGTTCTAATCCTACTCTTAGAACAAGTGAGAATCTAACCCCCCTGCAGCGTGATAGTCTTCAGATATTTGAAAACCTGCCATATTTCAATCTTCTTCTAACTGTTCCTCATAGAATTTGCTTTCCAGTCCTTTCATCATCATGGTAGCCCTTCTTTGAACTTGCTCTAGTTTATTAATATCTTATAAGTTACAAGCTTAGCTAAGTTGTTTAATGTTAAAACAAAGCCTACATAAAAGATTTTCCAAAAAAGGATTTGTTACTCTGCAATTTAAGATATAATTGCACTTGTTTTATAAAGCAAAATAGAATATTTGCTTGGTGGATATACCTTTTCTTAATCTATTGAGAAACTAATTATAGGCTAATAATTACTACTCTGTCTGAAGAGATTTGTTTTGAGCATTAACACTAAATGGAGGTCCCAATTCTTTTGTTCTGTTGGGAGAAATATCCATCTAGTTCAGTTCCAAGCCAGGAGAAAGGCATGGAGACAAAATGGAGGCTGGAGGCTGATTGGAAAAAGGGTCCATTTATCAATCAGCAGAACTACATGTTTGTAGTTCTGCAGCTGATCACATGGAGTTGAGAGTGGAGGGTATTTATACCTTCTGTTGGGCTTTGCACTTGAATATGTATTCTATTGGCTGTTGTCAGACTCCCAGGGGGCCATGTTCAAGTCCTAGGAGTTTGTCTGAACTAAGTTTGGTTGAAGTTTCTGAGGGTGATGCAATGAAGGGGCATTGGGCAATTCCTATTGTGGCTGAGATCTAATCCAGTGGGCTGGGGACTACTAGTGGTCTGTAAGAAAATTTTGCAGAGAAATGTCACCCCCCAAAGCACCCCCCAGAGCAATTAATCCAGGCTGCATGGGAACACAAAGCTTGTGTTGCTTGCATTGCGAATTGTGAGGGGAGGGGGGAAAAGATGGAGAGGGGGAACTTGCCCCACTCACCCCACACACCTCACCTGGCCACTGGCCTGCTTCTTTCTGCTTCTTTCTTCTGCTTTTGGTTGCACGCAAGGAAAGCACCAAAAGCCTTTCTTTCTCTCCCCCAAACTCTGCCAGAAATGAGTCTTTGGAACCCTGCAAGGCATCCTACTCCAAGAGGCTGTGCTGCTGCAACAAGTCTCACAAAGACTCATTTCTGGTGGAGTTTGGGGGAGAGAATGAAAGACTTCTACTCGGGTAGGATTCAAACTTCTTAACAACTGGTTCTGTGGGCATGGCCTAATTTGTGAGTATGGCTTGGTGATCATGTGACTGGCTGGGCATGGCTTGTATGTAAATATTATAAATATTTTTGTAAATATTGAATTTTTTATTAAAAAAGAGCAACTTTTACCCAAAATCGGGCAAAGCAGGCAGGCAGATTGAGTTGCTCACAGAATCACAGATCCATTCAGAGATCTATTTCTGCCATTGGCTACCTGAGTCTGTCACATAAAATTTGCTTGCAAGCAAACTCACAAAATTAACTCACAATACACCATGTATGTAAATATTGATTTTTTAATTAAAAAAGAGCAACTTTTATCCAAAATCAGGCAAAGCCAGGTAGGCAGATTGAGTTGCTCACAGAATCACAGATTCCTTCAGAGATCTACCTTTCTGCAATCTATTGCCTGAGTCTGCATTGAAAAATAGAAGCTTTAGTCCTAAGGAAGGTTCAGCTCTGCTTTTAGATTTGCTAGAAAGCAAGAAATCCAACCATTTCCTGCTTTCTAACTAATCGAAATCTCCCAGCACAGCAGAACAGCTGACAGTCAGGAAACAAAAAAGGAAAAATAGCAACTTAGCAGGCAAGTTTGATGGTGCACATGAAGGTACGGAGTGAGTCGGCGGGGTGATCAAGTGGCGTGATTTGCCTGTTCTCCAGCACATAAAATCCCACCCCTGGTGAGAGTGCATTTTGTGTGCACGTGTAGACTATTTCTAAAACACCTCATCTGCACCGCCCGGACAGCTGACAAACACTGCGCGGGGGTTCACAGCATTTGAAAATCCTCTTCTTTCCTGCTTTTTCAACCTCAGCTGTGCTGGGAGATTGAAAAAGTAGGAAATAAAGGATAGTCAAGAGCCCAGGTGGGCAGCTAGGTCAAACAGAGCAGCAGACACCGAACTGGTTCTTCAGAGCTGCTCTTCAGAGCTGCCGGTTTTATAAAACCGGGCTGAACTGGTAGCATCCCACCACTGCTTCTGCTCTTTCTGCTGCTTTCCTTGCATGAAGCCAAAACTCTCTCTCTCTCTCTCTCTCTCTCTCTCCCACTGAGAACAGAACTGGAGACGGTATCCTGCGATCCCAAATAAAGAATGACCAATCGGTAGGAAAATGGGGTGGGGTATTTTCCTGCAGACTTTTTTTGGGATTTTCCCAGGGTCTCTGGTCTGTGGGATTTAAAATTATGAGTTTGGTAGTCCCTGAGGTCCAAAAGGTTGGTGGCCCCTCGTCTAATCCTACCTTTGTTGGATCTTGGGTGAGGGTATTTGCTTATGTATAGAGCTAGCTATCTCTTTATCTCTTAAGTGCTGATAACTGCTGTGGGCTATTAAGAAAGGTGGGGGCTGCTTTCAAAGAGCATGTTTCTCCATTTCTTATCCAGGGAAATATAATATTCTGCCTTTTTAATATTGCTCACAATATTTCTTCTAGGAGAGGGATGGGTGCTAACTATCTACAATCCCTCTTTTTTGCCAAAATATGTGGGTGACACACATATTTTTCTGGCAAAAGACTAAAATTGATCAGACTATAGATGCAAAGGGGAAGGCATTGGTAGAAGTATCAGAAAATGATTCCTTCAGTCGTTCCTAAAAGGAGAGCTTTCAACCCATGAAGGTCTAGCAGCCAGGGCAAAAGTTCTGGAAAGAAATTTACAGTATCCAATTTTCTATGCCAATTATTTTCAAATGTTTCATGCCAGTTCCTGTGAGCTTTCAGTCAGGTTTGAAGCAAGCACAAGGCCCAAAATTCTATACAGCCATGATTTTGCTTTAAATAACTACAGGCTGCCCATTTTCAAGTGTCACTTCCTGCTTAGCTCTTAGTTTAGTGCATGCACTTTTTAAGGCCAAATTGAGGTTAGTGTGCAATCCAAGCTATTAATATTTTTAAACTATGTACAAATAGCCTCCTACTAATGAGACCATCAGTGCAACATATCCTGATTCACTGGGCAGCTGGGCAGCATCATTTGAGAGTCACAATCAGGGCTTGGGATTTGGAGATCTCTTTTCTGCTACGTCTTCAGTGAGGGAATTGCCTGAGAAGCATGCCCCCTTCCACATGGAATTGGCAGGGAGATGGTTGCTTGGGCCTTAGTGCCACAGAGCAAAAACCAACCTAGGAGAAGCTTTGGGTGAAGGTGGGTGAGGGGGATAACCTCAATCTGATTCTGAATGCGCTCTCTCTCTCTCTCTCTCCCTCCCTCCCTCTCCCTGATTTGGAGCTCACCATACATGGGAGGGGGGGGGCAGCACAAAGCTGGGAGCATCGTGTGAGGCCACTGCTGTAGCAGCAGTATTTTCAGGTGCTGTGCTCACCACCGCTCGTTAGCTGGCTGCTCAATAGTTGATTGTCTGTGGATCAAGCCTCTGGTCAGTAGGAAAGGCTACTGCTGCTGTTTCAAGATGTCCGGGATGTCCGGGCTGCACTAACCACTTGGATGGATGAGACAGGACTGCTGTTGCTGCTGACGGTGCGAGGAGTCAGAACATGGCTCCAGAAGGGGGAGAGAGTTTTGTGGTTGTTAGAAACTGCAGGGCAAGAAGGCAGGGAGTGGGCTTCAAATTTTTTAGCAAGGGGCTCTATGACTGCCTGGGTGGGCATGGTTGGGTGGTCATGTGAATGGGTGGGAGTGGTGTTGAGTTGGCCATACCCAGTCACATGACCCCCAGCCATGCCTACCCAGGTTTTGTTGCTCCTGGTATTTTCTGTAGGAAATGGGTCTCTCTCTCAAACTTCAATTCCTGAATCATTTTTGCCTTCTATTTTTTCCCATTCTGCTTTTTTTCCAGGAATAAGCTGGAGGGAGGGAGGAAAAAAGAAAAGAGGGAGGGAGGGGAAGAGAGAGAAAGAGGAAGGAAGGGGAGAGGAAGGGAGGGAGGGAGGAAGAAAGGAAGGTCAAATTGGGTTGTTGACAATTAAATGGCCATTGTGTCTTTAATCCTGGGTTTATCATTTGCAACCAGCCAGTCTTGGAAAAGATTAAGAAACTGACTTTGGAGTGATTTATGAACTACAAACAGAAGAGAAAAGGAAATAGAAATGGCCACCCTTTATTTCTGGAGTAATCCAGAAGAGAATCCCAGAAAATGCTAGAAAATAACATTATTGGCTGCTTCCAAGTTTAATTTTCCTTTTTTTAGTGGAACTAAAGCTTTCCTCCCCCCCCCCCGCCAATTTGTTTTAAAAAGCAGGGAGAAAGGAAAAAAGAATACTTGGAGCAAAAAAGTATAACTGATTTAATTAGAAGATGCATCAATCAAGTCATTAAAAGAGAGAGCAGAAGTGAGGGAAAATGAGATTTCATATGCATCTCTATGGTTCACTTAGTTGACTGTCTGAGCAAGTCACTTTCAAAAAAAGCAATCCACACACATCTCCAATGAATGCCCCCTCCCCCCTTGGAGTCATAGGATGCCCTCCTCCAAATCAGGAGGGGGAAGGCTGAGAACAACAAGATGGGAAAGCTAAGGAGGCTGAAGGAAGAAAGTCTCTGGAATTTTCTTTGCAGGTAGCTCAGCGCCAGCCACAGTCCCCTTCGTGTCGATTCAGCCAGGAGTGGGATTTAAGCCCAGCAGTCTCTTACCTAGGGGATCACCCGAATGCCTGCAAGCCCCAGCATGTTGGGTGACTGGGTGTGTGTGGGGCCGGATAGCAAGAGGGTGTGGTGCAGAGGTGGTATTTAACGGGTTTGCACCAGTTCGGGCGAATTGGTAGCAATGATTTGCATGGGTCACCAAACTGGGGGTGACCCCTGGCTGGCCACGCCCCCAACCTAGTTGCCCAGTCACTCACTTGCCCCGGTTGCTCTCCTAGCTTTCCCTACCATGTGGCGGCTGTGACACAGCTTGGGTGGATGTCCCATGGCTGCTGCATATGTGTAGCAGCCCTGTGACATCCACCCGCCTGCTCACCCTCCTGGAGCATGCTTTCTTCCTTCTTCCAATGGATGCGCCTCTTCCTGGTCAGCCAGCAGGTGGCCACATGTCCAGCCACCCCTTTTTCAGTGCAAGAAGCCTCCCCCAACTGGACGGCTGCTCTCTTCCTTCTCTGTTTGTTCTGTATGGCCAAGGAGGAAAGAGTAGTCGGCCAGTTGGGGCAGGCTTCATGTGCTGCAAAAGAGGCAGCTGTAGACTGAAAAAGAGTCGCCTCCAGGCGCCTCTTTTGCAGTGCAAGAAGCCTTCCCCAACTGACCAACTAGTCTCCTCCTCCTCAGCCATACAGAACAAACAGAGAAGGAGGGGAGCAGCTGGCCAGTTGCACTGCAAAGGGGGCAGCTGGAGGTGATTTCTTTTTCAGTCTCCAGCCGCCATTTTCTGAGTGCTGCACCACTCCATTTGGACTTCCTTGAGTAAGTCCCTCTGGTGCAGCGGGCTCAATGGGGTGGACCTGCATGGCCGGTGCCTAGAATGCAGCTGCAGCGGTGCTTTGGAGAAGTGGAGCGAAGCTTCTGCAAAAAGCCTATAGCCACCACATCTTTTTTTCAGTGTGGGTGGAAGGTTTCAGGCAGTTGGGAAAGCTGCCTAGCCTAGAGCTGCTGGCGTGTGTATGTGTGTGAGGCTGCAGCACATGTCTCCCTTGAATTTCCCAGCCCCAAAAGTGGGAGGGGAGGAAGTCCTACCCGCAGCCCCTTTGTTGGACTGGGAAGCCTTGCCTGCCAGCTTTTTGGGGTAATGCAGGACCAGAGACTTGCCAGAAAGAACCTCATAATGAATGATGCTGCTGGGAGCTTGGAAACACGTGTGTGTGTGTGTGTGTGTGTGTTTCAGGTGGGTCTCCTCTCCTAGCTTTAGAAGGAGAGAGGGAAGGAGGAATGGAAGGGATAGAAAGTGTTATATACTTGGACATGGGTTGGAGTATAGACAGTCTTGAATGTGAACTTTCAGCTCTTTATTGCATAGTGACTTCTCAAAACAATAACAGTGAACTCTGCCTTATATAGGCAACCCTTGTAAGAATTGTCCAATAGCAAGCTATGAACGCTAGCTCTTTAAACCAATAATAATTCTCTGTTAAGGGCCAATCGGATTCCTCAGAACTAACCAATCCGATCTGGCTGCCTAACAGCCAATCAGAAGTGCAGGGCCAGAACCCTGCACTTTACCTCAAGCTCATACTTTATTAACTATGGCACATACATAACAGAAAGAGAAAGGGAAAGAAAGGGAGAGGGGGAAACAGAGAAAGAGGGGAAAGGAGAGAGAGAGAAAAAAGGAGAGAGGGAAAGAGAAAAAGAAAGAAAGAAAAAAAAAGAAAGAAAGAAAAAGAAAAAAGAGGGAGCAAGAGGGGGAAGAGAGAGAGGGAAAGAGAGAAAGAGGGAGAGGGAGAGAAAAAACAGAAAAGAAAGAAAAAAGAGGGGAAGAAAAGGGATAGACAAAGACAGGATGGAAGGAAGGGAGAGAAAGAAAGGAAGGGGGGAGGAAAAAGTGAATGAGATATATAGCTGAATGGATGGATAGATAGATACATGGAAGGAGGGAGGGAGGGAGAGAGAAAAAAAGGAAAGGAAGGAAGGACACAAACCCTGGCTTCAGAAGACTCTTTGAAACAGCACAGCAATCTAGGACTGGAAGGGATCTCAGAGGTCATCTTCTAGTCCAAGGGTCTTCAAACTTGACAGCTTTAAGACTTGTGGACTTCAACTCCCAGTATTCCTGAGCTAACATGATTGGAGGAGGAATTCTGGGAGTTGAAGTCCACAAGTCTTAAAGCTGTCGAGTTTGAAGACCCCTGTTCCAGCTGGAGATCCTTAAAGAATCATAGAATAGCAGTTAGAAAGAACTTTGGAGGCCATCTAGTCCAACCCCCTGCTCTGGCAGGAGACCTTATATCATCTGGAATCTGGATTATTTTGGTGCCTCTAACAGAGAGGAAAATTGGCAGAGGAGTTTACTAGGACAAGGCTGCCATGCAGAGGAAGGCATAGTCCTTCACTTATGACCACAATTGAACCCAAAATTTTGGTTGCTAAGCAAGAGCATTGTTAAGTGAGTTTCATCACATTTTACTCAATCCATGATATCTCCTGGATCTAACAGTCATGTGCAGACTAGGGAAATAAATCTGAAGGTGTGTGCAATGTTCTAATGTACACAAGTTATAGTTAAATGTGTGGCAGAAATTGGATTATGGGTGTGTTTTTCCAAACACAGTGAGGTTGAATGTGTATAGTTTTAGAAGAGCTTTGTATGTGTGTGTGTACATACACATACATATATAATAGATAATGTATCTTTTTGTGTGCCTGTACACACACTATACTATGTGATATATATGTACACATATGGTATATATACATAGGACTACATAGTGTATTTTGGATGTTCAGTAATAGTAAATAGAGAGGGAAATTGTATCTCTTTGAGGCCAGGCAAGGCACCCCTTGACATGAGCAACATCAAGTTGGCACACCCACCCAGTCACATGATCACCAAGGACGCCCACCCAATCACATGACCACCAAGCCATACCCACCAAATAAGCCACGCCCACAGAACTGGTAATAATTTTTTTTGAATCCCACCACTGGTGTGGTGCCTAGCCTATGCAGCGCACTTGGAGGCTGACGCTCCCAGCACTAACTTTGCAAGGGACTTTTATGTTCCTTATGATCTCTCTCTCTCCCTCCCTCCCTCCCCCCCTCTCCAAAACATTGGACAAATCTCTCTCCCACCAGATGTTAAAGGTTAAAGTCCAAGGTGTTCAGAACTTGCTGTGCTAACCACTCCCAAATGCCATCCCTCCATGAATCCATTTAACTAATTACAACATAAATGAGGCAAGAAAGAAAACCTTACAGTGAATTTCCTCCCTCCCCCCATAGTCTTTCCAGCTGTCTTCTGGGGATTGAAAAGTCTGCTTGGTGGTGTTAGACTTGGCTTGGCGATAAGGCTAGTCAGTCAGGCTTGGGAAGATCTGTTTCTTTCTGGTTGATGTGATGACTTTCTAGCGCAGGAGTCCTCAAACTTTTTAAACAGGGGGCCAATTTATGGTCCGTTAGACTGTTAAGGGGCCATACTATAGTTTGAAAAGTCATGAATGAATTCCTATGCACACTGCACATATCTTCTGTCAACTAATAATGCTTCCCTGACCTGTTCCCGAGTTGCCCTGGGCAGAGGGATGGGAAATCACACCTCACAACTGCACCAAGGAATTTAATCCTCAGTAATAAGATGCATTCTGGCTGAGCAAGTCAAGGCCATCCCTAGCAATGCCTGGAGGAAGTGACTTCTACAACCCGTGAAATTACCTTGTTGGGGAATGTGACTGGGTGACAAACTTTGGGGGGTGGGGGAAACAGGGTCAGAGGGAAGGTGTGAAGGGTTTATTTATTTATTTATTTTATTTTATTTGTCAATCGCTTACAAGATACAGGTATAAGAATAAACATAGCTTTGAATACATGAGATGGATACTTATAAGAAAAATAAAAAGAAACAATAGGACAGGGACGGTAGGCATGATTGGTGCGCTTATGCATGCCCCCTACAGGCCTCTTAGGAAGGGGGTGAGATCAATAGTAGACAGTCTAAGGTTAAAGTTTTTGGGGTTTGGGGAAGAAACCACAGAGTCTGGTAGAGTATTCCAGACATTGACCACTCTGTTGCTGAAGTCGTATTTCCTGCAATCAAGTTTGGTGCGGTTAACCTTGAGTTTGTATCTATTGTGTGCTCTTGTGTTGTTATCATTGAAGCTGAAGTATTCATTGACACGTAAGACATTGCAATGTATGATTTTATATACTTTATTTAGATCAGACCGAAGGCGGTGTAGTTCTAGGTTTTCTAGGTCTAGAGTTTCAAGTCTGGTGGCATAAGGTATTCTGCAATGAGTTGGCTTTACCTAAGTACTGCTGACATGGTCTTCCTAATAAAATACTGGATTTTTATTGCCAGACTCTTAATTACATTAGGGCACTTGTTGGAACCCTGACATCTTATTTGTAGTGCAAAAAATTTGAAATAATAATACAATATTTAAAATGAAGAACAATTTTAACCAACATGAACTAATTAGTATGGGAAGTGTGGGCCTGCTTTTGGCTGATAAGATAGTCAATATTCGGTTCCATAAAGGGGGGAGCTGGAGAGGGGGGAGAAAGGAGGATTGCAAAATAAAACAATAATGCCAATACTTCAAACAGCTGTCAGCAACCTCTCGCAAGGAGATTCCCCACAGCTGCCTTTACGTACCCTGCCCTCCCTTCTTCCTAAGAGCTTTCGCAGTCCTCACTGGCCAAAGAAAGCCATCTAGGAAACAGCACAGTCCCACCAGCTCGGCTTCCTGAAGTGCTCGAATTCCTTCTCCAGCATTTGGGGCAGGCTTTGGCTCTTTGGCAGTAGCATCCTCTTTGGGACAGAGAGCAATAGATACAATGTTAGGAGCAGAAAAAGCAAGCAACCCGGCTTCCGGCTTGAGTTTCTTCGCTGTCAGACCGAAATCGTGATTGTGCGCAGTTTCAATCCATGCTTGCCACTGGAGCACCCCGAGCCGGCTGGTATTGGGGCTAAGCCACCCCATAGAGGTGGTGAAGAGGGGGGAGATGGCCAGCAGGGTTGAGGAGAGCCGCATCTCTCCTCCTCAGCTGGCCATTACTCCCTTTCCTGAAGGCGGTTGCAGCGGTGGTCAGAAATGGCCACCACAAAGAAGAACTCGACTGGAAAAGAATGTGCAGGAGTAAGATAAGAAGAGAAAGTCTTGGTTGACTGGGTTAAACTGCAAAAGCAACAATGCAAGCTACCCTGGAATTTAAACTATAAAAAAATAACATTGTTCCCAAAGAAGATTTTGAAGCAGCGGAGAGAGGGAAGGGAAAGGATTTGGTTTTGTTTTTTTTCTCTTCCCTTCCATACACTGATAGCTAAGAGTCTTAAGCAAGAAATTGAAAAAAAAAATCCACTTTAACATCAACAGGCATTAAAGCTGAAAATAAAATGTCAAAGGGATAATAAAGATTTCTGGATACTTAAAAGCTTTTAAAAGCAGGAAAGGGGAGAAAAAGAATAAAAGGGCAGGATCTGGAAAAATGGAGGAGTTTGCCTGGAACTAAAACCTCAACAAGATTTCTAAAAGATACATTTTAACTGGAAGTAGAACCCCAGGAAGAGAAATAGTAGAACCCCAGGAAGAGAAAGTGGAAAAAAGAAGTAAGAAGAAACAGCTTGGGATTATTTGGATTACTTGGTGATCTCTGGATTTTTGGTTATTGCATTTAAATGACTAAAATCAATCGGGTGGTTGTTTAAAAGTGTTTAAAATGGCACCACTTTTAGAAGAACTGAAAATGGAACTTAAAAAGTACAAAGAAGATGCACAAGAAGGGAGAGGTTCTTTTGGCTTCGTATTTCAACTCTTAGAAGTGGAGATCTGGAACTATAAGAAACAACAAGAAACGCTTACAGAACAAGAAGATTGGGACAAAGAAGAAGCCATCTTTAATGATCAAGTAACTTTTTGTGGGGGGGGGTGGAAGGAAAGGGAGGAAAGAGAATGAAAAGTTTAAGATTTGAAAAAACAACAACAAAAAAGAATAGTTTGTGTTGAGGTAATTCCCCGTTAGGAGAATGAGCGCATACAGAGAGACGTATTTTAGAGTTGTATTTGAATAATACACACACAGCACAGATACACTGTACAGAAAATTTGGGTTTTTACTTCCAGAAAATTTAAGAAAAGTTCAAAATAGGCAGTCCAAAGTCATTCACAGGTAAGATCAGTCAGTTTTTAGTCCAGGGATAATCCAATAACAAATTCCAGTGTGAAAAACAGTTCAGTATCAGACTTACATCAAATCCAGGAATAGCAGTCAATTAGAAGAAAAATGGAGGAACAGCAATACTCTCCAACAGAAGGAAACAGAGACTCACTCATACTCTCTTCTGAGACTAAGACTAAACAACCCAGGTTTCTGGCTCTATCTTATGGCCATTTGAGAAACCACACCCATTTTCACTTTTAGGATTCTCTTAAAGAGACAGTATTAAAATGTCTAGCCTGGTTTATATATTGTCCAACCCAAATAGCTGTTAGGTGACTTATATTCCTAACAGTTTGAAAAATAAGTATAATATTAGAAAGCAACAGAAGAGGGGATTACAGAAGAGAGAATTAGAAGTAGAGAGACAAGGGGATAAACAGGGGAGGGAGAAGAAGAGAGGAAGAAGGAAAGGAAAAGGACAGAAACAAGATATAGAGAAACATACCTTTTCTTTGAAAGGATTGAAAGTATAAGCCTGTTGAGAGATAATGAGTGAAAACTTAATTGTAAAAGGGATTCTGCAAAAGTACATGATAGTATTGTTATATTATAAATAGAAATAATTTTTGAAAATATGCTTAAAATGATGGATAAAATATTTATCGTAATCTAGTGGAATGTTTGTTAATAAACAAATGAAATAAAGTGGATGAGAGAAATTAGGAAAGGATGGGAACATTTTAATTATCAATAATGATTTATAAACTATAAGTGAAGAGAAATATGGAAAAAAAATAATTATGGAAAGTTTATAAGTGTTCCCAAGGAAGTATGATATTTAATTGAAAAGAAAGGTTAAAGATGTTAAGATGTTAATGAATATTAATGATAGAATTGAATTGGAATGGAATGTATATACATATACATATACATATACATATACATATACATATACATATACATATACATACATACATACATACATACATACATATATAAAATCTTTTTTTAAGAATATAGTGTGTATTTTAATAATGTACCAAGCAGAATTCTATTGGAAGTTATGTATTATATTGAATGTTATAATCTTAAAGGTATACGTTGAAGCTTAAATAAGAGTTGAATGGATAAAATTAAAAGATATAAAGGTGTCATACTCCAATTAGTAACTACAGGAGAAAATTTGTTTAATGAGAAAAGATAACATGAAATTGAAACAGGACAGACAAAAGTATAAATATAATGATTTGAATTGAGATGAAATAATTAAAATAAAGTTGAGAAAATTAAAAGAGGGGAAAAACTATGCAGAAAATGTAAAACAGTAATAAGATATGGAATAGAACACAAAAATGAGCATGAAATTTATTTATTTATTTTATGTATTTATTTATTTGATTTGATTTGTCAATTGTTTACAATATAATAAGTATAAGTGTATACATAATTATGAATACATGAAATGGGTACATATAAGAAAAATAAAATAAAAATAAAAGAAACAATAGGACAGGGACAGTAGGCACGTTGGTGCTGTTAGAGACCTCTTAGGAAAGGGGTGAGGTCAATAGTAGACAATCTAAGGTTAAAGTTTTTGGGGTTTGGGGAAGAAACTACAGAGTTGGGTAGAATATTCCAGACATTGACCACTCTGTTGCTGAAGTTGTATTTCCTGCAATCAAGTTTGGTGCGTTTAACCTTGAGTTTGTATCTATTGTGTGCTCTTGTGTTGTTATCATTGAAGCTGAAGTATTCATTGACACATAAGACATTGCAATGTATGATTTTATATACCATACTTAAATCAGATCGAAGATGGCATAGTTCAAGGTTTTCTAGGTCTAGAATTTCAAGTCTGGTGGCATAAGGTATTCTACAATTTCAATAAGGTATTCTGCAACTAGTAGAGGAGTGGAGAACTCTTCTTGTGAAATATTTCTGGACATTCTCAATTGTGCTAATATCAGATACGTAATGTGGGTTCCAGACTGATGAGCTGTATTTGAGTATTGGTCTAGCAAATGTTTTGTATGCTCTAGTTAGTAGTGTGATATTACCAGAGAAAAAGCTACGTAGGATTAGGTTAACAACTCTTAATGCCTTTTTGGCTATGTAGTTACAGTGGGCTCTAGCACTTAGATCATTAGAGGTGAGTATTCCAAGGTCCTTTACAGAGCTTGGATCATCAACAAGATCTTGACTATTCAGCTTGTATTTTATTTTCAGATTTTTTTTGCCAATATATAATACAGAACATTTATTTGTTGAGATTTGAAGTTGCCATTTGTTTGACCATTCTGATACATAGTCAAGATCTTTTTGAAGGGTAGCAGTATTGTCTGTGCACAGTATTAAACAGCTTTACATCTTCAGCAAAAAGAACGCAGTTGCTCTTAATATGATCACAGAGGTCATTTATGTAGAGTATGAAGAGAGTTGGTCCTAGAACACTGCCTTGGGCGACACCACTATTGACAGGTACAGAATTTGATAGGACACTCCCAATTTTGACCATTTGTTGTCTGTTTGACAGGAATGCTTCTATCCAGTTATGGAGTTGTCCAGAGATACCATAGGATTTTATTTTTAGGAGTAATTTGTCATGTACCACTGAATCAAAGGCTTTACAGAAGTCTATGTAGATTGCATCTATTGTGTCGTCCATATGTTTTTGCAGTGTAAGAGTTGCAGATTACAGGATAGTCTTTTTCTGAAATCAAATTGTTTTTTGGAGAGTATGTTGTTTGTCTCTAAGTGGAGGATGATGGATTGGTTAATAATTGATTTCATGACTTTACAGGCGATGCAGCATAAGGAGATTGGTCTGTAATTTTCAACTAGGCTGGGGTCTCCCTTTTTGAAGATGGGGATGACCGTGGCTTGTGACCATAGATTAGGCAAGGAGCTGAACCTGAAAGATTTTTTCAAAGATCATGCTTAGAGATTTGGCTATGGCAGTGGATAGTTTTTTTTAAGAAGTAGGCACATATTTACTAAAGCCTTGGAAGATGAGTATAAAAGACTTGAAAAGGAATTACAGAAAATGCCACAGAAAAAAGATTGAGATTGGATATAACTAAACATAAAATGGGTTTAATAGAGAAAGAAGAACTGGCACAGAAAACTAGAAATGCTAAACAGAATTATTTTGAAGATACAAATAAACCAGGTAGATGGCTAGCATATAAACTGAGAAAGGAGAAAGAATCAAGAAAAATACCGCAGTTAATAGATGACCAAGGCCAAGTTTGTCATGGTAATAAGGAGAAAAAGGAAATTATTCGAGATTTCTATGGGCAATTATATGAGAATATTGATGAGGAAAAAGTTAAAAAGTATTTACAGATTATGCTAACCTACCTAAGATATCTAAAGAGACTGAAGAAATGCTGGAAAGCAATATAACAATGTTGGAATTAACTGAAGCATTTAAGGAACAAAATAATGGGAAAGCAGCAGGTCCAGATGGGCTTCCGGCAGAATTCTATAAAACACTACAAGAATCATTGAGCATTCCATTGCTAGAAGTTATGAATGAAGCTATGTCAAAGAAGATGATACCCGAAACATGGTCAGAGGCTTATATTACACTTATTCCAAAAGAAGAGGCTGATCTACTCCAAATTAAGAACTATAGGCCTATTTCCTTATTAAATGCAGACTATAAAATCTTTGCTTCAATCTTAGCAGAAAGACTTAAAAAATATTTAAATAATTTCATTCATCCAGATCAAAATGGATTTCTGCCAAAGTGACAAATTAGAGACAATATGAGAGTAATTTTGGATACTTTGGAATACTATGAGGCACATCCTGAAAAGCAAATGGCTTTGATATTCCTAGATGCTCAAAAGGCATTTGATAATGTGAACTGGAGATTTATGTTACTACTATTGGAACAAATGGGTTTTGCTAGAAAATTTATTCAAGCAATAGAAGCCATATATCATAAGCAAACAGCAAAACTAATGATGGAGGGAGAACTTACAGACTTTATTAATATAAGAAAAGGCACAAGACAAGGATGTCCCCTATCTCCTTTGCTATTTGTATTGACCTTGGAAGGGTTGAATAGAAATATTAGAGATGATAAAGACATAAAAGGAATGAAAATTAAAAAGGAAGAATTCAAACTGCAAGCCTTTGCAGATGACTTAGTCTTTCTTTTCGAAGACCCTTTAGAAATAGCTCTAAAGCTACTGGAAAAGATAGAGACATATGGCGAGGTGGCTGGTTTGAAAATAAATAAAGACAAAACAAAGATCTTGACAAAGAACATGCTACTAAGACAAAGAGAAGAACTGGCAGACCTGTTAAAAATCCAAGTTACGAACAAGGTCAAGTATTTGGGGATATACTTGACATCAAGATGTAGTACATTAAAAGAGAACAATTATACTAAACTTAAACAACAGATAGCTTTAGATTTGAAGAAATGGGAAAACTTACAATTGTCATTAATAGGGAGAATTTCAACAATCAAGATGAATATTTTACCCAGAATTTTATTTCTGTTTCAAACAATACCAATTAGGCTCGGAAAAGACTATTTTGAAGACTTAGATAAAATTATGCTGAAGTATATATGGCAAGGTAAGAAAGCCAGAATAAAGGTAAAGCTTCTGCAAGATGCTAGAATTAGAGGAGGTTTTGGCCTGCCTAATTGGGAATTGTACTACCAAACTGCAAATTTGGGTTAAGGAATGGATAACATTAAGAAAGACTAGATTGTTGACACTAGAAGGTCATGATTTGCTGTTGGGTTGGCACGCTTTTTTAGGGTATAAGGGAAGAAGTAGGCACATATTCCATCCGGTCCAATAGATAGAGATGGTTTTAGATTGCGTAGTGTTTTTTCAACATTGTCTTCTGTAAAATTGATATGTATTAGATCATTGTAGTTATCGGTGGTTCGGCTAGGAAATACTGGGCATGATCCATTGCTGTTTACAAATACTGAGCTGAAGCATGTGTTAAAGATGTTGGCTTTAATGGTGTCATCGTTGTAGTCTTTACCATTAGATCCTATCAGGGGTGGGATGGACCTTGAGTCTTTTAGTTTGTTGTTTACAAAATTGTAAAAAGCACGGGTGGAATTGGTGCTTAGAAGGTTTTCCTCTTGTTTAATGTGATAATTGGTGCATTTAGTCTTTATCTGGTGGCATAAATTTCTGTATCGGCTTTTGAAATTGCCAACGTGACCAGATTTGTTTTTCTGCTGGAGTGATCTCTTTTTGGATTGAAGTTTCCTTATTGTTATGGGTAATCTGTTTTTTTGTTTTGTTTTGGGAGTTGTTGTTGGTACATATAATTTGATGACTCTTTTGACTTCAAGTAAAAATATGTTGTAATGGTCTTCAACAGTATTGCATACAGTGAATAGAGATTGCCAATCAAGGGATGAGAGATCGTTGTCTATAAGATCATAGTTGCCTTTTTAAAAGTTATAATTGGGGATTACATCATTGTGGTGATTTTTGTGTGGGTGTATGTTGAGACAAAAGTCAATCATATTGTGATCACTGCTGGAAAAGGGTTCTTTAGTTTGTATTCCGTAAATTAAATTCAAACTATTGCAGAAGATGAGATCGAGGCAGTTGTTTAGTCTAGTGTTGTTGGTTACTAGTTGTTCCAGTCCCAGATTTGTAACAGCATTGTAGAAGGTTGCATGTATGGTTTCAGTTGTACATTCATTTAGGGTCCAGTCAATATGAGGTAGATTGAAATCACCAAAAAAGATAAAAGGGTATGGGCAGGATGCTGCCCATGTTAGTAATGTATTTAGCTTGTTTACATGTTTGATGTCATAATCAGGTGCTCTGTAACATAGTAAGAATCGAATTGTGATATTTAAGGATAGTTCACAGATGATGGTCTCAGGAAGAGCAAGCTCCTGGGTAACTTGGATATTTTTTAGATGTAAGGACTTTTTATAGAAGATAGCAACACCACCTCCTCTATGAATTTCATGATCTGATCAGTAAACATGATAGTCTCTTACTGTGGTAATGGAGTCAGGGAGAGATGCACTGAGCCATGCTTCACAGACAAATATAATGTCGAATTTAGCCATATTTAGTAGGAGGAAAAATTCAGGTATTTTATTCGCGAGGCTTCTTGCATTGAGTAGCTTGCATTTAAGGCCAGCAGTAGTTGGAATTGAGGTAGTTAGGAGTGTGCGTGCCTAGTCTTGGGTGATGGTGGATTGGTTGAGGTAGGGTTGTGGTTGAAGGTTAAAGCTGAGTTGCAGGTTGTGTGACTTACTTTTGATACAGTCAGCATGGTAGTCAATGTACAGGTCCTTCTCTCCATTGTCTAGACATTTTTTGAGTGCAGTGCGGAGTACACGGGAGCGGGCATGTTGCTGTATGGTTAGGTCAGAGCGACAATGGAGGTTCTTATGGTTGGTGTTGGTTTTGGCGAGTAAATTTATAGTGTAAATGAATTTACATTTGCTTGATTCATTTTTGCAAATGACCCTGCAGAAATGTGGGGCCACAGAGCTGTCTCTGTTTTTGAGCTCTTGGCCAATGCAGGAAATGTCAAGTATTTCATCAGGGGAGATGGTTGATGCTTGATCATCACTGATGATGTTTCAGACAGTTGTGATGTCATCATTATCATTGATGTCCTCTAGACCAAATAAGATGGCGTTTGGACATTTCTGTTCACGCTCAACAGCTTCTCTGATGAGGATTGGGATATCAATATTTGTCTAGGTTATGGTTTTTTTGTGGATTGGGTTGTGCATTGGGTTGTGGTTGTTGGGTAGAGATGTGGTTTGTAGCTATTGGATGTTCAGGTTTTTGCGTTGTGTCTTTTTTTTCAAGGTGGGATAATCTTTCTTTTAAGGCATCCAGGGATGCTACTATGGTGTCAAAGGATGTTAATCGTGTTTCAATGGTATCAACTCTTTCAAACAGATCCAGTTTGGGTCTGCATGATTTGCAGAGATATGGAAACTTATTGGATGATTCTAGGTATTGAATCATTTGCTCGGGTAATCCCAAGCAGTCATGATGAGCGTATTTGTTATACAGAGAACATTTGATGAAGTTTTCATTATCCTTTAGAGTTTTGTAGCATTTAAGGCATGTGCAGGAGTCTTGTGATTCATTGGTGGGGATTAATTTCTCTTTAGGTTGTGGTTTGGCATTGGATTTTTTTCTTGGCATGGTAGGTTTGTTAAGATAGTACGTTGATTGAATTAATTAATGGAACAATTTTGGGTAATCAATATAGCCAATATCTGTATGAAGAAGTGTAACCCAGGACCATGCTATTTTCAAAAAAATATGTTTTATTTGTATTATGTTCTTTTTGTGAAAACCCAAATAAAATTTTCAAAAAAAAAAAAAAAGCAAGCAACCCGACCAATACACAATGGATGCAGACAATGCTCCTGACAATTCAAGAAATGATTCTTAAAATGCAAGAGACCATGAATAAAAATCATGAAGAAATGAGAAATAACATGTACAAATTAGAAAATAAAATAGGTGAAGTTCAACAAACAATGGGAAAAAATGAACAAAGAATCACAGCAGTTGAAACCAGAATGGAGCAGACTGAAAAAAAAACATTGGAAGGAGTAGACCAAAAATTAGTAGCTATAAATGAAAACTTAGAGGAGTCCATCATAAATCTAGAAATGGAACGTGCTGCGTTTTACCTTTGCTTTCAAAATGTGCCTGAAGACAAAGATGAGGACTTGAAAATGATTATGGTGGAAATATTAGCAGAAGCTACTCAATGGGAGATTGGAGAGATCAGAAGTGACCTGGACGAAACTTATAGAGTATATACCAATTACACCAAATGAAATAAGTTGCTGAGGGAAATACATATGCCGTTCACCAAAAAATAGTAAGAGACAAAATATACAAGGCAATAAGAGATGAAGCCATAACTTATAAGGGTAAAGAAATACAGACACTAAAACAGATCCCCAGAAGAATTAGAGAACAGAGGAGGGATTACTATTTTCTTATTACACATCTAATAAAGTAATATAACATATAAATAAATAATATAACATATAGATGGCTTATCCCAGAAGGCATGCTCATAACCTGGTGAGAAAGGAAACTTAGACAATCTAAGGAAAGTGCAAGATTTCTATGATGAACTGATTATTATAGAAGAAGAATTGAGTAGCAAAGAAGAGCTAGAAGCTAGAAGCCAGGAGGAACAGCGAGTGATTGAACAGGAAGAGAGAAACAAAGACAAAAAAGAACAGAGCAAAAGAAGGGAATCAGAACAAGAGCACAGATGGAAAATAGAACAAATAGAAGATCAACACAACAATATAAACAGTAAAATGGAAGAGGAAATAAAGTTGCTATCCATAAATATTAATGGACTGAATTTACCAATTAAATGGAATCAGATGTTTAATAATCTCCAGAAATAAAATGCTGATATAATATGCTTACAGGAAATGCACATTAAAAGTCAACATAGGAATTACCTAGAACAACCAAAATTAGGAAAATTATTTGTCTCATTGGCAGACCAGAAAAAAAAGAAATTGCAGTGTATATTAAGGAAAAAATAAATGCAACACAAATATACTCAGACCCAAATGGAAGAATATTAATGATGGAAACATACATATAACTGATACCGAAAGGAGGTATGAACCACTCCCAAATTCAGAATTACAGACCAATCTCATTGCTAGATGCTGACTATAAAATACTAATGACTATTATGGCAGAAAGATTGAAAAAAGTTTTGAATGAGGTAATACATCCGGATCAAAATGGTTTCATCCCAAAAAGACAAATCAGGAATAATACCAGGACAGTAATGAATATTTTGGAATATTACAAAGCGCTTCCAGAGAAACCAGTAGCACTGGTTTTTCTGGATGTGCAGAAAGCATTTGATAATTTAAATTGGGAGTTCTTTTTGTATCAGATGAAATTTGGACTAAATTTTGTAAAAACAAAAAAGGAAATTTATTCAAACCAGAAAGCCAGTGTAAGGGTCAATGGCAATTTCACATAAAAATTTCATATAGCTAAAGGAGTGAGACAGGGATGTCCAATTTCACCTCTGATATTTATATTTGCAATAGAAATTTTATTAAACCAAATTAAAAATAAAGAAAAAATTACAGGCACTAAGATAAAAAAAGAAGAGTATAAAATGCAGGCATTTGCTGATGATATGGTATTTTTTGTAATGAATGAGGTTGGGAAAATATTGCTAAACGAAATAAAGGAATATGGTAGAGTAGCAGGTCTTAAAATTAATAAAATGAAAACAAAAATGTTAGTTGAAAATCTCTTAGATCATTAAAAAAAAGAATTAGAAAAAGAAATGGAACTTCAAATTACAAATAAAGTTAAGTACTTGGGCATTTGGCTATCAGCAAAATGTTCGTCCCTAAAAGAAGATAATTATGATAGGCTAATGAATCAAACAAAGAAGGTGTCAGTTTTGAAATTCAGCTGCCACATAATGGAAGGGCGGTGGAGGAGTTGAAAAGTTCAAGGTTATTCTGTATGTCGTATTAAGAAATTCCAGTTGCAGTTAATTGGTTCTCATGATTTTGAAGTGTAGAAGTGGGAGGAGAGAAGGTGGATTCTGTGTAACGTGCTAAAATACTTTCACTTTGGAAAATATCCTTAGACGTACCCGATCTGTCCCTAAATAAATCAATTGGAGAGAATATGTCTCGGAGTGATTGATATCATGGATACTTTCTGGATACCTCACAGAAGGATTTGGGAATATGTGGGAAATTGCAGCTTTCCTTAGTAGGAAGGATTGCTGCAATAAAGATGAACTTGCTGCCAAAATGGTTATATATATTCCAGACTGTGCCAGTAAAGCTAAATAAAAAATTCTATGGGGTACTAAATAAGATGGTCACAAAATTTATATGGGAAGAGAGAAAAAAACTAGAATTAGATTAAAACTATTGCAAGATAATAGATACAGAGGTGGTTTTGGACTCCCTAGTTGGGAGTTGTATCAACAGGCAGCAACACTAACCTGGATTAGAGACTGGATATCTTTAAACAATAAGAGATTATTAATGCAAGACGGACATGACTTGCAAGTTGGATGGCATGCCATCCTATGGAAGAGAAACTGAAAGACGTACCCACATGTTAGGCAACATTTAATTAGGGAGGCACTAATAGAAATCTGGCATAAAGTTAAATTAAACATTATATTAAGACACCAAATTGGCTTCAACCATGGAAGAAATGTTTAACCCAAATATTATGGATATTTCCAAAATGATTAGGTAACAACAGGGAAATCTAAAAACAAATCAAAAATTGAAGGAAGAAGGAATTAAGTTAGACTGGTGGCCCTACTTGCAGGTGCAAACAAAATACAAAAAAGGATATGGAAGAATTTGGTATAGAGTTAAGTCCCCAACAGCTCGATAAAATTTTATTAGGACCAGAAGAAAAATGTATATCCAAAATTTACAACTGTCTCCTAAAATTTGATACAGAAGAGGAGGTAGTAAAACAGACAATGATTGCATGGATGAAAAATTTTGGATATAACATTTAGTTAGAGGGTTGGGAAAGACTTTGGAAGAGAAATTATAAACTAACAATGACAGCCTCATATAGGGAAAATCTTTACAAAATGTTTTATCGTTGGCATCTAGCACCATCGAGATTGGCCAAGATATATCCAAATTTGAGTCCAACATGTTGGAAATGTAAATCAACAACTGCTACCTTCTTTCATATGTGATGGTTGTGCCCCAAAGTTAAAATTTTTTGGAATAAAATTAGAATTTGGCTGCAAGAAATAAAGGAAAAATAGAACTCAAACTGGAAATGTTTTTATTAGGAATAATTAGAGGTGAATATAAAAAAGAAATTGAATATCTTATAATACTCATTCTAACAGCAGCAAGATTAGCCTACACTCAAAATTGAAAATTGGAGGATAATCCCATGGATAATATGTTGATTTAAAAAATTATGGATTGTGTGGAAATGAATATGCTTACGAGTTGGAGTTACAAGAGAAAGAAAAAAAAGAATTTTATACGGTCTGGAAGAAATTATATGTTTGGATAGACAACAAGAATAACACATAAAGTATAAGATAAATATAATTAATGTAGATATGTAGATATGAATAGGGCAAGATGGGGAAAACCAATGCTACGACAAATTGCAAAAATTATAAACATGATTTGTGGTTTTTTTAATTTTGTAAAAGTTTAATAAAAATTATTTTTAAAAAAGAAAGAAAAGTGCAAACTACTGTTCACAGCAAATCCTGTGCTGAAGAGGCCCCATTTGTAATTCAGACCAACGTGAGTGATATAGCTATGTGAGCAGAGGAATGCCTAGGGGTTGCTACAGCCATGTACGTACACTTCTAAGAAACTTGAGACTGAACAGAGGTGGGTGATATGAAAGAAGGAGGCTTATGCAGTGTGGTGGGCCCTACTCACTTGGCGGCATTCCCTGGAAGGGGCAGGATGCCATTTGAGGTATGGACCATAAAAATCTGGAAGTCCTGAAAACTCTATGCAGGAGGATATCCCCTAAACAAATCCGTTTGGCTCAACACTTTAATTCTTTCAATTTCACTGTGTTATCTCCCTGGGGGAAGAATTTTATGGTGGATGCTTTATCTAGATTGCCCCAGTATAATGGCATTAAAGCTGAAGTGGTCAGACCTGTTATCCCCTTGAAGCAGCTAGCAGCCCTGGTAACCACTAGAGCTCAGGGGAGGGAGGAGTCTGAGATTCCAAATGAATTGTGTGAGAAGCTCAAAGAAGCACTAAAAGTTGATGAATTACTTCTCACGAAAATGACTGCACCATGTTTGATGGATTGGTTGGTGCCAAATTATATGTGGTCTCAAGCTTGAGAGACACTGTATTAAAGCACACCCATGACTCTCAGTCAGCAGGACATTTTGGATTCATAAAAACCCTGCACTTGGTTAAGAGGCAGTTTGTTGGCCTTCCTTGAAGAAAGACATTGAAAACTATGTGGCCAGCTGTCCAATTTGTGCTGCAGCAAAGAGACCTCTGGAGAAACCCACAGGACTTTTACAGACTGTGGCTAACACCAGACACCATGGAAAGAAATATCTATGGACTTTATTGTGGAATTGCCTGAAAGCGGGGGGGGGGGAGGGGGGGGGAGAGAACACTTTTTTATTAATGCTTTATTGTTTTTTTTTCCTCTTTATACATATTGCCATCTTAATAAACAGTACTGTGACATTTGGTATATATTTACATACCTGATCCTTTCTATATATGCAATTTCCATACCATCTATGCCTATTATATACATTATATACATTTTCTTTTCTTGTTTCTATTGCCAATCCAGATATATCAAGTTTTTCCCATATTGCATAGTATTCTGTATCTACTTCCCCTTTAATTCCATGGGTAATTTATCCATTTCCTCACATTTGAAGATTTTTTTACTTATTAAAACTTCAGGTGGTGTGGAGTTTTTCTTCCAATACTGCGCATAGAAAATTCTTGCTGCTGTGTAACATAAGATATTTTATCTTTTATCTTTCTATTGTAATTTCTTTTTATTATTCCTAAAAGAATAATACAGGACAAAATCAATTTTACTTCCAATTAACTCCTCTAATCACATTTGTATTATTTTCCAATATTTTTTCACTTCGGGTCATAACCACCAAGAATGAAAGAAGGTACCTTGTTGTCCACATTTCCAGTAGTTTGGTTTTAAATTTGAATAAATCTTAGCCAATCTTGAGGGTGCCATATACCAATGGTAGAACATTTTATGTTGATTTTCCTATAAACTGGCAATTTTGTTATTTTATAATTTTTATTCCAGATTTTTTCCCACTCTTCTAAGTCAATAGTATGTCCGACATTTCTGCCTCATGCAATCATTGGTCCTTTCACAATCTCTTCTACTGTATCAAATTCTAATAAATATTTATATATCTTTGATAATAATTTCTCATGTGGGCCAATCAAAATTTTATCTAGTTTTTGGGGTTCATTATCTATTCCAAATTCCTGTCTTTTTTATATGTTGTTTGTATTTGCATATAGGACCACCAATCTAACTTTATTCCCTGCTCTACCAGTTCCTGTCTACTCTTTAATTTCCATTGTTTGTCTAAAATTTCCCAATACCTGCCATTTTATAAACATCCATTGTATTGGGGTGAGTCACCGCTTTCATGGGGGATATCCAGGTTGGGATTTTCAAATAATGTTTATGTTAAGTACTTGGACATGGGTTGGAGTAAATGGAGACAGTATTTGAATGTGAACTTTCAGCTCTTTATTGCATAGTGACTTCTCAAAACAATAACAGTGAACCCTGCCTTATATAGGCAACCCTTGTGAGAATTGTCCAATAGCGAGCTATGAACGCTAGCACTTTAACCCAATAATAATCTTCTGTTAAGGGCCAATCGGATTCCTAAGAACTAACCAATCCGATCTGGCCGCCTAACAGCCAATCGGAAGTGCAGGGCCAGAACCCTGCACTTTACCTCAAGCTCATACTTTATTAACTATGGTACATACACAAAGTTTATTCCTTATTTTTCTCCAAGTTTGTATCAATGCATGTCTTATTTTATGTCTGTAGAAATATAAATATGGTTTGTTTCCTTTATCCCACAGAAAGGCATGCCACCCTCTTTGTAGGTCATGCCCCTCCATTGTTACTATTCTTTTATTTCTTAAATTGAGCCAATCTCATATCCATACAAGTATTGCCACCTTATGATAGAGTTCCCAATCCAGGAGTCCAAGGCCACCTCTGCTCTTGCTATCCTGTAAATCTCAACTTTATTTGTGCTTTTTAACCTGCCCAGACAAATTTGGTAGTTATTCTATTTAATCCTATAAAAAAATTTCTTGTCTAATTTTGTAGGGGTTGTTTGAAATAGGTATAATAACTTTGGCAAAATATTCATTTTGATAGTTGCTATTCGTCCTAATAATGATAATTGTAAATTCCTCCATTTTTCTTTTTTAATTTGATTGAATAATTTCATATATAATTGTCTTCTTTTATTGTGGAGCATCTTGCCATTAACCAGATTCCTAGATACTCAATTTTTTTGTAATTTGTAATCCCATTACAGTTTCTAATTCTTTTTTGTTTTTGGATGTTAAATTTTTCACTAGCATTTTGATTTTGATTTTGACTCTGTTAATTTTGAGTCCTGAAACCTCTCCATATTTCTCTAATTCATATATCAAGATTGGCCCTGATTCTAACATCTCCTCAATAAAAAACACCAAATCATCCAGGAATGCTTGTAATTTGTACTCTTCTTTTTTAATTCTAGTTCCTTTTATTTCTGGATTTGTTCTAATTTTTATTAATAATGTCAAAATGAAGAGCAGAGGTGACAATGGACATCCCTCCTTTTGTTATTCTAAATACCATTGATATGTCTCCATTTATTAATTTTTCAAATCTATCTCCAAATTTCATTGCATTAATCTGATGGATCATAAATTCCCAATTTAAATTATCGAATGCTTTTTGAGTATCCAGAAAAACAAAGGCCACTTGTTTTCCTGGATGCGTTTCATAATATTCTAATATATTCATTACTATTCTAATAGTTCCCCTAAATTTTGATATAATTCTCCTGGTAAACCATCTGATCCTGGGTTCTTGTTTACCTTTTGTTTTTGGATCGCTTCCTTCAATTCTATTAATATAATTTCTTTATTTCATATATTTCTTTTTTCTTCCTCAATTGGTGACATACTATCTCTTTTTAAATATTGATCTATTTTCTCTGTCACTGTTATTTTTTGGCTATAAAGATCTTCAAAATATTTCAAAGCAATATTTTTTTCTATTAATTATTTTGTAATATTCCTGATTCATCTTGGAGCTGGTATATTATTCTTTTTTCTTTTTCTTTTTTTAATTTATAAGCCAGCCATCTCCCTGGCTTATTACACTTTCAAAAAAAGTTTTGCTTCATAAATTTAAAATCCTTTGTATTGTCCTCTTGTTGTAATAAATTTGTGTTTAATTTTTCTTTAATTTTGTCATTCCCCGAGTTTTTTTGCATTTGTTTTTCTAGATCTCCAATTTCTACTTATAATGTGTTGTGTTGCCCCCATTTCTCCTTATTCCTTTTTGCCATGAAAGGTATTGTTATCCCCCAGTGTATGCCATCATTGTGTCCCATAGGGTTTGCAATGAAGTATGTTGAGTTTTGGTTTTATTGAAGAATAGTGTCAATTCATTAGTGAGTTTTTGAATATATTCTTCCTCTAATAGCATCCAAGGGTTCAATGTCCATCTTTTTCTTTTCTTTTTCTGTCCTCTCCATACTACCTTAATGGGGTTGTGGTTAGCCCAGGTGTTTGGGGGATAACAGATAACAGATAATTAGAGTTGGAAGGGACCTTGTAGATCATCTAGTCCAACCCCCCGCCCAAGCGGGAGACCCTACACCATTTCTGACAAATAGTAGTCCAATCTCCTCTTGAAAGTCTCAAGTGATGGTGCTCCCACAACTTCTGAGGGCAAGCTGTTCCATTGGTTGATTGTTCTCACTGTCAGAAAGTTTCTCCTTATTTCCAGGTTAAACCTCTCCTTGTTCAGTTTCCATCCATTATTCTTTGTCTGGCCTACAGGCGCTTTAGAAAATAGCTTGATCCCTTCCTCCCTGTGGCAGCCCCTCAAGTATTGGAAGGCCTCTATCATGTCTCCCCTGGTCCTTCTCTTCACTAGACTAGCCAAGCCCAGTTCCTGTAACCGTTCATTGTATATTTTAGCCTCCAGTCCCCTAATCATCCTGGTTGTTCTTCCCTGTACTTTTTCTAGAGTCTCAACATATTTTTTATAATGTGGTGAACAAAACTGGATGCAGTACTCTAGGTATGGTTTTAGTAAGGCTTTATAGAGTGGTATTAGTACTTCCCTTGATCGATTTTTTAAAAAAAAATTATTGGTTTTTAAAACCAAACATGAACAAACAAAACATAAAAACATTAAGCTGTCTTCCATAGGTGTATAAACAGTGTGCCGGTTGGTTTACAAATTGTTTTGTGCTTCCATTTCGTAGTCTTCCATAACAATTAAATTACATATAATCTCATATTGTCAATCAAAAACTAAATACCTTAGTATCATTATTAATCAATCATTTGACTATACTTTTATTCATTCAGGTTTTACAAGATAACCATAATTTACTTAATTTATTGTATAACAGTTCATATTATCACCCCAAATCTATCCTAAAATCATTTTGTAGTTATAATAATAAAAAAGTACATCTTTATATATTTATTATTTTCTAGAAATCTACATATTTCATTACTGTACTTTGTTATCTAACCATTGATAAAAAAGATCCCAAATTTCATAAAATTGTTTATCCCCTTGTTCTCTAATTTCAAATGTCAATCTACTCATTTCAGCACATTCCAATATTTTCTTAATTATTTCCTCCTGTGATGGTATTTTCTCATTTTTGCAGTTTTTAGCAAATGCAATCCTAGCCGCTGTTAATACATTTACAATCAGGTATTTCAAGTCTTTGCTATATATTTCAGGTAAAATTCCAAATAAAAATAGCTCTGGTTTCAAGTCTATATGTTTCTTTGTCATTTTCTCCAACCACATGTGGATTTTAGTCCAGTATTTTTGGGCATCCGCACAAGTCCACCACATGTGGTAATATGAGGCAGGTGTCTGATGACCAACATTTTTCGGATTTATTCTTGAACATTCTTGCTATTCTTGTCAGAGTTGTTTAACTTGTTCTTCTTCTAGTTTAATTTCTAATAAATATCCATACAATTTTTTAATCACCTTTTCATCATTACCTGTCAAAATCTTATCTAAATCAGTCAATTTATCATAGAAACCTTCTGTTTTGGAATCTTTATCATACCTTGAATGTATTTGCACATATGAAAACCAATTCATCTTCATACCTTGTTCCTCTAGCTTTTGCATAGATTTAAGTTCACCCTTTTCATTCAGTATTTCACCATATTTAACTGTTTGTTCCTTTTTGTATATTATAGGATATGAAAATGCTTCAATAGTCGATAACCAGATTGGAATTTTCAAATAACATTGTCTTTTAACCTTCTCCTAGTTTAACCACAGAGACTCCCGTATATGATGCTTTCTAAAATACCCTTGTGTTTTCATTCCTTTGTACCATAAAAAAGCATGCCACCCCAACAACAGATCATGTCCTTCTAATGGCAACAATCTAGCATTTCTTAGTGTTATCCATTCCTTAACCCACTTCAGATTTGTAGCTTGGTAGTACAATTCCCAATTAGGCAAACCAAATCCTCCTCTAATTCTAGCATCTTGCAAAAGTTTTAACTTTATTCTCGCTTTCTTACCTTGCCATATATATTTCAACACAATTTTATTTAAATCTTCAAAATAATCTTTTCCAAGCCTAATTGGAATTGTTTGAAACAGATATAAAATTCTGGGTAATATATTCATCTTGATTGTTGAGTTTCTCCCTATTAGTGAGAGTTGTAAGTATTCCCATTTCGCCAAATCTAGCGCTATCTGCTGTTTAAGTTTAATATAATTATTCTCTTTTAATGTACTACATCTTGCTGTCAAATATATCCCTAAATACTTGATCTTATTCGTGACTTGAATTTTCAATAGGTCTGCCAGTTCTTCCTTTTGTCTTAATAGCATATTCTTTGTCAAAATCTTTGTCTTATCTTTATTTATTTTCAAACCAGCCACCTTTCCATATTTCTCTATCTTTTCTATCAATTTTGATGCTGTTTCTAAAGGGTCTTCTAAAATGAAAACCAGATCATCCGCAAATGTTTGTAGCTTAAATTCTTCCTTTTTAATTTTCATTCCTTTTATATTCTTTTCATCTCAAATATTTCTGTTTAACACTTCCAAAGTTAACACAAACAACAAGGGTGATAGTGGGCACCCTTGTCTTGTTCCTTTTCTTATATTAATAGAATCTGTCAGCTCTCCCTCTACCTTTGCTGTTTGCTTGTAGTATATAGCTTCTATTGCTTGGATGAATTTTCTAGAAAAACCCATCTGTTCCAACAGTAATAACATGAATCGCCAATTCACATTGTCAAATGCCTTCTGTGCATCTAGAAATATCAAAGCCATTTGTTTTTCAGGATGTGCCTCGTAGTATTCCAAGGTATCCAAGATTACTCTCATATTGTCTTTAATTTGTCTCTTTGGCAGAAATCCATTTTGATCAGGATGGATAAAATTATTTAAATATTTTTTAAGTCTTTCTGCCAATATTGAAGCAAAGATTTTGTAATCTGCATTTAATAAAGAAATGGGTCTACAGTTCTTAATTTGTAATGGGTCGGCCTCCTCTTTAGGAATAAGTGTAATATAGGCTTCTGACCATGATTTAGGTATCTTCTTCTTTAACATAACTTCATTCATAACTTCTAGCAATGGAAGACTCAACGATTCTTATAATGTTTTATAAAATTCTGCCGGAAGTCCATCTGGGCCTGGTGTCTTTCCATTATTTTGCTTCTTGAGTGCTTCAGTTAACTCCATCATTGTTATATTGTTTTCTAACATTATTTCAATCTCTTTAGGTATCTGGGGTAGATTAGCATTCTGTAAATACTGTTTAATTCTTTCCTCATCAATATTCTCTTGTGTGTACAATTTCCCATAATAGTCTCATATAATTTCCTTCTTCTCTTTACTACCATAGCAAACTTGGCCTTGGTCATCTATTAATTGCAATATTTTCCTTGATTCTTTCTCCTTTCTCAATTTATATGCTAACCATCTACCTGGTTTATTTGCATCTTCAAAGTAGTTCTGTTTAGCACCTCTAATTTTTTGTGCTAATTCTCCTTTTTCTATTTGACCCATTTTGTGTTTAATTATATCCATTTTTAACTTGATGTCCTTTTTCTGTGGCATTTTCTGGAGCTCTTTTTCAAGCCTTTTATGCTCATCCTCTAGCCCCTTTTCATAGTATTCCTTTTCCTTGTATAGTTTATTATCAAGCCTCTAGCATATGCCTTCATTGTGTCCCATACATTCTGAATTGATGTATCTTCTTTTTTATTTTCTCTAAAGAAAAAGGCCAATTCTTTCTCTATCCACTGTGTAAAGTCTTTTTCCTTTAAAATAGTGTTATATATCTAGATCTTCTTTTTTGTCCTTTCCATTTAATTGTCATTGGATTGTGATCTACCCAAGTGCTTGTTTCAATATTTATTTCTTGAATGTTAGATATTAATTCTGTTGACATCCATATCATATCTATTCTGGACCATGATAAGTGTCTATTTGAATAGAAGGTGTATTGTTTAGTTTTAGCATTTCTTTCTCTCCATCTATCTTTTAAGTTTATTTCATCTACCATTTAAAAAAAAAAAGATTTAGGGAGAGTCTTTCTGTTTTGCTTTGTTATTTTCTGTGCTGTATAGTCCAATTTGTTGTCTACAATTCCATTAAAATCTCCCATCATAACTCTATTAGCATAATCCAGTTCAATGATTTTCATATGTAGTTTTTTGTAGAATTCTTCTTGTTTGTCATTCAGGGCATATATTGCAATCAGGAGTGTTTTCATATTATTGTCCATTATTTCCACCATTAGTATTCTTCCATCATCATCAGTATAAATCAATTTTGCTGGGATGGTCTCTTTGATATATAAAACCACTCCTCTTTTCTTTCATTGGATCAAGGAAGTAAATATTTTCCCTAATTTTGGCTGTACCAACAATTGTTCATATTGTTTTTTAATATGTACTTCTTGTAGACAAATTATATCAAATTTTAATTTCTCCAATTTATGAAAGGTTTTCCTTCTTTTAACGGCTGAGTTGAGTCCATTTATATTAATTGTAATCATTTTTTTCTCTTACATGGTTATATTTTATAATTAGATTTGGCAGCTCTCGTAGATCTTAATTCACATTGTTCTTTGGCTTCCACCTTTCCACCTATTGTGCCTTCTTCTTTTTCAGTCGCCATTTGACAGTCCTCTTGGAATTCAATTAATGAGATCTCTTTTACTGCCTCTTCCTCTTTCCTTCCAAAAAATTCTGTATAAAATAATTCCACTTTCTCAATTGAGTCAATTCTGTGTCTCTGTTCTTGCCATGTGAACATTAAACCTGGAATCAGCCATCTGTAATTCAGCTCTTTTTTGAGTAGCATTTTAGTCAGGAATCGGTATTCTCTTCTCTTCTGGGTATTTGTTTCAAGACCACAATCTCCTTGTCTTTGTATTTCAATGTTTTCTCTTTTGCCACTTGCAATATTTGTGTCTTAATGGCTTTCTTTGTAAATCTAATGTGAACTTCTCTTGGTAATCTATTTCTCATCGCATATCTTGTGAAGACTTGATAAACCTCATCTATTCCATCCATCATCTTCTCTTGAATTATTTCCAAGGCTTCAGCCAATATTTCTCTCATTATCTCAGCTAAGTTTTGCCTTTTTTCTTCCTCTACATTTTGAAATCTAAGATAGAATTCTGATCTATCCATCTCCTATCTCAACATACCACTTTTATCTTGTTTGACCACCCTTAAACTATTATCCATATCTCCAATCTTCTTGTCTTTTTGTTTATCTTCTTCTTCAATTTTTTGGAATCTCTCGTCATACTTCAACATCATTTGTTGGATGTTCTCCACTTTTTCATCGGTTTTCCCTATTCTTTGTTCAATGCTGTCAGTTCTTTGTTCAATGTTCTCTGTTCTTTGTTCAATGTTCTCTGTTCTTTGTTCGATGTTTTCAATTCTCTTTTCAATATTCTCTGACCTTGCTTGGATATTTTGAATTCCTTGCATAATCATCTGCAGAGTCACTTTTTCTTATTCTTTTTCTTGCTTTGACATTATCTGTATTGAACGTTGTCCTCCAGATGGTGGAGAGGAAGAAGTAGAAGTTGAAGCCAGGAGCTGTAAATTTCCTACTCATTTTAGGCAATTCAAAATCTTCAGGTTCTTCTAAACCTTAATCCAATTGTGAAATAACCAATTGTAGTTCAAAATAAAAATAGTAAAAAAAAGAAGCCCAATAATAATAATAAAAAAAGGAAAAAGAAGAGAAAAAAAGAGGAGAAAATTTCTTCAAGTTCTTGTATTCCTTAATCCAATCAAAAATAAGATTAAGAAAAAGAGCTTAAAAAAAAAAGAAAAAAAAAGAAAAAGGAAAAGTTCTTCAGGTTCTTCAACACCTTAATCCAATTGAAAAATCTCACAGCTGATATCTTCGCCCCTGGTCGATCCCAACGGACCTAAACCGTCTCGTAGTGACGGTGACAGTAAGGGGCACGTTCTGTAGATTCCAGGGACATCGCAAGTCCCTGGTCGATCCAGAAGAAGCCCTTTTGCCAACGGCGGAGAGGCAGCCATTAGGCTGCTGAAGCTGGGACAGCTCCGGAAGAACGGGATAGAAAGAAGTGTATCGGCTGGTGAGGATCTTTTTTTTTTTGCTTGGGACTTAAGCACACTCTAATATGAGAAGAAATCTGTAAACTTATTGACAGAATTTGATTTAGCAGCGATTTTTTTTAGTAATGTCAAAGTGAGGCTTGGCTTTTTATTTTTACTTTTTTTCTTTACTGAATTTCTATTGCGATCTAGTTAATCAGACTGTTTTTTTTCTTTTACATTTTTATATTTACTTGCTTTCTCTTCACCTTTCTGACTGTTTATATTTTTTAAAATAGAGGCCCCCTTTAATATTTTTTTTTAATATACATAAATATACATACATACTTTTTTTCTCCTCTTTTTAGGCTTTTTTCAGGGGGGAAGAAGGGGGAGTGGGTTGAAGAAACTTTGTAACACTGCCAACTAGAGGCTGAAAATATTCTGTTTGAAGTTGAAAAATATTCTGTTTGAAGTTGAAAAACTTTTCTCAAGGCTACTGGAAATGATAAGATAGAGGGAAGAGTACTGGAGGATGTTTATACAGGTGCTCTTTGGAACTTCTATTATTAAATGAATATTTGAAGTTTGGCTTTGAAATTTGTGGAGAAGTCAAATAAGAGCCTTGGATAAATAAAAGGCAGTGTGTGTCTTTTTTTTTTTTTAACTCTTTATTAATTGTTTCATCCCTCCCCTCCAACCCCACACTATTTTGTAATATTGATATATTTATTTTTTATCTTTTATTATATCTCATTTTTATTTTTATTTTTTTAAAGGGGAAGCCTCAGAATATTCTTTTTTTGCTTTTTTTGCTTTTTTTTCATGGGGATGCCTGCCTTTTGATTTCTATTTTTGACTTCTTTTTATGGCTTTTTTTTTTTCATTTTCTGAGGTTTTTCAATTGGATTAAGGTGGGAAGAATCTGAAGAACTCTCTTTTTCTTTTTTCTTTTTCTTTTTCTTTGCTTATTATTTTTTGATATTATTGGGCTTTATTTTGCTTCTTTTTTTCTCTTCATTTTTTAATTATTACTTTTGAATTATATTTGCATATTTTACAATTGGATTAAGGTCTTGAAGAACCTGAAGAATTTTTTTTCTTTTTAATTTTGGGCTTTTTACTTATTACTGGTTTTGTTTTTCGTTTTTTGTGGTGTTTTCCTCTTTTTAAATTGGATTATTATTGGCTACCTCACTAATTGGATTAAAAGACCCGGAAGACCCTGAGTTATCGAAATGAGTAAGAAAATTTTACCTTCGGGCATCTCAACTTCTGCTCCTGTCTCCCCGTCATCTGGAGGATGACTTTCAACAATGGTGAAGCAAGACAAAGCGCAAGTGGATTTAACGATGGTTATGCAAGGAATACAAGATCTTAAAATGAGTATGGAACAAAGAATGGAGAGTATTGACCAAAGAATTGGAAAGATGGATGAGAAATTTGAAAATTTTCAACAAATGATGGTGAAACATGATGAGAGAATCCAAAAAATAGAAGAGAAAGACAAGCAAAGAGATGATACAATTGGGAATATCGATAACAGATTAACAATGGTCGAACAAGAAAAAAGTGGGATGTTGAAATGGGAGATGGACAGGTCAGAATTTTATCTTAGATTCCAAAATATCGAGGAAGAAAAAGGACAAAAGTTGGCGGTAGTAATGATTGAAATTCTGGCTGGAGTCTTGGAAATAACAGAGGAAAAGATGATGGATGGAGTAGATGAGATATATCGAGTCTTCACAAGATATGCGACGAGGAACCAATTACCAAGAGAGGTCCATGTTAGATTCACTAAAAAAACTATTAAAAACCAAATATTACAAGTGGTAAGAGAGAAGGGGTTGAAATATAAAAGCAAAGAGATTCTGGTCTTAAAACAAGTACCTAGAAAAGTGAGAGAGATTAGAAGAGAGTATCGATTTTTGACCAAAATGCTATTGAAAAAAGAGGTGAACTATAGATGGCTGATTCCAGAAGGATTAATGTTTACATGGCAAGAACAGAGACACAGAATTGATTCAATTGCGAAAGCAGAAATGTTTTATAAGGAATTTCTCAAAAGAAGAGAAATGGAGACATGATTTATTATTGGGTTGGCATGCTTTTTTATGGAATAAGGGAACTCAACCACAGGGTTATTTTAGAAGGCATTATATATGGGAATCGTTATGGTTGAATTGGGAGAAAATTAAGAAACAATGTTATTTGAAAATTCCAGTTTGGTTATCAACTATTGAAGCTTTTTCGTATCCTATAACTTATAAGAAGGAACAAACAGTTAGATATGGGGAAATATTGGATGAAAAGGGTGAACTTAAAACGATGCAAAATTTACAAGAACAAGGTATAAAGATGAATTGGTTTTCGTATGCGCAAATACATGCAAGGTATCTTAAAGATTCTAAAATAGAAGGATTTTATGATAAATTGACTGATTTAGATAGGATTTTGACAGGTACTGATGAAAAAGTGATTAAAAAACTATATAGTTATTAGTTGGAAATTAAATTAGAGGAAGAACAAGTTAAAGAAACAATGATTGCTTGGGGGAAGAATTTTGGATATGGGATTGATTTAGAGAAATGGCAAAAATTGTGGTCACAAAATTATAAAATGACAATGTCAACAGCATATAAAGAAAATTTGTATAAGATATTTTACAGGTGGCACTTTCCCCCAACAAGAATAGCAAGAATGTTCAAGAATAAATCTGAAAAGTGCTGGAAATGTCATCAGATACCTGGCTCATATTACCATATGTGGTGGACTTGTGAGGAGACCAGGAAATACTGGACTAGAATTCGCATATGGCTGGAAAAAATGACAAAGAAACACATAGATTTGAAACCAGAGATTTTTTTATTGGGAATCGTGATATATATAATAAAAATTTAAAGTATTTGATTGTAAATGTATTAACAGCAGCTAGGATTGTATTTGCTAAACATTGGAAGAGTGAGAAAATACCATTAGAGGAAGAAATTATTAAGAAAATATTGGAATGTGCTGAAATTAGTAGATTGACATTTGAAATTAGAGAACAAGAAGATAAACAATTTTATGAAGTTTGGGATCTTTTTTATCAATGGTTAGATAATACAATATAATAATAGAATATTTAGAAATTTAGGAAATAATGAATATATAATTTTTCTTGGTTTTGATAATTTTTAAGAATATTTTATTAAGATAGTTTTGGTATGATTCTATGATTTGTTATAAAATAATTTAACTTATAGTTATCTCACTTAAGTATGAATTAGTAAAATTATAGTCAAATGATTGTTCAATAATGATATTGGGATATTTTATTGATGATTGATAATGTGAGTTATTATGTAATATAATTATTTTGATGACTTTGAAATGGATGCACAAAAGGGAGTGGTAAACCAACCGATACACTGTAAATTTATGAAGAATGATATAATTTTTTTTATGTTATGTTTTATGTCTTATATGTTTTTTGTCTGTCGTTAAAATTAATAAAACTTTTACCCAAAAAAAAAGAAAAAAGAAAAATCTCAAATAGAAAAAAATGCATAAAAATAAACCAAAAAAGTAGATGAAAAAACCGGGGGGGGGGAGGCTTTTCAGGCTTTCCCTTTAAAATAAAAAGCACTTCAAAGTACTTCCTTTGATCTTGATTGTATCCCTCTGTTAATACAATTTAGGATTGCATTAGCTTTTTTGGCTGCTGCTGCACACTGCTGGCTCATATTTAGCTAGTTGTCCACTAAGACCCCAAGATCCCTCTCACAGCTACTGCTATTGAACCTGGTTTCACCCAGTCTATATGTGCACTTTTGGTTTTTCTTGCCTAAGTGTAGGACTTTACTTTTCTCTACATTGAATTTCATTTTGTTAGATACCGCCCTGTGTTCTAGTCTGTCAAGATCCATCTGTATCTTGAGCCTATCTTCTTGGGTGTTAGCTATTCCTACCAGCTTAGTATCATCTGCAAATTTGGTAAGTTCCATTTCTATTCCCTCATCTAAGTCGTTAATGAAGATATTGAAGAGTAGTGGGCCTAAGACGGAATCTTGTGGCACCCCACTGCTTACTTCCCTCCATGTAGACTTAGACCCATTAAGAACTACTCGTTGAGTATGGTTTGCCAGCCAGTTGCAAGTCCATCTAGTGGTGGTGCTATCTATTCCACTTTTTTCTAGCTTACTAAGAAGTAGGTTGTGGTTTACTTTGTCGAATGCTTTGCTGAAATCTAAATAAATTATGTCCACAGTACTTTGCTGGTCTACTAATTTAGTCACTGTGTTGAAGAATGAAATAAGATTGATTTGGCATGATCTGTTCTTAACAAACCCGTGCTGACTGCTAGTTATTACTTTACTTGTTCCTAATGTTGGCAGATCTGTTTTTTTATTATCTTTTCCAGTATCTTCCTGATTATTGATGTTAGGCTGATTGGTCTATAGTTTCCTAGGCCTGTTTCTTTTCCTTTTTTGAAGATGGGAACCACATCAGCTCTTTTCCAGTCCTCTGGTAGTTCCCTGGTGCTCCAGGAGTTTTGAAAGATATGGTGCAGTGGTTCTGAGATGACCTCTTCCTGCTCCTTTAAAACTCGGGGGATTTAATCCATCAGGCCCCGGTGATTTGTGTTCATCAAGATCAGACAGGTGTTCTCTTACTATTTTTTTGTTGTTGCTTATTTTAACTTTTATTTCTGGTCTGTCATTTACAGTTATGTTTTTGGTAGGTTGAGCTATAGTTTCTTTTTGTGTGAAGACGGACACAAAGAATGAGTAAAGCAGTTCTGCTTTCTCTCTGTTGCCTGTTACTTCCTTGCCATCTTCTCTCTTTAGTGGACCAACTGTTTCCTTGATTTTTTTCTTGTTATTTATATGTTGGAAGAAACTTTTTAAATAATCTTTGCAAGTCTTTGTTCGTTCTGAGCCTTTGCTATCCTGACTTCATCTTTGCAGATTCTGGCTATCTGCTGATATTCTGCCTTAGTGGTACGTCCTTCTTTCCATTTTTTGTACTTGTCCTTTTTTTCTTTTAATTTGCCAGAGAGATCTTTGTGCAGTCATGCTGGTTTCTTCTTGGATTTATTGTTTTTCTTTCTCAGTGGTATTGTGCTAGTCTGCTCTTCTATGATCGTACTTTTCAGAGTTTCCCAAGATTCTTGAGTTGTTTTCCCCTTTAGGATTTTCATCCATGGAATCTTTCCCATGTTCTCTCTGAGTTTATTAAAATTAGCTCTTTTAAAATCCGAGACTCTGGTGTCATTATGTTCTATTGCTTGTGTTTGTGTTATGTTGAATTCTAGTATGACATGGTCACTCTCACCCAAGGATCCTGCAGTTTCAACTCCCTCTATCACTTCTTCTCTGTTTGTAAGAATTAAGTCCAGTATGGCTGTCCCTCTAGTTTCACCCTCTACCTTTTGGACAATAAAGTTGTCAGCTAGGTTGGTTAGGAACTTATTTGATTTCTCACTTGGTGCAGAATTAGTTTTCCAATTGATATCAGGATAATTAGTCTCCCATTATTATTGTGTGTTTCCTGCATATGTTTGTTAGCTGGTGGTTTCAGGTGCTCTTTCTGGCAGTTCCTGATAGCTACCTCTCCCTGGCATTTGCTGACTCTCATATTTCTTGTTGGGAGCGGGAGCTGATGAAGAAATTACACCTGCTAGGTTTTACGGGGGATGCCCTGGGAGATTATGGCCTTAAGGACGCCCAATTTAGGGTAGTCCAATGGCTTGTGGACATTGACTTGCAATATCTACAAGCCAGAGCCAACAAAACTTGCTCCCCTCTGATCTTCAGCCAATTTAATAATTACGGACTGAGGATGGCTTTCTATTTTTACACTCTAACCATTCCCAAGTATAGAAGACCTTTCTCCCTAGGTCGCTTTAATGTTCTGCCCTCAGCACTACTGGATGGGCGATTTAAGAGGCTCGCAATTAACGAGCGGCTTTGCCCATGTGACAGAGCAGAGGTTGAAACTGTGGAGCATGTCCTTTTATATTGCCTATGCAGTAGATCTACGCAGGCAGATCTAAGTTACTGTCTCTCCTTGAAACAGACCCTTCTAGACCCAATGTTAGTAATTTGTTCTTATATTGTCTAGGGGATGGCTTCTCATATATCACTTATTTGGTTTCCTTTTTTTTTTTTAAGAGCTGTAACCATCAGAGGAGAACGCTGTAATTCCCCTAGTCAAGTTTTTGGTGACCAATTGTTCATTATTAATTTTCCCATGTTCTTCTTTTGTTGTACTTGTGTTTTGGTCTGTGACCACAAATAAAGTATTATTATTAAATTTAATTTAAATGTTTGTTAGTTGGCTGGCAAAAAGGACATCTATTATTTCTGCTTAATTGAGTGGCCTATAATATACACCTATGGCCATGTCATTCTTTTTTTCTTTTATATTGACCCATGTGCATAGGGGAATTTCAATTTTCTCTATTTCTTTTCCTAAATCGATATTTGTCCAATCCTCAAGCAAGATTTATGTGGATTCAAATAAAATGTAAATTTTTGTTCTGTGGGATTTAATGCTCTCCTATTAAATCTATTAGATTTAATTCCTCCATCATGTCAAAAAATGTTTTTGTAATATATTTCTTCTCTTTTACTTCTTATTATCACTAAGTCTTTTGTAATATCTACTATTCCTTTATAATCTCCCACTATACATACATCCTTTTGGCCAATTTCAATAATTTTTTTATGCAGTTTCGTATAAATTTTTTTTTTTTTATTGGGTACGTAAATATTTACTAGTAGCATCAGTCTTTGTCCTATTTTTAATTCTATCATTAGTATTCTACCTTTGGTGTCTGCATAGATTTGCTTTGCTTTTATCTCTTCCCCAATGTATATCACCACCCCTCTTCCCCCCCCACCAATGCTGTATAAAGTTTCCCCAGTTAATTGAATTCTAAGTACTTTTTATCTTGTCTCTTTATATATACTTCCTGGAGGCACACAATATCTATATTTCCCTTAACCAATTTTGAAAGTGTTTGTTTTCTCTTTACTACCGCGTTTAACCCATTTACGTTTATTGACAATAGTTTTAGTTCTTTCTCCATACTCTTGTTGGTCTACCTGTTTCTAGTTTCTATTGGTTTTTTTGTTTCTCTGTGTTCTTGTTCTCATACATTCTTCTTTCAGGGTTCCTTGTATCTCTTTTGCCTTATCTTCCTGATCTTCTTTTTCGGATTCCAACTGACCTTCTTGACTTCCTTCCTCTAACTTCTCTCTACTGCTACCATTTTCTTCCATTCTTGTCAACTGGTCGTATAATTCTTGGTTCTTGGGTAAATCTAGGTTGTCTATTTTTATCTTTTTTCCTTGCCATGATACCAACATGCCTTCTGGGATGATCCACCGAAATAATATATTCTGTTTACTTAGTTGTACTGCTAGGTAATGATAGTCTTTATGTTTTTTCTAATTCTCCTTGGTATTTGTTTCAGGGTAATGATTTCTACTTATACACGACGGGCTCCTCCATTGTTATTCTATATATAATGTCCCTGACATTTTTTTGGGCGAATCTGACGTGTACTTCTCTGGGTAGTTGGTGTCTTTGAGCATAGTTTGTCTGGACCCTGTAGACCTCGTCCAGCTCTTTTATATCCCATTGTGGCTCTTGTGTATCTCTTTGCAGGGTTTCTGCTATCAGTTCCACCATCAGTCTTCCCAGGTCTTCATCTTTGGTTTCTGTTATGTTCTGAAATCTTAAATAGAAGGAAGCAGGGTCCATTTCTAAATGGATCAAGGAATCTTCCAAATTATTGCTGTCATGTGTTGATCGACCTGGTCCAATTTTTTTTCTGTTTGTTCTGCTTTTGCTTCTACTGTTTTAATTTTCTGCTCATTTTTTGGGATCGCCTCTTATATAGAATCAACCTTGCTGTCCAACTTTTGAATGTTGTTTTTCAGTTCCCCATGGTTTTTGGATATCGTCTCCTGTAACTTCACCATTGTTTCTTGAATCATTATCAATGTTAATTGCATTGTTGGAGTGTTTTGTGGTTGATTTGAGTTTTCTGTAGTTAGCATCCCTTCTATTGACCTCTGCATTGATGGAGATGCTGTCACTACTGATGGGTTTGAGGATGTTTTCTTCCCCACCTTCAAAGTGGTTGTCATTATGCTGATGATTTATTTCAAAAAAAAAAATTCTGCTCCACTAGGATTTTATCAATACTTTCCCAAATTATCATGCAATCACTTTCTTGTTAGTAATATTAGTTCTTGTCTTTCTTCCTTATTTCTTTTATATCCAATATATTAAGTTGTATTAAATTACATTAATGTATTGTCAGGTCAATTACTGCTAATCTATTTCTGTTCCTATTTGGATAATCAATATTATATCACTCACTGTCATAATCTCTTAAATGTTCTATTTCTATTTCAGGTTTATAAAACTGTCTAATCAATATTGTACTTTTATATAGCTTAATCAATAATTAATTTCTGTTAATATATACTCTAATAGGTATGATATACAACATATAATACACTGCTCAAAAAAATAAAGGGAACACTTAAACAACACAATGTAACTCCAAGTCAATCACACTTCTGTGAAATCAAACTGTCCACTTAGGTAGCAACACTGATTGACAATCAATTTCACATGCTGTTGTGCAAATGGAATAGACAACAGGTGGAAAGCATAGGCAGTTAGCAAGACATCCCCAACAAAGGAGTGGTTCTGCAGGTGGTGACCACAGACCACTTCTCAGTTCCTATGCTTTCTGACTAATGGTTTGGTCACTTTTGAATGCTGGCAGTGCTTTCACTCATGAGATGGAATCTACAACCCACACAAGTGGCTCAGGTAGTGCAGCTCATCCAGGATGGCACATCAATGTGAGCTGTGGCAAGAAGGTTTGCTGTGTCTGTCAGCATAGTCTCCAGAGCATGGAGGTGCTACCAGGAGACAGGCATCAGGAGACATGGACGAGGCTGTAGGAGGGCAACAACCCAGCATCAGGACCGCTACCTCCGCCTTTGTGCAAGGAGGGACAGGAGGAGCACTGCCAGAGCACTGCAAAATGACCTCCAGCAGGCCACAAATGTGCACGTGGCTGCTCAAATGGTCAGAAACAGACTCCGTGAGAAAACTAGAAGAAGAACAAGTTAAAGAAAGTATGATTGCTTGGGGGAAGAATTTTGGATACGGGATTGATTTGGAGAAATGGCAAAAACTGTGGTTTCAAAATTATAAAATGACAATGTCAACAGCATTTATAGAAAATTTGTATAAGATGTTTTACAGGTGGCATTTCCCCTCAACAAGAATAGCAAGAATGTTCAAGAATAAATCTGAAAAATGCTGGAAATGTCATCAGATACCTGGTTCATATTGCCATATGTGGTGGACTTGTGCCGACGCTAGAAAATACTGGACTAAAATCCACATGTGGTTGGAAAAAATGACAAAAAAACATAGATTTGAAACCAGGGATATTTTTATTGGGAATTTTACCTGATATATACAGCAAAGATTTGAAATATTTGATTATAAATGTATTAACAGCGGCTAGGATTGTATTTGCGAAAAACTGGAAAAATGAGAAAATACCATCACAGGAGAAAACTATTAAGAAAATATTGGAATGTGCTGAGATTGACATTTGAAATTAAAGAACAAGAGAGCAAACAATTTTATAAAATTTGGGACCTTTTCTATCAATAGTTAGATAATAAAATATAATAATGGAATATGTAGAATTTTAGAAAATAATTAATATATAAAGATGTATTTCTTTTCTTTTCTTTATTATTATATTTATAAAATGTTTTTAGGATAGATTTGGGAGGATTATATGAATTGTTATAAAATAAATTAAGTAAATTATAGTTATCTCACAAAGTATGAATGAACAAAATTATAGTCAAATGATTGATTAATAATGATACTAGGGTATTCAATTTTCAATTGATAATATGAATTAGTATGTAATGTAACTGTAACTGAGACTGAATGAAATGAAATGGATGCACAAAAAACTTGTAAACCAACTGACACACTGCTTGTACATTCATGCAAGAAAGTTGGATGTTTTTATGTTTTATTTGTTTTTGTTTGTCTTTAAAAACCAATCAAATTTATATATAAAAAAAGAAAAAAAAAGAAACAGACTCCATGAGGGTGGTATGAGGGCTCAACATCCACAGGTGGGGGTTGTGCTTACAGCCCAACACCATGCAGAACATTTGGCATTTGCCAGAGAACACCAAGATTGGCAAATTCGCCACTGGTGCCCTGTGCTCTTCACAGATAAAAGCAGGTTCACACTGAGTACATGCGACAGACATGACAGGGTCTGGAGATGCCATGGAGAATGTTCTGCTGCCTGCAACATCCTCCAGCATGACTGGTTTGACAGTGAGTCAGTAATGGTGTGGGGTGGCATTTCTTTAGGGGGCTGCACAGCCCTCCATGTGCTCGTCAGAGATAGCCTGACTGCCATTTGGTACCGAGATGAGATTCTCAGACCCCTTGTGAGACCATATGCTGGTGCGGTTGGCCCTGGGTTCCTCCTAATGCAAGACAATGCTAGACCTCATATGCTGGAGTGTGTCAGCAGTTCCTGCAAGATGAAGGCATTGATGCTATGGACTGGCCTGCCCGTTCCCCAGACCTGAATCCAACTGAGCACATCTGGGACATCATGTCTCGCTCCATCCACCAATGCCACATTGCCCCACAGACTGTCCAGGAGTTGGGGGATGCTTTAGTCCAGGTGTGGGAGGAGATCCCTCAGGAGACCATCCGCCACCTCATCAGGAGCATGCTCAGGCATTGTAGGGAGGTCATACAGGCATGTGGAGGCCACACACACTACTGAGCCTCATTTTGACTTGTTTTAAGGACATTACATCACAGTTGGATCAGCCTGTAGTGTTTTTTTCCACTTTAATTTTGAGTGTAACTCCAAATCCAGACTTCTATGGACTGCTAAATTTGATTTCCATTGATAATTTTTGTGTGATTTTGTTGTCAGCACATTCAACTATGTAATGAATAAAGTATTTAATAAGAATATTTCATTCATTCAGATCTAGGATGTCTTATTTTTGTGTTCCCTTTATTTTTTGGAGCAATGTATAATATAATTGATGCTTACTGTATAGTTCAAATAGGTAATATATTATAAATATGTCAGTCTTAATTATCCTTTAAATATAACTATATCTATATCTATATACAATGCAAACATTATGATCCATCAAAATAAACTATACAATATATAATTAACTGCAGTTGACAATTGACAATTACTATAAATATAAATCAATATAAACTAATATAATTAATCACACAAATATTATCAAACTTATCTATATTTAAATTCCCTCCTAAAAATATTTCAGTTGTTAGAGTTAATACAAATATTATGAGTTATGTATGAGTTATATATAAATATTATGTTCAATATAATCAGCACAATCTGACCATTTAACATCCAGTTACTTCAAAATCGTTCCTCTAATAAGCTTAATCTCCATTTAATATAAAGTTACTTCAGGTGTTCACAGTTTTCCTTTAGTCTACTTTGCTTGTCTTGTTCTCTGAACCAGTGATTACACCTACTTCCTCTCCTTCATTCCCTGGGCTTTTCTCAACAAATCCACAGTCACCTCCAAAGCTCTCTCTATATCAGACTTTCATTTTCTTTCAACTTGATCCACTTGACCATTACTATGTTGCTCTCAGCACCAGTCATTTCACAGGATTCCCCTTTTCCTCTCTCTCAGTTCTTGTTCTGTACGTTCATTTACATTCTTGAAACCCCGCGTTTTGATTGGCCAAAGTGCGAGGTGATCCGATTGGTCTAGCGAGCCGCGCTGATTGGCCCGCTACGAATTTCCCGTGATTGCTGGAAACAGATCGCAGGAGATTCAAAGTGGTGCTTGAGAATAAAAAGCCGCTGTTTTTCCCTCGGAGCCAGACCGGTTCCGGGGACCAATAAAAGAGCTAAACCAAGTCACTGACTCCGGGTCTCCTTACCGCGACAGACACAACAGTTCTGATGTCTTCTGTTCTCTCACTTGCTTTTCACTGTTTTAATCTTCCCTTTTCTTTTTTTCACACCACTCTCCAACACTTTTACTATCAAAATTCTTCCGTTATTTTTTTTAAAACTTCAGTCGATTACAGCTCTTCCTTTCAGATCACGCCTAAGTTTTTCAGGGTTAAAAAGCCTCCCCTTGGAGCTTCCACCTTTACCAAAAGTCTCTGGAAATTACTCACTTTAATAGTTCAATCCAGTCCACTGCAATATGAGATTTTCTCACCCATCAGAATGTCACAATCCATTCATTATAATTGTTTCTTCCTCTTCAATTGTGACTAGTCATGGTTTCATATCTGCCATGTTAAAATTACAAGACAGGACACTCTCTGCACTGGGATTGAGGGAAATCCTTTAGCACAGTGAGTAGTTGGATCCCACTTCACTGCACCCTGGGGGTTCCTTCTGTTTCAAATTGCTTCCTGTGCCTTTGAAGGGTCCCTGATCACAGAAAAATCAGAGCTAAAGGACTGAGATTGTCCCCTTCACTCTGCACACCAAGATGTCATCACTGGAAGTCCCAAGGGGAAACACCATTGATGCCATTTGGGTTGTAATGGATCCCTTTTCAAAACAGATGCACTTTGTTCCCTGCCCCAAAATTCTCTCCACAAAGACATTACTAAACTCTTTGTACAACACGTGTATAGGCTGCATGGTGCCTGAGCGCATTATTTCCAATAGAGGAGTGCAATGTCAGGCTGTGCTCCCTTTAGATCCCAAGAAAGAAATACTCAGACTCCATGGTGTAGAGCAAAGTTATCCTTTTACTGGAAAATAAAGTGGAAGCTACAAATCAATTCCGAAACTGAGAAATTGGTGGGTAGAACACACATACAAAGAAATAGAATTGTTCCCACCCCTCAAAGTTCAAATGATTCTTCCAATTAAAACTTCTGAATAAGCTCAAATGGTCATCTCCAGATGGTGATGAGGTTTCTTGTCAAATGGCCTTGACACATTTTGATAAAAGTTCGCAGTTGCGCAAAAGAGGACAGAAGATAGCCAAGAAACGGAAAGTTAAAGAAAAGAATCCCCCCTCCCCTTGCTAGCCCAGCAAAGGAATGCAAAACACCTCCAGCCTTCTTCCCCTTCAGAGTCCCCCCTCCCACCATTGTCATGACAGCCGAAAGAAGTAATAGCAGAAAAGCAGCAGTGAAAGATATCTTGATGCTATCTTGAGGCTGACATTCGGACCCCCTAGAAAAAGGACATTAGTCCCTATAAGAAAAAACATAATTACATGTTAACATTGATATACATTTCTATGGTTTATCAGGGTATTTGCCATAAAATTTCTTTAACAGTTCAGGAGCTCTAAGATCTTTCTCATTTACCCATTCAGCATGGGACGGAGGAAAATGTTTCCAAGCTACAAGATATTGGGTACGACCCCTCCATTTTCTAGAGTCTAGAATTTCTTTATTTTCGAAATGCTGTTCACCCTCAATTAACAATGGTACGGGGGGATCAGACTGGGTCGGTCTCAAGGTACAGGTACGTTCTGGTTTCAACAAACTGACGTGGAAAACTGGATGAATACGACGAAGAGTCTTTGGTAAAGTCAGTTGAACGGTCACAGGATTTACAATCCTGTCAATGGGAAAAGGTCCCACATACTTAGGACCCAACTTCTTCAATTTTTGGGTAGTCTGCAAATACTTGGTCGAGAGGATTACTTTATTGCCCACTTGATACGACATCTGCGGGGCTCGCTTTCTGTCAGCAAATTTCTTATGAGATTGGTGCGCCTCGTCCAAAGCTTTGTGAGCGACCGGCCAATTAAGTTGAAGTTGAGATATCCAATCACTCAATGACTGGACACTTGGTTTTTCACCACGCAGTTCAGGTATGGGTACAAAATCTTGCCCCGTTGCTATTTTGAAAGGAGTAAACCCTGTACTACTGTGAACAGAGTTATTATATGCTACCTCTGCAAAAGGTAGTAGATCCACCCAATTGTCTTGCTGATAGTTTATGTAATATCGGAGGTATTGCTCCAGCACCCCGTTAGTCCTCTAGCAAGCCCCATTAGTTTGGGGATGGTGGGTGGAGCTTAAGCTTTGGGTGGAGCCTATTAACTTCAAAAATTCTCTCCAGAAATTTGAGGTAAATTGGACTCCTCGATCAGAAACTACACGCTCAGGTACACCATGCAACCTGCAGACATGAAGAATGAACAGTCTGGCCAATGACCTCGCTGAAGGGATCTTTGAGCAAGGGATGAAGTGGGCTTGTTTGGAGAACAAGTCAGTCACCACCCAAATGACTGTGTGTCCACTGCTCTCGGGTAGATCTACTATAAAGTCCATGGAAATTTCCTTCTAAGGAGCAGTTGGTCTGGCCACATTTTGCAGCAGCCCTGGTGGCTTACCAGGAGGTCTTTTTGTTGAGGCGCAAATCGGACAACTCGCCACATAAGTCTCAATGTCCTTTTTCAACGAAGGCCACCAAAACTGCTGTTTCACCAAATGTAAGGTCTTCACAAACCCAAAATGACCAGCCACCTTGGAATCATGAGTTTGTTGCAATATGTGGCTTCTCAGGTTTTGAGGTACATACAACTTCACCCCCATCCAGGCTAGACCATCTCGAACGGTGCAGTTATTCGCATTTGCCAGAAACCACTCATCCGTCTTCAAAGCCTCCTTAAACTGTTCCATCAGATCAGTGGACAGATCCCTCTCCTGGTTTCTTTTTTGCGCGGGGGTAACTACAGGGGCAGCCAGTTGTGTAGTGGACACGATTGGCCTTATCACTTCTTTACGGGTACTGTTGTATTGAGGCATTTTAGACAAAGCATCTGATAATAAATTTTTTTCCCCCTGGGATCTATTTCAAGGAGAAATTGAACCGCTTGAAAAACTGAGCCCACCTAACTTGCTTAGGGGATAACTTCCGACGGTTTTTTAAAGCTTCTAGATTTTTATGATCAGTCCACACTTCAAATGGGTGTTTCGCTCGTTCCAGAAAATGCCTCCAAGCTAGTAAAGCCCAACGGACTGCAAACGCTTCCTTCTCCCAAACGGCCCATCTCCTTTCAGCCTCAGTCAATTTACGAGAGGTGTAAGCGCACGGTTGTAGTGTCCCCTTCTTGTTTAATTGAAGTAAGACTGTCCCCACCATCACATCGCTCGCATCAGCTTGGATCATGAAAGGGGCGTCCATGTCTGGGTGTTTCAGTACTGGTTCTGCAGCAAAAAGTCTCTTAAGCTTTTCAAATGCAGCTTGGCACTCCATGGTCCAATTCAATGGTTGGCTGGGCTTTGGTTTCAATCCCCCCTTTGTTTTCAGGAGGTTGGTGATGGGCATGGCTATTTTAGCAAAAGATGGGATGAATTGCTGATAAAAGTTGGCAAATCCCAGAAAACTTTGAAGCTGTTTATGGGTTCTCGGTGGGGCCCAGTCCAAAACAGCTCGCACTTTCTCTGGGTCCATCTCAATGCCCTTGGGAGAGATACGATATCCCAAGTAGTCGATTTTTTCTTGATGGAACTCACATTTGGATAGTTTGATGTACAATTTGGCGGCCCTCAGCTTGTGCAACACAGAGCATACCAACTTCACGTGGTCGTTTCTAGTCTCTGTGTAGATAAGAATATCATCAAGGTATACCAGAACCCCTTTGTATAAATGTTCATGAAACACTTGATTGATCAGTTGCATGAAAACAGCAGGCACCCCCTGTAGGCCGAAAGGGAGAACATTGAACTGGAAACAACCCATTGGACAGTTGAACTCAGTCTTCCACTCGTCTCCCTCCTTTATCCGGATTCGGTAGTACGCTTCCCTCAAGTCCAGCTTTGTGAAAATCTTTCCCTTTGCCAGGTGGGCTAACATGTCCTTCATCAGAGGGAGGGGGTACATGTTCTCTACGGATATGGCGTTCAGGTTTCTATAGGTCACTACGAGACGTTTGGAGCCATCTTTCTTCTCGCGGAACATCACAGGGGCCGCCACTTGAGGTCTGGCAGGCGTGATGAAACCCCGTTCCAAGTTCTTGTCGATAAATGCCCTCAATTCCTCCAACTCCCCCGGTGTCATCGGATACATCTTCGGTTTCGGGAGCGTCACCCCTGGCAGGAATTCAATACTACAATCGGTTGACCGATGGGGGGGGAGCTCGTCGGAAGCCTCTTCACTAAACACCTCTCTTAAGTCCCAATACTCTTTCGGGATTTTCTCCTCCCCTTCCACGTGTTCGGCACCTGTAGAAGCTATCTCGGCAGGTACCTGGGACTTCGGATGGGATTTCTCCTCCCCTTCCGGATAGGGTTGCTCCTCCCCTTCTGGTGGCCAATCGGTGCGGATGTGTATCCACCCCTCTCTCCAGTTCACATGGGGATTCCACTTCCGAAGCCAGGGTAATCCCAATATTAGGGGCTGTTCCATCCCAGGGGCCACAATAAAACACAGGGTCTCATGGTGGTTTCCCATGGTCATTTCTAGGGGTTCTGTTATAAAATGTGCGGGGCAACCTCCCGCCACCAATCCATCCAGTTGGCAGAAAGATATGGGCGTTCTTAAAGTTCTCAGTCCGATGCCCATACCCTTAACTACTTTCATGTTGATTATGCACCTCGTGCACCCTGAGTCTAATAAGGCCAACATCACTTCCTCAGTCCCAGAGGTGGGCTACTTTAACTTTATTGGGATGGTCATGGGCCCTTGGTTAGGACTTACCGGGACGTCATCTTCCGAGTCAGTCTCGTTCTCGTTGAGTGGGGTTGGAGGTCCCAGCTGCTCTCCCGCCGAAAGGGCGACCTCTACAACCTCTCTTGCCTTCAGTCCAGTCTCGCGGGGCTTGGTGGAGGGGTTTTCGGGCTTCCTCCTGGGGCCCCGCGTTTTCGGTGGGTTTGTCTTTACCTGGCAATCCGCCATCTGGTGGCCCTCCTTCCCACAACGGAAGCATGCCGCGATCTTGGCTCTTGCCACCATCCCTCCCGGTTGGGGTTTTGAAGTCTCTTGGAGACGTGGGGGGAGCAGTTTTCTCCAGGCAGGACCTCCTCTGCGTCTGCTTCAGGCTAGATCAATGTCCACCTCTTCCGCCAACAAGTACCACAACTGTAAATCACAGGGGTCCCTTCTGGAGATGCACGTGTGGTATACATCTTCATTTAAGCCATCTTTGTAGGTTTCCACCAGGGCCTCCTGGGACCAACCTCGGATATGGTATGCCAGCTGCCTGAATTCTTGGGTGTAGTCTGCCACCGATCTCCCCCCTTGGACTAGGGTCTTCATTCTGATCCTGGCCTTTCTCTCTGCCAGAGGATCCTCAAACCTTCTCCTCAGTGCAGTCATGAAAACATCGAGGTTTCGCAGTTGGGGGGAGTTATCATTGTACAAAGTCACCACCCAGTCTGCTGCCATCCCTTCCAGGGTTCTGGTGACACATCTCGCTTTGGCTGCTTCAGAGGTGAACTCCTGTTCAAATTCTGCCATATAACTCCCAACTTGTACCAGGAAAAATCCCAAATTTCTGGGATTTCTTCCAAACTTCACATCTAGGGGGGGGCAGGTGGTGTCTTCCAGGAACCACACCTATTAATGGGGCTCCTCGGGCGGCAGCAGGCAGCTGCGCTGGCATAGGCTGGGCAAGAGGGGTAGGGATAGCTTGACTTCCCCGGGCTGACCTCGCTCCCTCTTCCCCCTCATACCTTTGAGCCGTGCCGGGCTTCTCAGAAACATCCATAAGGAATTTCCCAGCTTGATCCAGCCTGCATTCCATCTCCTCCCCCTCCTGCCACAGCCGTTCCCTCACACCTTTTCATCTTACAGTGATCCTGGGAGGAGGGGGGTCTTCAGAGTCTCTCCAACCAACCCCCAATGACCATCTAGGCACCTCAGCTGGGGTTTCTTCCAGAGTCAAATCGGCCAGCAGGTCAGTCACCAACGTCTCCGGTAGCAGCATCAGCTGCCCCCCCGCAGCTCCCTGGTCCTCTTCATCGCTGGCTGGAGACGACATGAAATGAAACCCCCTCGGAAGAAAAGTTGGTTTTCTCCGGGTGGGTTGATGTGGCAGTTTCGGAATAATGTCAGGCTGTGCTCCCTTTAGATCCCAAGAAAGAAATACTCAGACTCCATGGTGTAGAGCAAAGTTACCCTTTTACTGGAAAATAAAGTGGAAGCTACAAATCAATTCCGAAACTGAGAAATTGGTGGGTAGAACACATATACAAAGAAATAGAATTGTTCCCACCCCTCAAAGTTCAAATGATTCTTCCAATTAAAACTTCTGAATAAGCTCATGTGGTCATTTCCAGATGGTGATGAGGTTTCTTGTCAAATGGCCTTGACACATTTTGATAAAAGTTCGCAGTTGCACAAAAGAGGACAGAAGATAGCCAAGAAACGGAAAGTTAAAGAAAAGAATCCCCTCTCCCCTTGCTAGCCCAGCAAAGGAATGCAAAACACCTCCAGCCTTCTTCCCCTTCAGAGTCCCCCCTCCCACCATTGTCATGACAGCTGAAAGAAGTAATAGCAGAAAAGCAGCAGTGGAAGATATCTTGATGCTATCTTGAGGCTGACATGCAATTTACATAACAGTTTTAGCAAGAATTTTTGAAGCTGTTGGGAACTGTCCAGATCTTAAGCTCCTCCCATCACCCCGAAACTAATGGGGCTTGTGAGAGAATTAACTCAGTCCTGGAGCAGTACCTCAGATGCTAAATTAATTACCAACAGGACAATTGGGCTGACCTTTTGCCTTTTGCAGAGATAGCACATAACAATTCCATGCATAGCAGCATGGGGTTCACTCCATTTAAGGTGGCCTCTGGTCAGGACTTTGTAGCTATGCCAGAGCTGCCTCAAGAGAAACCACACATACCCTCCTTAGTGGAGTGGATAGCACAACTGCAGAACACTTGGCCAGTCGCCCATAAGGCACTGGAGGAGGCACATCAGGCACATAAGAAACAATCTAACAAAAAAACATGTGAAGCCAAAAGATTTTCAAGTAGGTGACAGAGTTTACCTCTCCACAAAGTACTTACAGTCCACCCAACCATCTAAGAAACTTGGTCCTAAATGTGTGGGCCCATTCCCAATTGTTAAAGTAATTAATCCAGTCAATGCGCAACTGGAGTTGCCCAAGAACCTAAAACATATTCACCCAGTATTTCATTGCAGTCTGTTGAAACTTGAAACTGTATCACCCCACTTCGCCCTGTACCTGACACTCCTCCCATACCCACTCTGATTGAAGGAGAGCAACATTTTGAAGTTAAAGAAATTCTAGATTCCAGGAAATATAGAGGGAGGGTCCAATATCCCCCCAGTCTGAATGGGTGGATTCTAAATATGTCTGGGTAACTTTCCATAGAAAATACCTCGACAAATCCTGAAGGGATTGCAGGTTTTAGTGTGATATATTGTATGTTTTCACTGTATAATTTTGTATGGCTCATGCCTCTGTTACAGGGGGCTTAATGTCAGCCAGTCTGTGCTTGCTGCCATAAAATCAGGGGCAGGGAACTGTGAAGAGTTTTACATTGCAGTTTTGCAACTGTGCTTGTGTTATCTATCTTCAAGGACAAAATGGTTGGCTCTGATATGTGGTGGCTTCTGGTTTCCTAGCTACAGGGGCTGGGCTATATACTATATTTCAAAGTGTTGCCACTCTGTGCCAGAGCTTGCTTGAAAACGTTTGCATTCAATTTGTTCCGAGGCTTAATAGTAATTAAATATGAGCCAGTAGTGTGTGGCAGTAGCCAAAAAAGCCAACACACCAATGGAACAGCTTGCCTTCAGAGGTTGTGGGAGGTTCATCACTGGAGGTTTTCAAGAAGCAGTTGGACTGCCATTTGTCAGAAATAATGTAGGGTCTCCTGCTTGGGTGGGGGATTGGACTAGATAAACTACAAAGTCCCTTCCAACTGTTAATCTATTTCTATAATAAAGTCAAAAAATGGTGAACAACATTTTTACAGAACTATTGGTAGGTTACTTTGAGGCATGCAGCGAGAGACGAGGCTGGGCATGACAAGGAGTGGCAGGGAGGGGAGGGGGAGGCAGGTATGGGGAGGAGAGGCCAGGCCAGATGAGGTACCTCTTGACATGAGTGACATCGTGTTGACCACACCCACCTAGTCACAAGACCACCCAGACATGCCTATCCAGCCAGTCATTACAGCAGAGAATCAGTTGTTAAATTATTTTAATTCCACCACTGAGCAAGCTCATCAAAACCAAGTATAATAACTGAAGATTGAAAGCAGTTTGGTATAGCTCTTCCAAATCCTATGGAAGGACAGATAAACCACCATGTGATGGAGTATATATAGAAAAGCTGACTTGGCTTTCTTTAAAAAAACTAGCTAAGTCTGGTTCCTGTGGTTGAGAAGTGCTACCACTTGTGTAGTTAATATTGACTAGATAAAATGCGTGTAGTATTTCAAAAGTTATGAATATAAAATATATTGGCCTTTTGATATAAAATTCAATATTACATAGTATTTCTATAAAAATAAACAATTCTAATCATCAAATCTCTAAATAAATATTATGTGTTTTAGACCTAGCAAAAATTCCAAATGATTTCCACATAGAAACAAAATTAGACAAAATATTTTCTTTAATCAGGGTGACATCTCACCATTTTGGCCAGTTCTAAGAGTTCTTGTTCCTAATAATTCTTAATTTAAATTTGGAGTTTGTTATGCAGCTGCTAGAAGAGGGGGTTAAAAGGGGGAAATTCTCAAACTTGTTAGCAACATTTTATCTCAGCATGTTGTGCAAACTCTGCCCACATTTTGCCAAAGGAGAGGGCAGAAAACATCATTTTTTGGCATTTTATAGTCAGCTATTCAGCACATACAATGGCACCACCTTCCACCATGCATTGGTGATGGCACTGACTGCATGAAATTAATCATTCTCTGGGTGTTTTTCTATTGCTTTTGCACAGTGCCAGGCTTTCTTAGGTCAGGAGGGATATGTCCATTGGGAGTGAGCATTAGCCCCATCTGGAAAGGACAAACTCCTCTGCTTCAGGCAATGCCAGCTATGCTGAGCCTGAGCCACAAAAGGCCTCTTTGAGATCAGAACAGAGGACTTCAGAATCCTGGTGGGAGGTGGAGTGCAAAAAAGGCCTTCTTCATACTGGGAAAAATGAACAAATAGCAGCCTCCTCTCAAGGAACTTGCCTGGCCACCAGCCATGTGCTCAATTGAGTCTTCCACCATTGGGCCATTGGGCTCATCAGCAGAAGAGGCCTACTAGATTAAAGCTCAATATCTTGGTCCTACAGATGTATAGCCTGTGATGTCTTATTGTCCCAAGAAAGCTGCAAGCTTTCTGGCCATGAAACCAACAGCTCTTCCTGCCTCCAATAGCTGGAACTCAAAGAGCATAAATTTTACAGCCAAACCAGTTCTATTTAATTACCTTGTATTAATTTCAAATGCATTAGGTCACATTTCTAATTTTCAAAGCAGCCTAGGAAAGGCTACTTTTGAACAAAGTATAAAAACATTGGTTAACCCTCCCTAGAAATTACCTTGTTTGATCATCTTCATCTGGGCACCACACTGTTGGGGATAGTTCAGTGATTTCCTGCTTTGAGCAGGAGTTGAACTAGAACAGTAGTTCTCAACCTCAGCAGCTTGTGAACTTCATGCTGGCTTGAGAATTCTGGGAGTTGAAACTTACATATTTTAATGTTGCCAGGTTTGAAAAACACTGCTCCAATTCTGTGTAGGTTTTCTAGAGAAAAATTAAAAAGACTGCCTTTATTTCTTTCATAGATGAAGGCAGAGAATGCAATCTTTGTTCATGATTCTTCTGATCTTGTTCACCCTTCTTTCTCTTGTTTCACAGCAGCACAGTTTTGCTGCAGTAATTAGGAGCAAATAGAATCATAGAATGGTGGAGTTGAAGGGACCACAGGGCTTGTGTAGTTTGACCTACAATGTTCAGGAAAAACATTTAGACTATCTTCAAGAGGAGACTGGCTAATTTCTTTTTAAAGATTCCAGGAGAGCATACAACCTCCACTTGTAGAGTATATTGCCTATAGTTTTCTTTAATTTCTCTTGATGAAGGAAGAGGTGATATTCAGACAGTTTGGATCGGTTTTACTGAACTGGTAGTAATGATTCTGCACAGTTTGGAGAACCAACAAATTGCATCATCGGATGGCCCTGCCTACCCCAACCACCCTGCCCCACCCCACCCCACCCTATATATCTTGCCTTCAACACACAGCCCAGTTAATCTCCATGCCTCATCTGCTCTGCTCACCAAAGGTAAGCATGCTTCCCACTCACCCTTTGCCTTGGGTCAGGGCTCAGGAATGCACCATTCCCAGCTCTGCCCTTGCCCTGGAGCCCCCGCCTGCCTTGACTGGGTCAGGGAATGCACCATTCTTCCACTCAAGCCTTACCCCAGACCCTCCACCTGCTTGCCGTTCACCTTGGCTGGATTGGGGAATGCACCATTATCTTGCTTTGGCCTTGCCCTGGGCCTCCGTTCACATGCCACCCCCCTCTCTGACCTCAAACTATGGTCCCCTGGGCCGAAGCAATTTATTTGGCCTGTGGCCTGCTGCAACTAAGCCAAAGGGCCACGTGGGAGAGCAGCATGGGTACAGGAGGAACAAAGCGATTTGGGAATGGACTGGATGATTCTTACCTGTTCCATCTGGAAAGTGCTGCAGCAGAGATTTTGTAGCCACTTCTTCCATCCCTTGCCAAGCCTTGGTTGCTCATGGAGATGCTCCATGTACTCTCCAGGTTGGCAGCTGCTTCTGTTCACTGCTGCTCTTGTTGGGAGAGTGTCTTGTGCAATTCAGCAGCAGTGAGCTGCTATTTTCCTCTAAGTCCCATCTGGAAAGTGCTGTGGCTGAGAGAAACAGCATTCAACGTGGCTGTTGCTTCTCTGTGCCACAGCATTTTTTGGGTGGGACTTAGAGGAAAGCGGCAGCACACCACTGCTAAATTGCACAAGATGCTCTCACAGCGATATGGAGAGAAGCAGTCACTGCCCCAGAGAGCAGAGATGGAGGGTAGCAGGCCCTGAAAGACTGCTCAGTTGAGCCTCACCACATGGCAGAAGCCATGCATGCACACATATAAAATAGAATAGAATAGAATGGAATGAATAATAGAATAGAAAAGAAAAGAACAGAACAGAACAGAACAAAACAGAATAGAATAAACAGAGTTGGAGATCTTCTAGTCCACCCCTTGTTTAGGCAGCAAACCCTACACCACTTCAGACAAATGGTTATCCAACATCTTCTTTTAAAACTTCCAATGTTGGAGCATTCACAACTTCCTGAGGCAAGTTGTTCCATATGCAGAAGCTGCTCATGCATGCATGCATGAGCTCACATTTTTGGCAAACCAGTGGTGAAATTATTTGAAACCCACTACTGGATGAAGGCCAATCTTCCCTCTCAGTCCAATCTTCCAACCTTTCCAGATTAGATTGCAATCTCATTCTGTTATCAAGGGCGTTGGTAGTGTATACAATTTTGTGTCACCTGCAAATTTGGTAAGCAGCCAAGGATTAATATAAATATTAAATAATAATAGCGTCAACATAGATCCCTGTATGACCTCACTACTTACAAGCTCTACAACTCACTAGTTATAGCTCTACAACCCACTGACTTTCAGTTTTCCCATGGCCCTCATGACTTGTCTGGACCACATGCCTCCCCCCCAATGCCTCTGCCTCCATTTGCTGTTGGAAAAGTAATCAACTCACCTTAATTAATTAACAACTTAACAGAGTAACTGTGACAGGGATCTTGGAGTCTTAGTGGACAACCAGCTAAATATGAGCCAACAGTATGCAGAAGCAGCCAAAAAAAAAAAAAAAAAATCCAGTGCAATCCCAAGTTGCATTATCATGGAATACAACCAAGGTCAAGTAAGGTACTAATACCACTCTATAAAGCCTCAGTAAGAGTTCCGGTGACGAGATATGGGCGAATGGAGGTGCTGAAGCTCGCCCTGGGTTTCACACTATCTCCTCTTGCTGTTGGAGTGACCCTTAGGGGTGCACGCATCTTGTAGAGAAGCATGCCAGTGTGGGGAAACTCAAGTCGTGGTGTGGAAAAGGCGATTCTCATCGCGACATAGAGAAACCCTGTGGAGACCGACAACAAGAGACTGTCAGTAATGGCGGTCCTAAAGCCTTGATTGTTGCATATAAGAGGAAGTGAGTGAGTGACAGACTGTGGTGAACGAAGAGTGCGAGTGAAAGAATTTGTGATCCTGATTGAGCATTGAATATTGGAGAATCTTAATCGGAGCAAAGCCCGAAAACAGCAGCCAAAGCAGATACAAGCGGCGGTGAAAGCAAAAGGGCTCGTGAGACGGAAGAGGGTAAGGACGCAAGCGATTGGACAGAGAAGATAAGCGAATTGGAGGGATCTGAGAGACTGATAATAATTGGGGGAGAGAAAAAAAAGAAGAAAGAACAACAATTTAAGAGAACTTTGAAGGATTTGAATTGTGGACTTTGGGAAAAATTGGAAGGACGAACTTGAGATGGGGGAGACTTGAACTAAGGAATTAAATTACAATTTTAAATATTCCACGAACGAAGCTGAATGATTTACTGGTCTCCTTTTTGGATTATTGGACTGGGGCTGTAGTAAGTGGAGAAGATTTATTAAAGAAAGAGACTATTTAAATCTAAAAATTGACTTGTAAAACTTTTAAATGAAAGGAGAAATGGCTACCGCAGAAAGTGTGGTGAGATAGTGAAATCAGAGACATTATTCAGCAACTCTGTGCTTCCGGTGCACGGTGGAGGAATCTTGAAGAACTGAACAATTATATTAAGACACTGTAAGCTTTTAAATTTGCGGATTGCAATAATTATTTCTTGACATCAACCCAACTGATTTTTGAATGTGGTAAACATAATTTATATATGATTTAACTGATACATTAGTAAATATTGAAGTTTATATTTGGTTATAACACACACAAAAAATTGAGGTGATTAATTAATTATTTAGGTATCAATATTTTATTATAGGCATTGATTAGATTGAATTAAATAATTAATTGTGATTAATTGTAATTACTATAGATTAACTAATTAATTATTGTATAGTAAGGTTGATATATCTTTATTTAGATTTGTAAGTATTTGAAATATTATTTCACAACACTATTTTGAGATTTGGGATTCTATAGCACTTATAGATATACAGGTCAATAGTATTTAAATTTAAATAGAGGAATTTGATATATTATTAAGATCTACAAATCGAGATATTTGATTTAGAAATTATCTGTAAAAGTGTTTTGGAGAACATATATATTGATAAGAGAGGTTAATCTTGTAACATATCATATTAATTAGCATAGTGGCCATTTATAGTTGATACTTCTCAATAGTGAATGTTAATTTCGAACAACATATTTAATATAATACAAAAACAAATTTTACAAGAAATGACTTCTGTCACTAACACAACGCTTAAAACTGGAAAGACTTCTTCAATACAAACAACTCCAATGCCATCAATCTCAGTGATGGCACAAAAGACAATTGAAGAAACTGTACCTGGAGAAAAACAACCTACCATCACGAATGCCAATATTCAATCGACCCTTCTTACTTTACAAGAGTCCATACTGAAGCTTCAGGAAATAATGGTGAAAAATCATACTGAAACAAGAGCTGACACAAATGAACTAAAAGAAGAGATGGGAAACTTAAAGGAGAAATGAAACTAGACATCTTAAAATTGGATCAAAAAATTGAAACAATACAGCAAGCACTAGCAAGGAATGAATCAACAATAAAGGAGGTTGAGAAAAGAACAGAACAAACGGAAAAGAAGCTGGAAATGGTGAGCAATTAAGAAATGTGAATAAAGAAATGGACGACTCCTTGGTATATTTGGAAATGGACAAGGCTGCAGCATATCTGAGATTCCAAAATATATTGGAATCTAAAGAAGAGGACTTAGAACAAGTGATGGCAGGAATATTAGCAGACCTATTGGAAAAAGATAAGGATGATATCCTGAAAAGGTTAGACAAAGTATACAGAGTGAGCACAAATTATACAAGACGACATAAACATCCAAAAGAGGTTCATGTGAGAAGGAAAGTTTGAGATATTACAAACAAAATTTCTAGAGAAGAAACAATTACATACAAAGGAAAAGAAATCTTGGTGCTTAAACAAATCCCAGGAAGAGTGAGAGAGCAGAGGCGAGATTATAAATTCTTGGCGAACCAATTAAACCAAAAAGGTATCATATTCAGGCTAATCCCAGAGGGAGTGCTAATCACTTGGGAAGAAAGAAAAATTAAAGTAGACTCCGTGGAAAAAGCCCAAGAATTCTATGAAAGATTGATAGGCCATGAAGAATCAAGTAGTAGAGACAAATTAGAAATGAATTCGCAAGACAACCAAGACTATCAAAAAAATAGAGATGGGAATTATAGAAATTCAAAAAATAAATAACATCAAGAGAAAGAAGAACCAAAGATGCACAATCAGCCACAAAGAGAGACAGGAGTAACTACAAGACAAAGAGCAAGAGTCAATTAGGTGATGGATGAAGAAAAGAAAATACTATCAATTAACATAAATGGCCTAAACTCTAGAATAAAAAGGAAAGCAATATTAACCAAATTAATTAAACAAAATGCAGATATAATATGTTTACAGGAAACTCATATAAGGAAGGAAGAAGACATATATCTAGAATGCCCCAAGCTAGGGAATTTGTATATGTCACCAGCAGATTTTAGGAAAAAGAAAGGGATAGCAGTATATGTGAAAGACGATATGAAAGCAGAGCCAATTTGGATAGACCCCAATGGAAGAATTCTGGTGTTACAAATTTGGATTAAATCAATTCCAATTCTATTAGTGGTAATCTATGCCCCTAACGATAACCAAAAGGAATTTTTTAAACAATTACATGGGAAATTAGTGGAATTAGATAAAAGGAATATTTGCATCTTGGGGGATTTCAATGCTATTGTGGACCACCAGAAAGATCTGGTGGGGGGAAAAAGAAGAAAAAAAGAGAACTACCAAAAACATGTGAAGAAATGATGATTGAACTAAATTTGATAGATATGTGGAGGAAATTAAACCCCAAGAAAAAGCAATTTACATTTTACTCCAACCCTCACCAATCATGGACAAGAATCAATATGGTGGGAACTTCCGGTTTGCGTGGCTTCGGGGCAGCAGGAATTCGCGACAGCTCGCGATTCCTGCTGGGCTAGCCGTCGAGGTACCCCCAATCCAGATGGGTCAGGGGGATATGGCTGCCCTGTAGGGACAGCTGAAGATAGAGGGGAGTCGGAAAGGGAGGTGGGGGCATCGCAAACCCCCCCTTTCTCCGGGAAAACCCCTTTTTCCCAAGGCGGTGGAGCGGCGGTCAGCAATGGCCGCCACGAAGAAGCCAGCAACCGGGTAAGAACTGTGCTGGAGGAAGTGTGAAGAGTGAAAGTTCTGTCTGAGCCGGGTCAAGTAACACCTTTTAAATTGCCTGGAATTGAGCTGTTTGTTGCTGGAGGATACATTGTATCCCTAAGAAGAGCGAAAAGCGGCAGAGAAGCTGTTAAAAGGATTTTTTTTTTTTTTTTTTTACTCTCCCACCCCACGGAAAAAGCAGAAATATTTGGATATATTAGACATTGAAAGTGGATTGTTTTGAAAGCTAAGATAAGAGACAAAGGGATTTTTGGACATTGAAAAATGTGAGAAATTGGAAAATCTCTGCTGGAGGTATGGATTTTTGATTATTAAAATTCTCATTGCAAGTGGGAAGGGAGAAAAAAAAATTGGAGCAGAAGCTGAAAAAGGAGGAGATTGATTAGAACGTCTTTGTGGATCCCAAAAGAAGATATATGGTAATTGGACCTCTTTGATTAAAAATTAATTCAGAAAGAGAAAGAGAAGAAGGAAGAAAAGTATTAACTTTTGGAACTTTTTTTCTTTTTTTAATTGCTTTTGATTGTCTTTGATTAAAAATTCTTGTGGTTGTTTTGGAAAAAGTTTCCCTTTTCATAATGGCATCGTCTGTGGATGAACTAGAGATTGAATATCAAAAATATAAAAAAGAAGGTACTTTGGGCGCTTTGTTTCAATTCTTAGAAATGGCGTTATGTTCTTTTGAAAAGTTGATTACGCAGCAGAAGGACTGGGACAAGGAAGAAGAGGAAGAAGAAGCCATCTTTGATGAACAATGGGTCCCTTCTGGAAAGGAGGACAAAAAGGATAAGAAAAAGGGGATTTTAAGAATTATAAAAACAACCAAAAGAGAGAAAAATGAGCGAAAAGATGGAGGCAAGGTTAGAAAGCAAAGGAAAAGGAGCAAGAAAAGCGAAGAGAAAAAACAAAGGGGTAGAAAGGGCAAGGAGAAGAATAAGCAAGAGAGAAAGGGGGGGAGGAGAAGCCTTAATGTGGGGAAGCAAGACCTAAGGAAAAAAAGTTTATTTAGAGATAATGGGTGAATTTAATTTAGATTAAAAGAGGGATTCTGGAGGGTATATAAGAGTGTGTTTTTATATGTATATTTAGAATATAAAATTTATTATGTAATTTTAGAATTTTTTTTTTTTTTTTAAACAGAATCCCAAGAAAGATTGTTATATGTAGTATTTCTAAGTTAGGGTAATGAGTTATAGATGTTACTCCAATTGGTGTACAGGAGAAGTATAGTAAAAGAAAAAAAAGATGAATGGATAATTGGAAATAGAACAGACAAAGAATGTTATTGAAAATGGTAATAAGATATGGAAGGATATATATGCTTTTTTTTTTTTGGATTTTGTGTATTGATAAAAGGCAATAAAATTTTAATTAATAAATAATTTGGATGGAAAAGAGAAGTAGGGACAAGATATGAAGTTAATATTATATGAAATATTGATATTATAATCTGGAAATGTTATGCTTTATTGGTCTATTATTATTATTTTTTCTTAGAAAAGAATTTATAAGCTGCTATGCCTTGATTTTTTGTGCATTGTTTTTATAAAACTGATAAAAATGGTTTTTATATATATATATAAAAAAGAAAATGATAATAAGATTTGGAAGGAGATATGGGTTGAATATGATGTTTGAATTTGTGTCTGTGTAAAGAGTTTTAACCCGGGAACAGACAACCTTCAGAAAAGATCTTTTAGTTTTGTTTATGTTTTGTGTTTGTATGTTTGTGTACTGTGCTTATGGTAAAACTAACAAAATTTGTTTTTTATAAAAAAAAAAAAGGAAAGAATCAATAAAACCTTGGAGGAATGCTAGACGAGAATAATTTATACAAGCCAGAAAGAAAAGAATATGATGACTATAAAATGGATAAATATGGAAGAGAAATGAAATTGAATAGGAGTAAAGAGAAAAAATGAGAAACTTGCTGAAAGATGTTTGTGTGTCCATATGGAGATGGGATAAATTGGAATTATGCTGTATAAAAATAATGTTTTGTTTGACTTGTAAGGATTTACAATGTTAAGAGGTTTTATGTGTTTATGTATTTAATGGTTAATGATGTGTTGTTTTATCTTTAAAATTAATAAAAATTTGTTTCAAAAAAAAAAAGAATCAATATGGTGTGAATGAATGGTGAGTTAGTAAATGAATTAAAAGAGATTGAAATTTTACCAAACGAATGGGCAGATCACAACCCGATTCAGTGTGGAAAGGCAGGAAGAAACCAAGGAAAAGGTGGACCCTAAATATACAGCTAATTAAAGAGAAAGAATTTTTGATTAAACTTGATGAGGAATTAGACTATTTTTTAAAAGAAAATAATGAGGCAACAGAAACAGAATATTTGGGATATAATGAAGGCAATAATAAGAGGCATAACGATATCATATACTGCTAAAAGAAATAAAGAAAAATATGTCCAACAAAATAAATTAGAACAAAAAATCAAAGAATTAGAAATTCAGCTGCAAAACACCCCCAAAGACTGCAAATTGAAAAAACAGATGATAATAACTAAACATAAATTAAATTTAATTGAACAAGAAGGAATGGTTTCAAAGTTGAATGCAGCCAGACAGATATTTTTTGAACAGGCCAATAAATCAGGAAGGTGGTTGGCCTATAAACTTAAAAAAGAAAAACAAAAAAGATTGATCTACCAATTAATAGATGAGAATGGGGATGCCCAACAAGGGATAAAACAGAAAAAAGAAATTGCATGTAAATTTTTTGAAGATCTTTATAAAAAGAAGGAGGTAAATGAGGACATGATAAGAAACTATTTGGGTATTACTGAAGATAAAATAAGGAGGAGATGAAGGAAATGTTAACTAGAGATATTGCGTGGCCCGAGTTAAAAGCAGCAATAGAAAACCAAAAGAACAATAAAACCCCAGGACCCGACAGGATACCAAGGGAACTTTATAAGAAAATAGGAGACCTCTCATGGTGGAAGTATATAATGAGGTTCTACTAGCAGCAAGAATGCCAGATTCATGGAAGGAGACACTGATATCGTTGATTCCGAAAGAAGATTCAGATTTACAACTTATACAAATTTATAGACCAATTTCCCTGTTAAATACTGATTATAAAATATTTACCACAATTATAGCAAATAGATTGAAAAAAATATTGAATGAATATATACATAAAGATCAAAACAGATTTCTTCCCAATAGACAAATTAGGAATAATTTAAGAATAGTATTAAATGTTTTGGAATACTACAAAGCCCATCTGGAAAAACAAATAGCCCTTGTATTCTTGGATGCAAAAAAGGCCTTTGACAATCTAAATTGGCAATTCCTAAATCCAACAAATTTACAATATGAATTTAGGCACTAAATTTGAAAATATCGTGACTACAATTTATGATTCACAAAAGATGAATATTATAATTAATGGAGAGTACACGCGCTCAATAAAAATAGAGAAAGGAGTTAGGCAGGGATGTCCATTATCTCCCCTGCTCTTCATATTATCTTTGGAACCATTGCTTACATGAATTAGACAGAACCCAGGAATAAAAGGACTAAAAATTAAAAAAGAATATAAACTCCAGTCATTTGCGGATGATATGGTATTTTTCATAGAGGAACCAATTGAAACAGGTCAAGAACTACTGAAAGAGTTAGATCAATTTGGGGAAGTTGCAGGACTTAAAATTAATAGGGAAAAAACAAAATTAATAACTAAAAATTTAACAGAAAAACAAAAACTAAAATTGGAAAGGACAATGGGATTACAAATAGTAAAAAAAGTTAAATATTTAGGAATTTGGTTGACAGCTCAATGCAAAACTCTAATGGAAAATAATTATAATAAATTATTACAGCAAGTCAAAAAAGATTTAGAAATATGGGTTAAATTGCAAACCTCTTTATTAGGGAGGATTTCCACTATAAAAATGAATATTCTGCCCAAATGTATTTACTTATTCCAAACAATACCAATAAAAATACATAAAAATTTGTTATGTCTCACCTATATTCACAAGTGAGAATTCAGAGTTCCACAGTTCAAAATATTCAAACAAAACAAAGCCAGACTAAAAAAGAGTTAATAGTACTATATTCCAGTCCTTGGCAGACTTCCCGGAATCTGTCTGGTAATTCAGAATGTCCATAAATTATAAAGGCCGCTCCACACGTATCCTTTCGACACATCAAACACTTTGCTTCCAAGCAAAGTTTGAGAATCAGCAATCCTCCTTAAATCACCTGGATGGGCGTGTCAGTCTCTCTAATCAATGTCTGGCTTGACGCCTCCCTTCAACTTGGCGTTTCATTCTTCTCCTGATTCTAGCATCAATCCACAATCTGTCAGTTTCCCCATTAGAAGCCTCTGACTCATTTTGTGGATCATTTGCTGGCAAGAGTGAATTCGAAGGCTCTGGCGAGGATTGTCTGTCCGATAATCTCTCATCCTCCTGGCTCACATTTGTGTCCTCTGATAATTCAGACTCCACATTCACAGCAGGCTCCACCCTTTCATCTTCAGAGTCATCAGAGTCAAAACTCACAGCAGGATTGATCCTTTCAGTCACAACATGGAACTTAACAAGATAATTATCAAATTTATCTGGCAAGGGAAAAAACCGAGGATAAACCTAAAGGCAATGCAAGATATGAAGAGCAGGGGAGGTATGGCACTCCCAAATTGGGAATTATACTATAGTGCAGCCTCCTTACTTTGGTTGAAAGAGTGGGTAAATCTCTCGAATAAAAGGATCTTATTTTTAGAAGGCCATGATTTACAGAGGGGATGGCATGCATTTTTATGGGACACTGGAAAAATTAAGAAGTATTTCCACAGACATATAATTAGAGATTCCTTATTAGCTAATTGGAACAAAATAAAAAAAAAACATTATTTAAAAATCCCAATCTGGATCTCAATGATGGAGGCGATGATACATCCAAATAATCTAGGTCTTAATAAAATGATAAAATACAAAGACATTTTTGATGCGCAAGGAACTTTAAAATCATGGCAAGATCTCCAAAAACAAGGGCTACAAGTAGACTGGTGGGCTTATTTGCAATTTCAAAATAGATATAGCCAGGACAAGAAAAATTTTGGAATTTATACTAAGGCAAAAAACAATTAGATAAAATCCTATTAGGTCCAGATAAAAAAAAAATACCGTATATACTTGAGTATAAGCCGAGTTTTCCAGCCCATTTTTTGTGCTGAAAAAACCGCCCTCAGCTTATACTCGAGTCAGATTCCCCTCTGAAAAAAAAATGATGTGGAGCTCCGGAGCTGGGCAGCCGCTTCCCTGGTTCCATGTTTCCTTTGCAACTTTTAAGCATGGGGGTAATCGGAAGCAGAAAAGTTCTTGCATGAGGATATATTGTTTTTTCTTTTTTTAACTGTTTTTAGGGGGGGAAAAACCCACCGCCATGTGAGAATGCTCAGACACGAAATCTATCCGACCGAAAATAAGTGTGTGTGTGTGTGGGGATTTTAACGGAGGGAAGATGTAGGGAGAAGGCAAAAGCGACGGAAGATTCTTCAGGGGAAACTGAGGGGAAGGCTCACCCTTGGTCCAGATGAGCCCCCTTCCCCGCCCCTAAGGAAGCAGAGGCAGCCAGCAAGGGCAGGCAAGCCCCACTTCATGGACTCCGTCCATCCTCGCTCCCACCCACCCACCCACCCACCCAAAGCGACGAAGTCCCCCAATCGCGCAGCCCAGAATTGCCCTCCCCTCAGGGGCCAGCAACGACGCCTGGTGTTTCCTGAGACAAGAAGCTCCGCTGTGCAATGAAAGTGCCCTGGCTCTAGGCTGAGAAAACAATGCGAGCCGAGGTTGCTTCGGCTCCGCTCAGCTTCATTTCCTCAGCTCCAGCTGCTTTCAGTCCACTTGGGAGGAGGGGGAGGTGGTGGCGGCGGCTTGCGTTGTTTTCTGAGCTCTAGGCTCGCAGGTTCAGAAAACAATGCGAGGCGAGGTCGCTTCGGCTCCGCTCAGTTTCGTTTCCTCAGCTCCAGCTGCTTTCAGTCCACTCGGGAGGAGGGGGAGGTGGTGGTGGCGGCTTACGTTGTTTTCTGAACCCACGAGCCGAGAGCTCAGAAAACAATGCAAGCCGCCACCACCACCTCCTCCCCCTCCTTCCGAGCGGACTGAAAGCAGCTAGGGCTGAGGAAACAAAGCTGAGAGGAGCCGAAGTGACCTCGCCTCGCGTTGTTTTCTGAGCCTGCGAGCTTAGAGCCTAGAGCTCACAAAACAACGCAAGCCGCCGCCACCACCTCCTCCCCCTCCTCCTGAGCGGACTGAAAGCAGCTGGAGCTGAGGAAATGAAGCTGAGTGGAGCCGAAGCAACCTCGGCTCGTGTTGTTTTCTGAGCCCGCGAGCCTAGAGCCAGGGCGTATTCATTGCACGGCAGAGCTTCATCTCAGGAAATACTGGGCGTCGTTGCTGCCCCCTGAGGGGAGGGTGATTCTGGGCTGCACAATTGGAGGACTTTGGGTGGGTGGGAGCGAGGATGTTGACTTTAAGCGCTGCCGACCAAGTGTTTCACAAATACCAGTGGGACCTCCGTCCACCACCACCCCTCCCTCTTTTGCCTCCTTCCTTCTGATCAATCAGGTTTTCCCAGTATTTGCTCACAGCTGCGTTTTCTCTTCTGCTGTGCTAGGCATTGAACACGGGGATTTCTGATTCCCCTTACACACGCGTGGATATGCCGCGGGGCATTTTCTTCCAAATGCCCCACTGGCAGAGAACACTGACTTTCATGATAGTGAGATCATTTCCCAAATTAATTGATTCACTAACCCAAAAGAAGATGTTGATGACAGTGGGAGGCAGGAGTCACTCTCTCCCTTGCAAGAAAAAAGCAAGAGCCGTTCTTATGATCTCTCTCTCTCTCTCTCCTCGTAATACAGTCAAGCCCTTTCCAGCACGCGGGATCCGCCGCCGCCGCTTTGCACCTTGCAAATGCAAAACCCCCGAGATTTTGCATTTGCAAGGTGCAAAGTGGCGGCGGCGGATCCCGCGTGCTGGAAAGGGCTTGACTGTATTATGGGGGAGAGAGAGAGAGAGATCATAAGAACGGCTCTTGCTTTTTTCTTGCAAGGGAGAGAGTGACTCCTGCTTCTCACTGTCATCATCATCTTCTTTTGGGTTAGTGAATCAATTAAACTTTTCATGATAGTGAGATCGTTTCCCAAATCTCCCTTAAATCAGGGAAGAAATCAGAAACAAACCTTTGGACTGAGAATAAGCCTGTTCCTATGATGCCATTTTTGTTCACTGCAGTGTGAAAAGTGTGAAAAAAACACACTTCTTCTTCTTCTTGTTCCCTATTTACTGGTCTCTTTCAAAGAGGCAATTGTGAACATCAAACTTATTCTCAACTGTCGTAGTGAAAGTTTTTATTGATATCTATTTTTATTTTTGAAATTTACCAGTAGCTGCTGCATTTCCCACCCTCGGCTTATACTCGAGTCAATAAGTTTTCCCAGTTTTTGTGGTAAAATTAGGTGCCTCAGCTTATATTCGGGTCGACTTATACTCGAGTATATACGGAAACTAAATTTTACAATTACTTATTAGAGATGGAATTAGAAGAGGAAGTAGTCTAAGGCAACATGATAGCTTGGAGCAGAAACATAGGACGTAGCATTACATTATTAGAATGTGAAAAGGTCTGGACAAGGAATAATAAAATTACAAAATCAGCAACATATAAAGAAAATGCCTATAAAATGTTTAATAGATGGCATCTCTCACCCTCGAGAATAGCGAAAAAGTCTCCTAACAGGAATCCGAATTGCTGGAAATGTTAAAAGAAACAGGGAACATTTTTTCACATGTGGTGGTCCTGCCCTGAAGCCCAAAGATACTGGCATGGAATAAAAAAATGGTTAGAGGAAATAACAGTGGAGCAAATTGAATTAAAACCAGAATTCTTCCTATTGGGTATATTTAATAGACAAATTTCTAAAAAAATGTCAAACATATAATACTGAATATTCTTACTGCAGCCAGAATAACCTTTGCACAGTGTTGGAAACAAGCAGATATTCCAACAGAGGAAATGGTTATTCAGAAGATAACAGCCTGTGCAGAGATGGATAAGTTAACCTTAGCACTTAAGGAAAAAGAAACATCAGAATATTGTAGAAGCTGGGAATGCTGGTTTGATTGGATAGAACAAAAATAGAAAATATATTAGGAAACAACCTAAACTGTAAAAGAGATAGTAATTATATATACGCAATAAGATGTATTTGTAAATATATCACCAATATTGATAACAAATAAGGAACCATAGACTATCGATAGTAGAATTGTTAGTTTTTAATCATTTTCTTTTTTCCTTTTCCTTTTCCTTTTTTTTTCCTGTGTGTTGTGTATGGGTTTGTTTGATATTTTAGTTCTATAATCAGTAAAGGTTTTTTTTTTAAAAAGCCTTAGTAAGACCACACCTAGAATAGTGCATCCAGTTTTGGTCACCACATTATAAAAAAGATGTTGAGACTCTAGAAAAAGTGCAGAGAAGAGCAACCAGGATGATTAGGGTACTGGAGAGTAAAACATATGAAGAATGGTTACAGTCACTGGGCATGGATAGTTTAATGAAGAGAAGGACCAGGGGAGACATGATAGCAGTGTTCCAATATTTGAGGGGAAGGGGTCAAGCTATTTTCCCAGACACCTGCAATACTCTAGGTGTGGTCTTACTAAGGCTTTATAGAGTGGTATTAGTTCTCTAATTTCAAATGTCAATTTACTAATTTCAGCACAGTCCATAATTTTCTTAATAACTTCCTCCTGCATAGGTATTTTATCATTTTTCAAATTCTTAGCAAATACAATCCTCGCTGCTGTTAATACATTTACAATTAAATATTTCAACTCTTTGTTGTATATTTCCAGTATAATTCCCAATAAAAAGATCTCTGGTTTAAAGTCTATATGTTGTTTTATCATTTTTTCCAACCACGTGTAGATTTTAGTGCAATATTTCTTTGTGTCTGAGCATGTCCACCACATATGGTAATATGAACCAGGTATCTGATGACATTTCCAACATTTATCCGATTTATTCTTAAACATTCTCACAAGTCCGTTGGGGGTAAATGCTACCTGTAAAACATCTTATACAAATTTTCTTTATATGCAGTTGACATTGTCATTTTATAATTTTGAGACTACAATTTTTGCCACTTTTCTAAATCAATCCCATATCCAAAATTTCAAAATTTCCTCCCCAAGCAATCATCGTTTCTTTAAGTTGTTCTTCTTCCAGTTTAAATTCTAATAAATGTTCATAAAGTTTTTTAATTACCTTTTCATCAGTGCCCATCAAAATTTTATCTAAATCAGTCAACTTATCATAAATACCTTTTGTTTTAAAATAAAATTGTACTTGCAAATATGAAAACCAATTCATTTTTACACCTTGTTCTTCCAACGCTTGCATAGATTTAAGTTCACCCTTTTCACTCAATATCTCACCATATCTAACTGTTTGTTCCTTTTTATATGTTACTGGATAAGAAAAAGCTTCAATTGTAGATATCCATAATGGAATTTTTCAATAATATTGTCTTTTTATCTTCTCCCAGTTCAAAAACAGTGCCTCCCAAATATAATGTCTTCTAAAGTACCCCTGTGTTTTAGTTCCCTTATATCAAAGGAAAGCATGCCATCCTACCAGCAAGTCATGCCCTTCTGAAGTCAATAGTCTACTGTTTCTTAATATTATCCATTCCTTTACCCACATCAAACTTGTCGCCTGGTAATATAGCTCCCAGTTGGGCAAGGCAAACCCTCCTCTTATTCTTGCATCTTGTAACAATTTAAGTTTTATTCTTGCTTTCTTTCCCTGCCAAATATATTTCAACACAATTCTGTTTAAATCTTCAAAAAACTCTTTCCCTAGCCAGACTAGAATTGTCTGGAATAAATACAAAATTCTAGGCAATACTTTCATCTTAATTGTAGATATTCTCCCAATCAATGATATTTATAATTTTTCCCATTTTGTCAAATCTGTCGCAATCTGCTGTTTGAGTTTAATATGATTGTCCTTCTTCAGTGCACTACATCTTGGTGTAACGTGTATCCCTAAATACTTAACCTTTTTTGTGACCTGTATTTCTAAAACTTCTTCCAACTCTTTTGTCCTGCTAACATATTTTTTGTTAATATCTTTCTTTTATCTTTATTTATTTTCAAACCTGCTACTTTTCCATATTCTTCTATCTTTTCTATTTGTTTAGGTGCTGTTTCCAATGGATCCTCTAATATAAATATCAGATCATCTGCAAAAGCTTGTAATTTATACTCTTCCTTTTTAATTTTAATTCCTTTTATTTCTTTATCTTCTCTAATATTCCTGTTCAACACTTCCAAAGTTAACACAAGCAGCAGAGGCAACAGTGGACAACCTCAACTTGTCCCTTTTCTTATATCTATGGATTCTGTTAATTCTCCATTTACCATAATCTTTGCAGTTTGTTCATGATATATCATTTCAATGGCTTTCAAATTTTTTACCAAAGCCCATTTGTTACAATTGCAATAACATAAATCACCAACTCACATTGTCAAAGGCTTTTTGTGCATCTAGAAATCAAAGCCATTTGCTTTTCCTAATAATATTCTAAGTGCCTAATAATATTCCAAAGTGTCCAGAATTATTCTCACATTCTTTTTAATTTGTCTCTTTGGCAGAAATCCATTTTGGTCAACATGTATGAAAGTATTTAAATATCTTTTCAGTCTTTCTGCCAAAATTGAAGCGAATATTTTATAATCTGAATTTAATAGGGATATAGGTCTATAATTTTTAACTTGTTGCAGGTCTGTATCCTTCTTCGGTATAAGAGTAATATATGCTTCTGACCGTGTTTTTGGTATTCTTTTCTTTAACATAACTTCATTCATAACTTCTAATAGATGGAGATTCAGTATTTCCTGGAAAGTCTTGTAAAATTCCATTGGCAATCCACCTGGACCTGGTACTTTTCCAGCATTCTGTTTTTTAAGGCTTCTGTTAGTTCCATCATCATTATGTTCCCTTCTAACATCCCTTCAATGTCTTTAGGTATCTGAGGTAAATTCGCTTTCTGTAAGTATTGCTTAACTTTTTCTTGAATATTCTCTTGAAAATACAGTTTTCCAAAGTAATCTTGTATAATTTTTTTCTTCTCCTCATTTCCACAGCAAACATGTCCGTCTTCATTTATTAATTGATTAATCCTTCTTGATTCTCTTTCCTTTCTCAGTTTATAGGCTAGCCATCTGCCTGGTTTGTTTGCATCTTCAAAGTAATTTTGTTTAGCATTTTTAATTTTTTACACTAATTCCTCTTTTTCCATTAATCCCATTTTATGTTTAATTATATCCATTTTATTCTTAATGTCTTTTTTTGTGGGAACTTCTGTAACTTTTTTCCAGACTTTTATAGTCATACTTCAAAGTTTTAAAAGTCTTTTTCTGTTTCATATTTCTTTTCCTTGTATATTCAATTATCAAACCTCTTGTGTAGGCCTTCATCGTGTCCCAGAGATTCTGTCAAGAAGTATCCTCTTTTCTATTTTATTTGAAAAAGAAAACCAATTCTTTCTCTATTTTCTGTTTAAAGTCTTTTTCCTTTGATATCGTATTGTTTAAAGTCCATCTAGATCTCATATCCTTTCCAAATAACTGTCATTGGATTGTGGTCTGCCCAAATGCTTGGTTCTATTTCAATTTTTCGTATATTAGTAAGTAGTTCTGCTGACATCCATATCGTATCTATTCTAGACCATGATGCATGTCTATTTGAGTAAAAGGTATATTGCTTACTTTCCACATTTCTCTCTCTCCATGCATCTTTTAAGTTTATTTTTTCTATCATTTGAAAAAAAGATTTTGGTAATATCCTTCTAGGTTTCTTTGTTGATTTCTGCATTTTATAGTCCAACTGATCATTAATTATTCCATTAAGGCTGATCATTAATTATTCCATCATACAAATGTTAACATAGTTCAATTCAATTATTTTCATATGTAATTTCCTGTAGAATTCTTCTTGATTGCCATTTGGGGCATAAATTGCAATTAAAAGTGTTTTAACATTATTGTCCATTATTTCCACCATCAAAATCCTTCCGTCGTCATCTGTATAAATTAATTCTGCCGCAATTGTGTCTCTAATATATAAGACCACACTTCTTGTTTTTATTGTGTCAGTGATGTAAATAATTTCCCTAGTTTTTTTTTGTTTCAATATATATTCGTTGTTTCTTAATATGTACTTCTTATAGACAAATTATGTCAAATTTTAATTTCTCTAATTTGTGAAATACTTTCCTTCTTTTAGCAGCCAAATTAAGTCCATTTATGTTAATCATAATCTATTTCCTTTCATAAAAGAAAAGGATAAAAAGAAAAAGAAAAAAGAAAAAGAAAAAAGAGAAAAAAATAGTCTACAAAAAGGCAAAAATAAAAAAAATTACATTCTAATTCCTGGTTTGAAAAATCAAAATCAAAATTAAAAAAAAACCTAACTAGAGGGGAAGTAGAAAAGAAGGCAAAAAGTAACAAAGAATTCTAATGTAAAACAAGCCTCTGCCACCAAATATCCAAGGCTCTTTAATAAATCAGCAAAGTTTCCAGTTCAGTATCTTCAAGATCACTTCAATCTTTTTTCTTTCAACTTCAGCTCTGGACTCCAGCTATCTATAGTTCACAGATAAGCATTTGTGTAAGCAAACTGCTGTGCTCATCCCACTATCTTTTCCAGTGCAAACTCAGTCCTTGAGTATAACACAAATACATGAACAAGTAAAAGAAAAAAGAAAACAATGTATCCAAGCCTCTAGGCAGCAGTGCTACTTTTTTCCTTCACTTTCACTTCCCCCTCATATATCCAAAGCCAGGAACATTAAAAAAAAGTAAAATCTTTTCTTTTAAAAGGAAATAAATCTCAAATCAGAAAGAAGAGTCTTAATCAAGAACAAACTTTCAAGAGGATTGTTCAAAAAAGAGAAATAGAAACAGATATAGGAAATTTAAAAAGGACCAGTTCAGTTTAGAATTAGGAAGCTTCACCAAGTTCAAAATTCCAATAAAAAGGGGGAAAAAAACCTTTCACTTTAACTAGCTTAATCTCACCGCTTAAACTCTTTTCTCTTCACTTTTAATTCAACTTTAAGTCTTTCAGACTCTTCAAGAAGTAATAAGTAAAAGTTCATCTCACCAAACTGACACATTTTCTTTCAATCTCTTCCGTTCCGGAGCTGTCCCAGCTTCAGCAGCTTGAATGGCTGCCTTTCTGCTGCCAGCAAAAAGGGCCTTCCCTGGATCAACCAGGGACTTTGTGATGTCCCTGGGATCAGAAGGATGTGCCCTTATCAATCACCATCTCTACGGGACGGTTTAGGTCCGTCAAGACCATCCAGCAGCTGAGACATCGACGGCGATCTTGGAGGATCAAGATCGCATGTCGTACCGCCGTGATGCCAGCTCCGCCTTCCATAAAGTATCTTTTTTTTAGAACAGCGTGATCCTGGGTTATCATTTCTTCATACAGACATAAACTCAATACATATTTATCTTATACATTCTAATCCATATCTTATAACTATTTTTGCAACTTTTTCAATAGCTTTTTCCTTTCTTTACTTCCTATAGCCTTATTTTAAATTATCTCACTCCTTTCTTAATTCAATTACATATCTTTTTCTAATTTTTAAAATCTTTCTAATCAATGTTTTTATACTTTCATCTGTCCTGTTTACAATTTCATATTATCTTTTCTCATAAAACAATTTTTCTCCTGTAATTATTAGATTGGAGTGTAATATCTTTCTATCTTTTTTCAAATCTTGTTTAAAAATTTAAGTTACACCTTTACAGTTATAACATTCATTTTTTAACCCCTATTTTATAACACATACCTGTTTCAATCAAATTCTGCTTGGTACATTCCCTTAAAAATACACACTAAATTCTTAAAAGAAAAAAGTCTATATGTACATATATCTATGTATATATGTACAACAATAGTAAATGGAATAATTATTCTATTCAAGTACAGCTCTGCCATTAATATTAATAACAAACTTTTACATTTCTATTTCTTTTGACAAACATTACCTACTAATATCAGTTGTCTTTCACTTTAATCATCTATAGTTCATATTTTACTTATTACTGTCTATAAATAAAAAACAAAACAATAGTTATTAACAGTAGTTAATAAAATTATTATTCTTATTGAAATTCATCTTATCAACTGATAAAAATCTACCATGTTTCTTTTCAGTTTTTTTAACTTTCCTTTTAAATCATTGAGACCCTTATTCTCTTTACAAACAAATATTCCATTACACATCAACACAATTTTTTTCTATCACTTTAATCATCTAAACTTATTTCTAATGCTTTTCTATTTGTAATATAACAATGCTATCCCATGTACCCTTGCAGAATCCTCTCCTTAAGTTAAATTTTAACCATTGTCTCTGTGTCTTTTAAATAGGTTTATACCTTTAATTCTTGTATGCTTTTCCTGTACCTTTATATCTTGTTTCTGTCCTTTGTAGCTTCTTTTCTTTTCCCTCTTCCCTCTCTTCTTCTCCCTCCCCTTTTTATTCCCTTTTCTGTCTGATTCTCCCTTCTGTGATCCTCCCTTCTGCTTATTTCTGATATTATGATTGCTTTTCAAATTATTCTTTTTTTAGTTGTTGCTTCAATGCTTAAGTTTTTAACTCCCTTTCTCCACTTTCCCTTTTTTACCCTGCTTAAAGTTGCTTGGTCATTAAAGATGGCTTCTTCTGGTCCGGTTTCGCGTGGCTTCGGGGCAGCAGGAATTCGCGACAGCTCGCGATTCCTGCTGTGCTAGCCGTCGAGGTACCCCCGATCCAGATGGGTCAGGGGGATATGGCTGCCCTGTAGGGACAGCTGAAGAGAGAGGGGAGTCGGATAGGGGGGTGGGGGTGTCGCAGACCCCCCCCTTCTCCGGAAAAACCCCTTTTTCCCAAGGCGGTGGAGCGGCGGTCAGCAATGGCCGCCACGAAGAAGCCAGCAACCGGGTAAGATTGCGCTGGAGGAAATGAGAAGAGTGAAAGTGTTGTCTGAGCCGGGTCAAGTAACATCTTTCAAATTTGTTGGAACTGAGCTGTTTGAATTGCTGGAGGATACATTGTATCCCTAAGAAGAGCGAAAGCAGCGGAGAAGCTGTTAAAGGGAACTTTTTTTTTTCTTCACTCTCCCACCCCATGGAAACAGCAGAAATGTTTGGATATATTGGACATTGAAAGTGAATTGTTTTGAGAGTTGAAGCTAAGGGACAAAAGGATTCTTGGACATTGAAAAATTTAAGAAATTGGAAAACCCTTGTTGGAGGTATGGATTTCTGATTATTTAAAATTGATATTGCAAGTGGGAAGGGAGAGGAAAAAAAATTGGAGCAGAAGCTGAAAAAGGAGGAGATTGCCTAGAATCCCAAAGAAAGATATATGGTTATTGGACCTCTTTGATTAAACATTAACCCCAGAAAGAGAAAGAGAAGAAGGAAGAAAAGTATTAACTTTTGGAACTTTTTTTGAATTGTTTTTGATTAAAAATACTTGTGGTTGTTTTGGGAAAAGTTTCTCTTTTTATAATGGCATCGCTTGTGGATGAACTAAAGACTGAATATCAAAAATATAAAAAGGAAGATACTTTGGGCGCTTTGTTTCAATTCTTAGAAATGGCGTTATGTACTTATGAAAAGTTGATTACGCAGCAGAAGGACTGGGACAAGGAAGAAGAGGAAGAAGAAGCCATCTTTGATGAACAATGGGTCCTTTCCGGAGAGGAGGAGAAAAAGGATAAGAAAAAGGGGATTTTAAGAATTATAAAAACAACCAAAGAAGGAAAAATGAGCGAAAAGGTGGAGGCAAGGTTAGAAAGCAAAGGAAAAGGAGTAAGAAAAGGGAGGAGGAAAAACAAAGGGGTAAAAAGGGCAAGGAGAAGAATAAGCAAGAGAGAAAGGGGGGGAGGAGAAGCCTCAATGGGGGGAAGCAAGATCTAAAGAAAAAAAGTTTATTTAGAGACAATGGGTGAATTTAATTTAGGATAAAAGAAGGATTCTGGAGGGTACATAAGATTGTGTTTTTATATGTGTATTTAGAGTATAAAATTCATTATGTAATTTTAGAATCTTTTAAACAGAATCCCAAGAAAAATTGTTATACGAAGTACTTTTAAGTTAGGGTAATGAGTTATAGACGTTACTCCAATTGGTGTATAGAAGTATAGTAAAAGAAAAAAGATGAATGGATAGTTGGAAATAGAACAGACAAAGAATGTTATTGAAAATGGTAATAAGATATGAAAGGATATATAAAGGTTTTGTTATGGTTTTTTTTTTGGATTTTGTATATTGATAAAAGGCAATAAAATTTTAATTAATAAGAAATAATTTGGATGAAAAGGAGAAGTAGGGATAAGATATGAAGTTAAATAGATAAAGTATTGATACTATAATTTGGAATTGTTATGTTCTATTGGTTTTTTATTATTATTTTTTCCTAGAAAAGAATTTATAAGCTGTTATGCCTCGATTCTTTGTGCATTGTTTTTATAAAATTGATAAAAATGGTTTATATATATATATATAAAAAAAGAAAATGATAATAAGATATGGAAGGATATACAAAGTGAATATGATGTTTGAATTTGTGTCTGTGTGAAGAGTTTTAACCCGGGATCAGACAACCTTCAGAAAAGATCTTTTAGTTTTGTTTATGTTTTGTGTTTTGTATGTTTGTGTATTGTGTTTTCTGTAAAATTAATAAAATTTGTTTAAAAAAAAAAAGATGGCTTCTTCTTCATCCTGCCCTTTTTGTTCTGCTAACATTTCTTGTTGTTTTTCACAGTTCAAAATCTCCATTTCTAAAAATTGAAATACGAAGCCAAAAGATCCTCTTCCCTTTTGTGCGTCTTCTTTTTGTTCTTTAAGTCTCATTTTTAATTAAATAACCCCCAATTGATTTTATTTTGTTTCATTAGGATCCACCATCCAAAATTCCAGGAATCATCCAATAATCCAAAACTGTTTCTTGCTTCTTTTCTGATTTTCTCTTTCCATGGGCTTTTTATCTTGTAACAAAGTTTCAGCTACAATGTATCTTTTGCAAGTCTTGTTAAAATTCCACTATTGATTTTTTTAAGTTCCAGGTGGTCTCCTCCATTTTGCAGATTCCACCCTCTTGTTTCCTTTTTCCCTCCTCTGCTTTCTTTCTTTTTTAAAGAAAATTTTTAAATTATCCAAGAATTTTTATCCCTTTGACACTTTATTTTCAGCTAGAAATAGCCTATTAATGTCAAAGTGGATTAGTATCAATTTCTTATTTGAATCTCTTCTTCTTAACATTCCAAGTCAATTAAAACTGTCAAAATGAGAGAAAAAAAAGCCAATTCTGTTTCCTTTCCCTTTCTCTTTTGCTGCTTAAGAACTTTTTTAGGAATAGTATTAGTCTTTAAAATTCAGGTTCCAGGTACCTTAAATAGATGTTCTCCATTCAACCCGGTCAGTCAAACTTTCTCCTTTAAACTTCCTCCTGCACAATCTTATCCGGTCAGGTTCTTTTTTGAGGTGGCCATTTCTGACCACCTCTGCAAACGCCTTTGGGAAAGGGAGTAATGGCCAGCCCTGCTGATGGCTCCCCCTTCTTCACCACCTCTATGGGGTGGCTTCAGCCCCAAAGCCAGGCAGTTCGGGGCACTCCAGCAGTGAGCATGGATCAAAATTGCACACAATCACGGATTTCAGTCCATTGCTGAAGAAGCCTGAACTGGAAGTCTCCCAGAGCTGGAATTGTTATGGTCCCTTCTCCTCTTGCTATCTCTCTAAGAAGTGACAAGTTTCTAGACTTCTAGCTCCAGTCCTCCAGTTGTATATCATGTGCAAGTTATACAATTCAATGTAAGATTTAATATATTCAGGTTACATAAAAAGGATTATTTGTACCAACTTCTCCCTCCTCTTCTTCCATTGAAGAATGGCAAATACACGGATCTGACACCCAGTCTATATGTGTACTTTTGGTTTTTCTTGCCTCTTTACTTTTCTCTCCATTGAATTTCATTTTATTAGTTACAGCCCAGTGTTCTAGACATAAGAGTAGTTTTTCCCCAAAAGCCATCACTCTGCTAACAAATAATTCCCTCAACACTGTTAACTATTTACAAAGTGTGCACTACTATTACTGTTAATCTCATCACTCCTTATCACCCATCCCCTCCCATGTGTGATTGTAGGACTGTAACATTGTCGCTTGTATCCTTACGATTTATTTTGTCTGTTTCCTAGTATGATTTGATTGTTGATTGTACCCTATGACTATCATTAAGTGTTGTACGTTATGATTCTTGATTCTTAACAAATGTATCTTTTCTTTATGTATACTGAGAGTATTTACACCAAGACAAATTCCTTGTGTGTCCAATCACACTTGGCCAATAAACTATTCTATTCTATTCTATACATGCATTGGTATCCTTATTAATTTTAGGTGGCTGGGTACAGAAATGTTCTGTCCCCACTGTTCAGTTCAAATGTTTATCCAGGATATGTGTGAATTTAATGCCAAGTAACTCAGTCCCTTTCTTTGATGGATGCAAACCATCTCTTTTGTGCAGTTTTTCATTGGACCAACTGCAGACATCATGACTAGTAAAACCAAAGCCTTCCCTTTTACATCACTCCTTCAGCTGCACATTAAACTCTGCTACACGCTGGCCTTTCCCTTTTTGTTCCTTGTTTCCCTTTTTGGAACTGTCATTTGTCAGAAATGGTAAAGGGTCTCCTGCTTGGGTGGGGGGTTGGACTAGATGACCTACAAGGTCCCTTCCAACTCTGTTAATCTAATCTAACCTATGATGCACAGGCTGTTCAGTGTGCTGACCAAGGGACCAACAGGCTGCAGCTGCTGCCAGACACTGTCGGGCCCCTGTATGCACGCTGCTTCTTGTGCGTGCACTGGGGGGGGCACCCAGATGGGCTAATTACCTTGACATTGTGTGTTCTGTCTCATCTGTATCCACAGGTGAGAATCCCAAGTTCAGATATTCAAGCAAGCAAAACCAGATCCAAAAGAGTTAACTGCCTTGTTTTCACAGTTCTTGGCAGTCTTCCTGGAATCCGTCTGGCAATTCTGAACTGTCCATAAATCACAACGCTGCAGCCATACGCAATTCTTTCACACCAATAATACACTTTGCTTCGAGCGAGGGAGAGACATGAACAAGCTCCTGAAGGGGTGTGTCAGTCTCTTTAATTAATCATTGGCTTGACGTCTCTTTTCTAATTGAGATTGACGTCTCAATCTTCTCCTAGTCCTAAGCATCAAGCCAGCATCCGGCAGTTTCATCATCGCTTGAAGCCTCTGGCACATTTTCCTGATTAACAGTTAACACCTGAGGTACAATCAGGGAGGGAGTTCCAGAAGAGGAAGACGCCTCTGAAACTTCTAATAAATCAGACTCATCTCTCAGATTCAACTCCTCCTCCCCCAGACTCCTCTCAACGTCACTCAATAATGCAGGCTCAAATCTCAATGCCAGATCTTCTTCATCACTCGAGCCTACATCTGCTGACGGACCAGGTTCAAACCTCGGAGGCACAACATTGTGTTTCGCCCAAAATAAGCCCTATGCTTATTTTGGAGCCCCCCCCCAAAATATAAGATAGGTCTTATTTTCAGGGAAACAAGATATTACCTTTTGTGCATTTGGGTACAGCCATTTAAGACAATAGGTTAAGATTCTCTATACCTAGTGTCTCTTTTTTATTTCATTGTTAAACTAGTAATTTCCAAAATACTTTGATTTGTTGTTGTATTTAATTCATAACTCATCTATACTACAATGCCTTTATCGCCATTGAATCTAATAGGTACTCTGCTTCTACCAAGCAACTATAGATGTCTATAGAGATTCTCAGTTATCCAGATCATGGTTCTCCCAAAGGTGTCTTTTCAAAAGATAATTGGACTTTTTTTTGTTTTTTCTTAGGGCACTTTGTTTCTCATCCTAGAAGCTTCTTCAGTTCTGACTGAATAATGGATAATCATCTTGGTTGCTCTTCTCTGCACTTTTTCTAGAGTCTCAAAATCTTTCTTATAGTGACCAAAACTGGATGCAGTATTCTAGGTGTGATCTTACTATAAGGCTTCATAGATTGTATTACTACCTCAGCTGATCTTGTTTACACCCTTCTGTTAATGCAACTTAGGGTTGCATTGGCTTTTTTGGCTGTCACCACACATTGTTGGCTCATATTTAATTGGTTGTCCACTAAGCCTCCAAGATCCCTCTTACAGTTACTGCTATTAAGCTTGGTTTCACCAATCTGTATGTGTACTTTTGATTTTCTTGCCTAAGACTTTACTTTATAAAATTCAAAAATTGAATTTTGTTAGCTAGGACCCAGTGTTCAAGTCTGTCAAGATCCACTTGGATCTTGAGCCTATCTTCTAGGGTGTTAGCTATTCCTGCCAGCTTAGTATCATCTGCAAATTTGGTAAGTTCCTCTTCTATTCCTTCGTGTAAATAGTTTATGAAGATATTGAAGAGTACTGGGCTTAAGATGGAACCTTGTGGGATTCAATTTTTTTTACTACCGGTTCTGTGGGTGTGGCTTATTTGGTGGGTGTGGCTTGGTGGTCATGTGATTGGGCAGGAGTGGCCAACTTGATGTAACTCATGTCAACAGGTGCCTTGCCTGGCCTCTCCTCGCCTCAAAGAGATACAATTTTCCTCTCTATTTATTTACTACTACTGAATATCCAAAATACACTAATCCTATGTATGTATGCCATATGTGTACATACATATTATATAGTATAGTGTGTGTATAGGCACACAAAAAGATACATCTACTATATATATTGTATGTGTATGTATACACACACACACACGCACACACACACACATACACACACAGAGCTCTTCTAAAACTATACACATTCAACCTCACTGCGTTTGGAAAAACACACCTATAGTCCACTTTCTGACACACATTTAACTATAACTTCTGTACATTAGTACATTGCACACACCTTCAGATTTATTTTGCTAGCCTGCATATGACTGTTAGACCCAGGAGATGTCATGGATTGAGTAAATGTGGTGAAATTTACTTAACAACGCTCTGCTTAGTAACCAAAATTTTGGGCTCAATTGTAGTCATAAGTAAAGGACTATCTCTGCCTTCCTCTGTATGGCAGCCTTGTCTTGGTAAACACCTCAGCCAATTTTCCTCTCTGTTAGAGGCACCAAAATCATTCAGATTCCAAATGATATAAGATCTTCTGCTGGAGCAGGGGGTTGGACTAGAACATGGGTCTTCAAACTTGACGGCTTTAAGACTTGTGGACTTTAACTCCCAGAATTCCTCTTCCAATCATGTTAGCGCAGAAATTCTGGGAGTTGAAGTCACAAGTCTTAAAGCTCTCAAGTTTGAAGACCCTTGGACTAGAGGAAGACCTCCAGCCCTAGATTGCTATGTTGTTTCAAAGAGTTTTCTGAAGCCAGGGTGTCAGTCTTCAAGATTTTCTTCCTTTGCTTTGCATCTTTCGGCTGTCAAGTGTAACGGGGGGGTGGGGGGGGATATGGTTATGGGAAGCGAGCTGGAAGTATTACAAAACAGAACTGTATAAGTTGAGGGGGGAAGGTTCTTGCTTAGGCTTCTATCCTATGCTATGCACAGCTGCAACTCTTTATCTAAATATGTCAAGGTCAACGGGCAGAAGCCTCATCACCACCTGGAGATGCCCACATGATGATATACACAACTTTTAATTGGATGAGCCAATTGAACTATTGGGGGTGGGAACATTGCCATCACTTTGTGATTTACGCGCTCATTTTCTCAGATTCAGAATTCTTTTATTGCTACCACTTGATTTCCAGTAAAAGATATATTTTCTCTAATTAATGGAGTCTAAGTATTTCTTTCTTGGATTTTGAATGGAGCACCAGCTGACATTATTCTGAATCTGCACTTTACCAGCCCACCCGGAGAATTAATAGATTTTCTTCCGAGGGGGTCTGAACACAATGTCTAATCCAGCCAGCGACCAAGAGGACCTGGGGGTGACTGGAGGACCAGATTCCCTGCTGTTAGAGGCGGCAGGGGAAGCCAACTTGTTAGCAGAATTAAGTTTTGGCAAAAAACCAGCTGTAAAACCCAAATGGTCCCTGGGAGTCTGCTGGAAGGATCCTGAGGAAAAGCCTCCTCCAGGAGTGACCACTACCCATCGGCGTGGAAGAGAAGAGCCATGGCAAGAGAAGGAAAGAAAGAATTTTTTACTAACTCAAGCTATGCATCTTATAAATGAAGCTATCAGAGAACCTCAAACTGATCAAAGGTATTAGGGAGAGGAGGGGGAGGCAGCCCCAGCCAGAAGAATCAGAGCAGCCACCCCCATAAATCAATCTGGGCCAGCGCAACAGGCAGCAGCAGCCCAGGGGCACCCGGAGGGGGGAATAATTGCCAGAAGGTGTAGAACTCCAAAGGTGCCTCCATTGGAAGTAAAATATTGGGGGGGGGGGGAATCCCAAGGAGTTAGGATTCTTCCTGGCACAAGTCTGGAGCCATATGGAGGAATATGGAGAGGATTTTTCCTCAGAAGCAGACAAAGTTAGATGTGTTACAAGGGCTCTGGAGGGAACAGCTGCAGAGCGGATGGTGACTTTGCATAATGATAATGCCCCCCAGCTGATGAATTATGACCTGTTCATGACTGCGCTGCAGGCCAGGTTTGAAGACCCATTTGTTGAACATAAGGCCAGAATTAGGATGAAGACCATAAATCAGGGGCAGAGATCAATGGCCAACTACACCCAGAAATTTAGAGAGCTGGTATGTCATATTTGAGGCTGGTCCCAGGGAGCCCTGATAGAAGCTTTTAAAGATGGGTTGAATGAAGATTTTTATCAAAGTTGTATTGCCAGAAGAGACCCCAGTGAGCTGCAGCTGTGGTACGTGCTGGCAGCAGAGGTGGAAATTGATCTGACCCGAAATAGATGCCGGGGGGGCTTGGTTGGAGTAAGTAGGGGCCCCTTAGAAACCGCCCTTCTCTTCTGCTTGGCCTCTCTTCTTTATTTTTCTCGGGACACTCACCCTTTCAGTGCCCCTCCTTTTTAGAAATGGCACAGTGGTTGCATCCCAACCCTGATCTACTTCCCCTTGCCTGGCTACTTCCCCTATCTTTAGGGGCCCACATCATAGCGGCTGCCATTAATTCAGCCTTCCTTTGCATTTTTTGATCCTTTTTCCATTCCTCCTCCTTTTCCCTGTTCACATAGACTTTTCGTGCCACTTCCATAAGCTCACTCATTGGTTTACCTAGGGCCCCCTCAAGTCTTTGTAACTTACGTCATATGTCTGGGGCACTTTGGGAAATGAATGCCATTGCCAACATTCGGGCATTTGCTGAATCAGTGGGATCTATGGGGGTATACATGTGATATGCTTCAAGGAGACGGGTGTAAAATGCTTCAGGGCTTTCAGTGGGTTCCTGTAACACTAGGGATGGTTTAGACATGTTAATTGTGGGCTTTCCTGCCAGACGGATAGCTCGGACCACCAGTGACTGGTAGTCCCTTATATGAGCCATATGGTTGTAAGGGTTCCAATTTGGATCCTTAGATGGGAAATGGGCTTCTACATGTTCTGCTAAATTCCTGCCTATTATAACATCAGGCTTTAATATTTCGTTTGCTGCATTTTTTATTTTCTCCCTTTCCTCAGGATTAAACAAGGTCCCCATAAGCTGTTGGAGATCCAACCAAGTGGGATTGTGAGTGTCCACTATTGTTTTCACTAGATCTGCTATTTCAGTCGGCCTTTCACTAAAGGGACCATAGTATAACTTCCAATTGAATAAATCTGAAGTGGTGAAGGGCATATGTTGGAAGAACTGGTAAGTGACTGAGGCAGTGGGGTCCTGTTGGTCAGTCACCAATTGGTCAACTCGCCTAAGTGGTGCTACTAGGGAAGCTTGTTCAGTCTTTGCTCTCGTTCTAGCTGCCAGAGGTTTGGCTTCTTGCTTAGGGGTTACATGGGAGATTACCTGAACTAGAGTGTCTGTAGGTGAGTTGGCCTGGGCTGAGCGATCAAATGTATCTGGCGGGTCTCCAGGGCTTCTCATGAGTGGGGACATCTGGTCTAGTTGAGCTATCAATCCTGATACCCCTGAAGATTCACTTCCCTCGGATCTACTACTCAGGCCAAAGGGAGGTACATATGGGGGTGGGGGTGGTAGCTCCTCCAGGCAACTGGGCAAGACCTGCATGATTTTCCTTTCCTTATTTAGTGACAGATTGCAGGACAATAGAACGTTGCACTGCTGCATTTTTAGCTTTTTAAGCCATGGGGGAGGGTGGTTTAGTAGGTCAAGCCAGACATCAATGTAAGGAGCCTGATCTGGGTCTCCTAGTGAGGGGTGAAATACTAACTGATGAACTTTTACTGCTATAGGGATGTCTAGTGTACCTGTGGGAGGACATCCAAACCCAAATGTTGGCCGTTCTCCCTCACAAAACACCTTTAATTTGTGCCTATTCCACTTTAAACCATAATCCTGAGATTCGTATGCTTCCCTAAAATGGTTTAACATCGCTCCTAACGGGGTCAGGGGCTTACTCTCTCCGCCACCCATGATCCACCCAGGTCACCAGACAAGACAAGTGGGGAAAAGGTTTTGGAGAAGAGAGTATGGGGTCCCTCCTCTTCCAGGAACACCAAGGATTTCCACACACTCACATCCGACCCAGGGAGCTGGATATGCACGGTCTCCAATGGGAACTGCGGACGCCACTCACTTCCTACTGGTCCATGGTGCTGGACACTCACAGTCGCCAATGGGAATTGCAGTAGTCACTTCAACCATTCCTGACAATTCCACCCACCTTACCTTAAGAGAGGGTGATCAGTCCTCTCCTCCGTCCCTGCTTACAGGGAGGGATTATTTCCCAAATCCAATACTTGTTCAATACTTGCCTGCAGGCATAGTCCTCCTTCCACCAGTCGGCTGGAAGATGTCCTGGTCTCCTCACCTTTCACCAGTGGTTCTTGGGGGGTGTCAACTGGTGACGCCAGAACAAGGCAGTCTCGGGAAGTCCCCTCAGATTCAAAGGACCGATGGTGCCTAGGATGTTCCCTTCAACTCACCAAGCTGCTGGCACCCAGGGTGGACCCTCCAGCAGGCCTCAGGGCCCCTCCTGACCCATCTGGGTCACCATTGAATGTAGCAGAAACTGTTGCTTCCAAATCAGGACAAAAGACCAGGAAAGGTTGGAGAATACAGGGTTTATTTGTGCACAAGGTTCAGAGCATTAGCATGGCAAATTCTCAGCACCCAGTTCTTCCTGATCTATCACTTTTATGCACATAATGACCTCAGGCTAGGTTGGGGTGGTACTTTTATTACATTTTACCAAAAAAGGAGAATAACATACATGCTTGTATAGAGAAAATATAGAGGAAGTGAAAAAATACATTTTTCATTACTCAGTTATCTTACACCATCTGTTATTTTCCATGCCCACCCTTTCTCGCGGGAACATAGCTAGTTCCTTAGTTCAGCAACTTTGTGGCTTTGCACAATATTTTTATCAGAAGCAAAGTTTAGAGTCAGGGTCAGGGGTTCCCTGATTCCTGTTTAAATGTATATGTCCTTCCTTGGTAACTTTCCAGACTGATTCACTTAAATTCTAGCATCTTGCAAAAGTTTTAACTTTATTCTTGCTTTCTTACCTTGCCATATATATGTCAACACAATTTTATTTAAATCTTCAAAGTAATCTTTTCCAAGCCTAATTGGAATTGTTTGAAACAAACATAAAATTCTGGGTAATATATTCATCTTGATTGTTGAGATTCTCCCTATTAGTGAGAGTTGTAAGTTTTCCCATTTCGCCAAATCTAGCGCTATCTGCTGTTTAAGTTTAATATAATTATTCTCTTTTAATGTACTACATCTTGCTGTCAAATATATCCCCAAGTCTTATCATGACTTGAATTTTCAATAGGTCTGCCAGTTCTTCCTTTTGTCTTAATAGCATATTCTTTGTCAAAATCTTTGTCTTATCTTTATTTATTTTCAAACCAGCCACCTTTCTGTATGTCTCCTTTCTATCAATTTTGATGCTGTTTCTAAAGGGTCTTCTAAAATGAAAACTAGATCATCCGCAAATGCTTGCAGCTTAAATTCTTCCTTTTTGATTTTCATTCCTTTTATATTCTTTTCATCTCTAATATTTCTGTTTAACACTTCCAAAGTTAACACAAACAACAAAGGTGATAGTGGGCACCCTTGTCTTGTTCCTTTTCTTATATTAATAGAGTCTGTCAGCTCTCCCTCTATCATTACCTTTGCCGTTTGCTTATATTGCTTGGATGAATAGCTTCTATTGCTTGGATGAATTTTCTAGAAAAACCCATCTGTTCCAATAGTAATACCATGAATCGCCAATTCACATTGTCAAATGCCTTCTGTGCATCTAGAAATATCAAAGCCATTTGTTTTTCAGGATGTGCCTCGTAGTATTCCAAGGTGTCCAAGATTACTCTCATATTATCTTTAATTTGTCTCTGGCAGAAATCCATTTTGATCAGGATGGATAAAATTATTTAAATATTTTTTAAGTCTTTCTGCCAATATTGAAGCAAAGATTTTGTAATCTGCATTTAGTAAAGAAATAGGTCTATAGTTCTTAATTTGTAACGGGTCGACCTCCTCTTTAGGAATAAGTGTAATATAGGCTTCTGACCATGATTTAGGTATCTTCTTCTTTAACTTAACTTCATAACTTCTAGCAATGGAAGATTCAACGATTCATGTAATGTTTTATAAAATTCTGCCAGAAGTCCATCTGGGCCTGGTGCCTTTCTATTATTTTGCTTCTTGAGTGCTTCAGTTAACTCCACCATTGTTATGTTGCTTTCTAACATTTTTTCAGTCTCTTTAGGTATCTGAGGTAAATTAGCATTCTGTAAGTACTGCTTGACTCTTTCTTCATCAATATTCTCTTGCATATATAATTTCCCATAGAAGTCTCGAATGATTTCCTTCTTCTCATTGCTACCATGGCAAACTTGGCCTTGGTCATCTATTAATTGCAATATTTTCCTTGATTCTCCTTTCTCAATTTGTATGCTAACCATCTACCTGGTTTGTTTGCATCTTCAAAGTAGTTCTGTTTAGCACCTCTAATTTTCTGTGCTAATTCTTCTTTTTCTATTTGACCTATTTTGTGTTTAATTATATCCATTTTTAGCTTGATGTCCTTTTTCTGTGGCATTTTCTGTAGCTCTTTTTCAAGTCTTTTATGCTCATCCTCTAGGGCCTTAGATGCTAGCCTTTTCATAGTATTCCTTTTACTTGTATAGTCTATTATCAAGCCTCTAACATATGCCTTCATTGTGTCCCATACATTCTGAATTGATGTATCTTCTTTTTTTGTTTTCTCTAAAGAAAAAGGCCAATTCTTTCTCCATCCACTGTATGAAGTCTTTTTCCTTTAAAATAGTATTATATATCTAGATCTTCTTTTTTGTCCTTTCCATTTAATTGTCATTGGATTGTGATCTACCCAAGTGCTTGTTTCAATATTTATTTCTTGAATGTTAGATATTAATTCTGTTGACATCCATAGCATATCTATCCTGGACCATGATAAGTGTCTATTTGAATAGAAGGTGTATTGTTTAGTTTTAGCATTTCTTTCTCTCCGTGTATCTTTTAAATTTATTTCATCTACCATTTTAAAAAAAAAGATTTAGGGAGAGTCTTTCTGTTTTGCTTTGTTATTTTCTGTGCTGTATAGTCCAATTTGTTGTCTACAATTCCATTAAAATCTCCCATCATAACTATATTAGCATAATCCAGTTCAATGATTTTCATATGTAGTTTTTTGTAGAATTCTTCTTGTTTGTCATTCGGAGCATATATTGCAATCAGGAGTGTTTTCATATTATTGTCCATTATTTCCACCATTAGTATTCTTCCATCATCATCAGTATAAATCAATTTTGCTGGGGGGGTCTCTTTGAGATATAAAACCACTCCTCTTTTCTTATATTGGGTCAAGGAAGTAAACATTTTCCCTAATTTTGGCTGTACCAACAATTGTTCATATTGTTTTTTAATATGTACTTCTTGTAGACAAATTATATCAAATTTTAATTTCTCCAATTTATGAAAGGTTTTCCTTCTTTTAACAGCTGAGTTGAGTCCATTTATATTAATTGTAATTTTTTTTTCTCTTCCATGGTTATATTTTATAATTAGGTTTCGCAGCTCTCATAGATCTTAATTCACGTTGTTCTTTGGCTTCCACTTTTCCACCTACTGCGCCTTCTTCTTTTTCAATTGCCATTTGACAGTCCTCTTGGAATTCAATTAATGAGATCTCTTTTTCTGCTTCTTCCTCTTTCCTTCAAGAAAATTTTGTATAAAATAATTCCGCTTTCTCAATTGAGTCAATTCTGTGTCTCTGTTCTTGACATGTGAACCATAAACCTTCTGGAATCAGCCATCTGTAATTCACCTCTTTTTTAAGTAGCATTTTAGTCAGGAATCGGTATTCTCTTCTCTTCTGGGTATTTGTTTCAAGACCACAATCTCCTTGTCTTTGTATTTCAATGTTTTCTCTTTTGCCACTTGCAATATTTGCATTTTAATGGCTTTCTTTGTAAATCTAATGTGAACTTCTCTTGGTAAGCTATTTCTCATCGCATATCTTGTGAAAACTCAATAAACCTCATCTGTTCCATCCATCATCTTCTCTTGAGTTATTTCCAAAGCTTCAGCCAGTATTTCTCTCATTATCTCAGCTAGGTTTTGTCCTTTTTCTTCCTCTACATTTTGGAATCTAAGATAGAATTCTGATCTATCCATCTCCCATCTCAACATACCACTTTTAACTTGTTCAACCACCATTAATCTATTATCGATATCTCCAATCTTCTTGTCTCTTTGTTTATCTTCTTCATTTTTTTGGAATCTCTCATCATACTTCAACATCATTTGTTAGATCTTCTCCACTTTTTCATCGGTTTTCCCTATTCTTTGTTCAATGTTCTCAGTTCTTTGTTCAATGTTCTTTGTTCGATGTTCTCTATTCTCTTTTCAATATTCACTGATCTTGCTTGAATATTTTGAATTCCTTGCATAATAATCTGCAGATTCACTTTTTCTTGTTCTTTTTCTTGCTTTAACATTGTCTGTATTGAATGTTGTCCTCCAGATGGTGGAGAGGAAGAAGTAGAAGTTGAAGAACCAGGAGCTGTAAATTTCCTACTCATTTTAAGCAATTCAAAATCTTCAGGTTCTTCTAAACCTTAATCCAATTATGAAGTAACCAATTATAGTTCAAAATAAAAATAGTAAAAAAAAGAAGCCCAATAATAATAAGAAAAAAAGAAAAAAAAGAGGACAAAATTTCTTCAGGTTCTTGTATACCCTAATCCAGTCAATAGTAGGATAAAAAAAAAAGAGCTTAAAAAGAAAAAGAAAAGGGAAAAGTTCTTCAGGTTCTTCAACACCTTAATCCAATTGAAATGTCTCAAATAGAAAAAAGTGCATAATAAACCAAAAAGGTAGATAAAAAAACAAAAATACCAGGAGAGGGGGAAAAAAGGCTTTTAAAGCTTTCCCTTTAAAATAAAAAGCAAATGTAGAAATTGGACTCCCCCCCCAATAAAAAAGAAAAACAAAGACAAGCTCCAACAAACCCCAAAACCCAAAGAGTTATTACAAAAAAAAAGATTAAAAAAAATACAATAAAGCTGGTGAGGAGGGAAAGCACAACTTGGGAAAAGTAAAAAGGGCACACTGCACTTTATTTAATTACCCAAGGCTCTTATTATAGCTCTCTTCTCCAAAAACTTATCACCTCCTCCCCCTACATTTCAACACCAGATTCCAGCTGTTGATAGAAACCCAGAAGAGCACCTGCAATAATACTCTCTCATGCTCTTCCTTCTATCTTATCAAATAGCAATGTCCTTGAAAAAGAGTCTCAGTTCTTTCTTTCTCAGCTTTGTCTGGTCATAGGGAAAAGAATATTTTCAAGCCTCTAGTTGGCAGTGTTACAAAGTTTCTTTGCTCTCACTTTCCCCCTCCTTTTCCGAGCAGGATTTAATGAGAATTAATTAAAAAAAAAAAGATATTTTAAAAAAATGAATTAACTAAAGGGAGCCTCTAGCCTAAAATATTACAAAATCAAAAAGAAGAAAAAAAATAGATATGAACGAAAAAACCAGTCCAGTTTCAAAATACAAGATCGTATATAGAAAAGCCAGCAATGAGAAAAACAAACCAAAACTTTACTTTGACCTGTTTAAAATCGCCGCTGTCAAAATCTGTCAAAATTTTTACAGATTCTTTCTTTTCCTTAGGGTGTCCTTTCAGATCTTAGAGTAAAAAAAAGTTCTCACCAAACCAGCACACTCTCTCTTTCTGCTCTCTTCCGTTTCGGAGCTGTCCCAACTTCAGCAGCGTTAATGGCTGTCTCTTTGCCGCTGGCAAGAAGAGCTTCTCCTGGATCTACCAGGGACTTTGTTGTATCCTTGGGATCAACAGGATGCACTCTTCACTTTCACTGTCTCTTCAGGATGGTTTAGATGTGATAGGACCGTCCAGGAGCAAAGATATCAGCAGCGATCTCAGACCTCCAAGATCGCATGCCGTATTGTCGCAATGCCAGCTCCGCCCTCCCTGAACTCCAACCTCTTCTGAAGAGAGTGAATCCGAATCGGAAGACTGTTAAGCCTGTGTTCCCCAACCAGGGTTAGGAGACAAGCTGAACAGAATGTGCAGCGTTAGTCAGATAGGCACACAGATAAATGTGTGAGATAAGTTTGTATGTTAGTTAACATACAGTAAAAATAACAGATACGCTTGTGCTATCAAAAATATAGTTTATTCCATTCAGATTTATAGCATAGTCAAAATAATAGTCCATTAGTCATGTATCATTTTAGTCAGTCCATTCAAGGATATTCAATTAGCAAAGTCCGTGTAGAATATCCAATGTCAGTTCACTTACAAATAAATCAGTCCTCTCACCGTTGATAAGATCAACAGTCCGTTCTCTCTCCTGTTCCAGTAGGAGAAAAACGCAGTCTTCAATCCATCCAGTAATTAGGGATCATCAAGCCAGAGAGAGAGCTGCCGTTGACTTGCTTCTTTTATGGTGCTTTTACAACCACTCCCTTAATTACATTCTTGCTGTTAAAGTTACAGACACTTTAACGAACAAACCATGATAACATATTTATTATTTTACCTAAACCAGTTAGGGTAAACAATGTTATCCCTAACATTCTCCCCTTTTGGGTAATAATAATAAATAATCATTTACACCTTTAAATTATATTTGTTACAACTCTCTTTAAACTTGATTACTCCTTGAGCTTTTGTAAACTGGTCTGCAATGTTTTCTTCTGTCATGCAGTATTCCAGTTTAATTAGCCCATTCTTTACAGATTCTCTAACATTTAAGTATCTTAAATCAGTATGCTTTGATCTAGTTTTTACAGCAATATTAGTAGCTAACTGTATGGCTGCCTGGTTGTCCTCGTACACAATAATGGAATCTTTAACAGTTACACCCATGTCTCATAATAACTGTTTGTACAGAATTAATTCAGTGCATAGTAAAGACAGACATGAAAATTCCGCTTCCATCGTGGACAAGCTAATATGCTGTTGTCTAATTGACCTCCACCCTATTAGTGTCTTACCAAATAATATAGCCATCCCAGATGTTGATTTTCTAGTGTTTATGTCAGTTGCAAAACTTGCATCTGCATAGGCACTAAGACTCAAATCACCCTTTGGTTCTATATACAATGCATGGTTCATTGTTCCTTTAAGATATCTTAAAATTCTCTTTAATGATTGCCAATGACATTGATGTGGATCTGAATTAAAACGTGCCAGCTGATTAACACTATAAGCTATATCTGGCCTTGACCAATTGCTTATATATGATAAGCTACCAATCAAAGATTGATATGTGGACTTATCAAATTTGGGACTTTGATCATCAGTTTGGCAAACTTCCTGACTCATTGGAGTCTTTGCCGGTTTACAAAGTTCCATTTTAAACGTTTTAATTAATTGGCAAATTTTATCTTCTTGAGATATCTTAAATCCATTTTTTGTTTTGTTAATTGTCAATCCTAGATACCTTTTAATTTCACCTAAATGCTTTAATTTTATCTTTTTGGCTAATAATGATATAATCTCATTAGCTTCATTATTAGTCTTAGTTATCAAAGCAATATCATCTGTAAATAATAACAATAATGACACAGTTCCATTATTTTCTCTTTTAAACACACAAGGATCTGCTAAACCAGATTTAAAACCTATATTGTTTAATTCTTTCACAATATATTGGTTCCATTGATAGCCAGATTGTTTCAATCCATAAAGACTTCTTTTTAGTTTCCAACAATCATTACTATTTAATTTATTATCTTTTATAACAACTGGCTTTTGTAAATATATAGTGTGTTGCAAAGGTGCATGCAGGTAAGCAGTTTCTACATCTAAATGGTTAATGATATAGTTTTTCTTAGCTGCCCACACTAATGCTGCTCTTAAAGATGTTGCTTTAAGACTTGGTGCGAAAACTTCATCATAATCAGATGCAGTTTGATTAAATCCTTGAGCTACCAACCTAGCCTTATGGGTAACAGTCCCATCATTTCCAGTTTTTACTTTAAATATCCATTTGCACCCAATGGATTTTTCTCCTGGAGGTAATTTGGCATCTTCATATACTTTCATTACCTTTAATGAATTTAGTTCCTTTTCCATTGCCTTTTTCCAATTCTCCTGATCCTTAGCAGGATACATCTTAAGTTCATCTACACTAGTTGGAACTTTAGTTACTTGGCAAACTATACTTGCTTGATACTTATCAGGTGGTCTAGTTACACGTGTGTATGTCTAGGTATTACAGGACTTACAGGTGGACTTTCATTTATTAACTCTTTTTGATTAGCTAACTCTTCCTGATCAACTGTTTCCTCTTGTTCTGGTCCTATTTGTTCTTCGTGGACTTCTTCTTTAATTGGACTCTTCTTATAACTAGTCTGTTCTTTCTGCCTTTTGTATGGTTCAATAATTATTTCATTATTTAAATCTTGCTCTAATCTATTCCATCCTACATGTTCTAGGAATTTTGCACTAGCACTGGTGTAAACTCTAGATGTACCTGGTTCCCAGAATCTATAAGATCTATGATTAGATTCATATCCTACAAAAAATAATCTTTTAGCTGTATGCTGTCCTTTTTGTCTGAGTTGTGAAGGGATATGCACCCATGCTGGTGCACCAAATGTGTGCATGTAACTTAAATCAGGTTTTGTACCATGCCACAGTGTGAATGGTAATTCACTTGTTGTTGAATTAACAACATTATTCAATATATGATTACCACACATTATTGCTTCTCCCCACAAATTGTCAGGTAATCCTGAATCAGATAACATAGTACGTGCCATTGATTGCAGTGTTTGGCCTCATCTCTCTATAAAGACATTATGTTGTGGCCTATATGGTGCAGACTTTTTATGTTGAATACCTAACATCTTAAGTCTATTCTGGAATTTATTATTTGTAAATTCCGCACCATTATCTGTTATAAGAGTTACTAATTTCTTTTTAGTTTTCCTTTCAGCAAATTTTATCCAATTAAAGAGATTTTGATACGTTTCAGTTTTGCTCTTCATTAAATAGCAGAACCCATATCTAGAATAGTGGTTCATTATACTTAATATGTATCGAGCACCTCCTACACTTGGTTTTTTAGGACCTATTAAATCGGCAAATACTACCTCTAAAGGCTCTTTGGTAGTAAATCCATCAACTCTATTAGCCGGTATGACCTTGCTTTTGCTTTGATTACAAGCAAAACATTGCAAATACTTATTACAAGGTTTCAAACTTATTCCTTTAGATAGTTGAACAGTTCTCTTAAGCATTTTAAAATTTAAATGCCCTAGCCGTCGGTGTAACAAGTGAATACATTCATCATGAGGTTTCTTATTATCATAAACCGTGTTAGCCACCTCTAAAACATTATCATTTAACACATATAATTCACCTCTTAAAGATGCAGTAATTTTCTTATCTTCTTTCTCAATTATGCAGTTATCTCCCCTAAAGGTAACTACATATCCTAGTTTAACCAAAATTCTAACTGAAATTAAATTAAACTTAAGTTGTGGTATTTATAACATTTTTACATTCTCTTTTATGAAAGAACAATATGCTATACTTTGATCTTTAGCTTTCAGTTTCCAGCCATTGGCTAACGATATTTGCTGTGTACTCTTGGACATTTTAATAAAATTTTTGTTGTCATTTGTTCTACAGTGGGATGCTCCACTGTCAATTACCCATAAATTATTTTTTACAGCTCCGTTAATATACATGGCTAACTCTAAATTTTTATTTATCTTTTGATAACTTTTAGTATTCTGGCCAGTGTTCTGGCGCTTTGCTTTTTTACAAAATCTTGCCAAATGTCCTCTTCCTCCACAATTAAAACACTTTTTAATTACATATGCAGTAGGAGATTCATTATCTTCTTTTTGAGGTTGCTCCCTCCTTAACTGATCTCTTTCAAGTCTTCTTCTGGCCTCTTCAATCAATCTGCCAGTTATATCAGTTAAAGTTAGACTTTCCTTAGGCAAAATTTCAAGGGAAGTGATGTAGTTATCATAACTTTCGTCTAGTGAAGATAGAATTATGTATACTTGGTGTAGTTCAGAGAAAATAAGTTCTTTCTCATGCAGTTCTTGAAAAATGCTTTTCATAGAATTCAAATGACTAAGCATATCACCATTCATTTGGAGATGCGTCCTGAAAAGCTTCCGTGTTAGATTTATGTGAGCACCAACGTTATCTCAGACATAAATCCTCTTCAGCTTCTGCCAACACCCAACAGCCGTTTGCTCTCCACGGATATGAACAAGTTGCTGGTCAGACAGTGTTAGTCCTATTATGCAAAGAGCTTGTTTATTCTTCTGCTTAAAGTCTTCTATCTTTTGATTATCTTCCTCAATCTCTGGATCCCATTCCTCTACATTTGGTGGGTTTTCAATTATCTTCCACAGACCTTCTCTTCGTAGAAGTAGACTACATTTCATAAACCATGATACATAGTTTGTTCCATCCAGCTTGGATATAAGGGACAAACTTTGTAGATTGACTTGTGCCATGTTTTCTTATATGGATATAAAACTATAATTAATAAAACACAGCTGTCTGTTTACTGTAACATATAATGACACAAACTCTCACTTTTTACATAAATCTGTTTTATCCTAGTAAAACTGATTTTGCAGCCTCTGGGCCCATAACCAGTGTCAAGCCTGTGTTCCCCAACCAGGGTTAGGGAGACAAGCCAAACAGAATGTGCAGCGTTAGTCAGATAGGCACACAGATAAATGTGTGAGATAAATTTGTATGTTAGTTAACATACAGTAAAAATAACAGATACGCTTGTGCTATCAAAAATATAGTTTATCCCATTCAGATTTATAGCATAGTCAAAATAATAGTCCATTAGTCATGTATCATTTTAGTCAGTCCATTCAAGGATATTCAATTAGCAAAGTCCGTGTAGAATATCCAATGTCAATTCACTTACAAATAAATCAGTCCTCTCACCGTTGATAAGATCAACAGTCCGTTTTCTCTCCCGTTCTAATAGGAGAAAAACGCAGTCTTCAATCCATCCAGTAATTAGGGATCATCAAGCCAGAGAGAGAGCTGCCGTTGACTTGCTTCTTTTATGGTGCTTTTACAACCACTCCCTTAATTACATTCTTGCTGTTAAAGTTACAGACACTTTAACGAACAAACCATGATAACATATTTATTATTTTACCTAAACCAGTTAGGGTAAACAATGTTATCCCTAACAAAGACGACTCACTGGTAAGTCCAAATAAGGGCCCTATGACCATTCCAGTGAGATTAAGGGTACCCACGTCAGGAGCCAAAGGGGAAATGTTGGTCTTGTTGGACTCTGGGTGCACAAGGTGCGTAATCAGCTTGGAGGTAGTAGAGAAAATGGGCTTAAGGCTAAAGACTTTAAAAATGCCCATAGCCTTATGCCAACTGGATGGATCGGTAGCTGGGGGCGGCCCTGCACATTTCATAACGGAACCAGTAGAAATGACGATGGGGAAGCATAGAGAGACTTTGTGTTTTATTGTGGCTCTGGGGATGGATTGCCCCCTAATACTGGGTTTGCCTTGGCTCCAGAAATGGAACCCACCCCCATTGACTGGAGGAGGGGAGCATTGTGCATACGTACTGACCAACCCCCAGAAGGGGAGGGGCAATCTCAACTGAAACCTGTTATGCCTCACCTGTATCCACAGGTGAGCAATCACAATTCTGAAGTTCCAAAAATATAAGCAACCAAAACCAAACCCCAACCAAGATAACTGCTGAAGTTTTTCCAGTCCTCAGCAGTAATTCCGATATCTGTTTGGCAAACTTGAAGTGCTTATAAATCACAATCCTTCAGAGAATCTTCACAGGACTTTCGCTCTAACAAGACACTGCTTCTGGCAAATTTCTCAAGCCAATCCGTTTCCTTTTATCCTCTAAGGGGGCGTGTTAGTCTCATTAATTAATCATTAGCTCGACGCCTCTTTCCCAATTGAGATTGACATCTCAATCTCCGTCTATTTCTCACATCAAGCCAGGATCCCTCAAAGTTCTCCTCCTCGCCTGAAACATCTCACACTTTTTCCTAATTATCTGCCACTGGCTGCTGCATAATCAGAGAGGGAGACTCGGGGGAGGTAGAAGACTCTGACAGCTCCAATAAATTAGGTTCGTCCCTCATAGCCAAGTCCACTTCCTCATTCTGGTTACCCTCAAAATCACTCAGCAATGCAGGCTCAAATCTCACTGCCAGGTCCTCTTCACTCGAACTCACATCTGCCAACGGAACAGATTCAAATCCCGGAGTCACAACAGAAACCCAAGAATCCCACTGAGCTGGCCTCCACTGGCACCAAGAATCTGATGGGGGAAGAGAAAATTCCAGAGGAATATTGGGACTTAAAGGAGGTATTCAGTGAAAAGGCCTCGGACGAGCTCCCCCCATCGCTCAACAGATTGCAGCATTGAAATTTGCCAGGAGTGAAACTCCCAAAACCAAAACTGTACTCGATGACACCGCGGGAGTTAGAAGAGCTGTGGTCATTTATTGATAAAAAATTGGAATATGGTTTCATCCAGCCTGCTAGGCCCTGAGTAGCAGCCCCAATATTGTTCCATGAGAAGATGGCTCTTTGCGTTTATGTGTTGACCATAGAAACCTCAACACTATTTTGGTGGAGAACATGTACCTCCTCCCCTTGATGAAGGATATGTTGGCCCACTTGCCAAAGGGAAAATTTTTACAAAACTCAATCTGGGAGAAGCATACTACCAAGTTCAAATTAAGGAAGGGGATGAATGGAAAACTGCTTTTAACTGCCCAATGAGCTGTTTCCAATTCAATGTTCTTCCATTTGGCCTACAGGAGGCCCCTGCAGTATTAATGCAAATGATCAATCAGGTGTTGCATGAACATTTATACAAAGGGGTGTTGGTTTATCTTGATGATATTCTTATCTGCATGGAGACTCATGATGAATATGTGAAACTAGTGTGGTCAGTTCTGGAAAATCTGCAAGCTGCTGAGCTGTACGCAAAGTTGTCCAAGTGTGAATTCCACCAGGAAAAAATTGATTATTTTGGCTATCGCATATCACATGACAGCATAGAAATGGATCAGGGGAAAGTTTGTGCCATTTGGAATGGGCCCCTCCCCGCACCAGGAAACAACTTCAAAGTTTCTTGGGATTTGCTAATTTTTACCATCAATATATCCCTGCTTTTGCGAAGATTGCAATGCCTATCACAAATCTCCTAAAAACCAAAGGGGAGGTGAAACCAAAGCCTAGTAAACCACTGGAGTGGTCCATGGAGTTCAAGCTGCTTTTGAGAAGCTGAAACGACTGTTTGCTGCTGAACCAGTACTCAAGCACCCAGACATGGACACTCCTTTTGTAATCCAAGCCGATGCAAGTGACGTAGAAGTTGGAGCGGTGTTACTACAAGCAAAGGAGACAGGGACTCTGCAACCATGAGAATATACTTTCCGTAAACTAACTGAAACCAAAAGAAGATGGGCCATCTGGGAAAAAGAAGCTTTTGCAGTTCGCTGGGCTCTTTTAACCTGGAGGCATTTCCTAGAAGGGGCAAAACACCAATTTGAGGTGTAGACAGATCATAAAAATTTGGAGGCTTTGAAAACACCTCGGAAGCTGTCTCCCAAGCATGTTTGCTGGGTGCAGTACTTTAAACGCTTTAATTTTTCATTGAAGTACATTCCAGGGGGGAAGAACTTCATGGCGGATGCTTTATCTAGATTACCTCAATATAATAGTGCTCGCCAAGAAGTGGTATGGCCTATTGTCCCAACCAAACAGTTGGCAGCTCCAGTGGTTACCAGAGCCCAGAAAAAGAAGGAAGTTGATTTATCAAATGATTTAACTGCACAATTAAAAGAAGCTCTAAAACTTGATGATTGGTTCCTTGCTCACTCAAATAACTGTACACTTAGAGATGGATTGGCATGGGTGGGGGCCAAATTATATGTGCCAGCAAAGCTGAGAAACCAAATATTATAGCAAGCTCATGACTCTAAGGCTGCTGGACATTTTGAATTCGTGAAGACCTTACACTTGGTTAAAAAGCAATTTTGGTGGCCTACCTTGAAAAAAGACACTGAGACTTATGTGGCTAGCTGTCCTATCTGTGCCTCAGCCAAACGGCCTCCTGGTAAACCAACAGGCTTACTACAAAATGTGGCTAGACCAACTGCTCCATGGAAGGAAATTTCTATGGGTTTTATAGTGGAATTGCCTGAAAGTGGGGGAAATACAGTTATTTGGGTTGTAACAGATTTGTTTTCCAAACAGGTACATTTCATACCTTGTCTGAAAATCCCATCTGCGAAAACGTTGGCTAAACTGTTTATTTTACATATCTACAGGTTACATGAGGTTCCTGAATGCATAATCTCAGATAGGGGTGTCCAGTTTACCTCAAACTTTTGGAAAGAGTTCCTGAAGTTATTAGGCTCCTCTCCTCCCACTTTTAGGGAAAGTTATGGGCTGGGAAAGTGCCGCCGTGGCCATGTTCTAGGCACCAGCCACACAGGTCCACCCCATAGCCTGGTGCCCTGGAGGGACTTGCCCAAGCAAGTCCAAGAGGAGTGGTGCAGCAGTCAATGGGGTGGACCTGCATGGCCGGTACCTAGAATGCAGCCATGGTGACGCTTTAGAGAAGCAGAGCAAAGCTGAAGGTTAGTAATTTTCACTGCAGAAAGCTTACAACCACTGCATCTTTTTGCCACTTCTTTGATGGCTGGAACTGAGCCAGGAGTAGCAGCTGGAGGATTCTCCTGCTGGCAGAGGTGGCAGCTGGAGGATTCTTGACAGGGGGATGGAAACATGTCAAGATTCAGCCAGGAGTCAGAAGGCAGCTCCTGTGTCCTGCCTGTCCCTTTTTGGTCCCTCCCTCCGCATCGAAGTACCTTAAAGGGGCAGCCTGGGGTGGCTGCTTTCTGAGCAGCAGTGGAACAAAGGGAAGGGAGGCAGAAAAGTTTGCCCAAGTCTTCTCCTTCTCGGGCATACACAGAGCTTGAAGGGCACCAAAGGGACTCATTCATGTGCCTTCTCCTTGCAGAAAGTCCCGGCCTCACACGTGCACGTGAGGTCCTGGGACCTTCTGGTAGAAGATGGTGCGTGAACTACCAGCTTACTTCTGGCTGGCAAAGTAGCAGCAGCTGGGACTTGCCTCCCTCTTCTTTGCACCAGGTGCCCCCATTGCCTGCTGCACTAGAGTGGAGGTACTTGGCCAGGCAAATGGGATGCACATGCATGGCCAGTGCAAAGAACAAGGCGGCAATGGCATTGGGACTGAAGCTCTTTTTTGGCGCATTCAAAATGCAGAGGTCGGTAGTATTTGGTGCAAGAAGCCTCCAGCCAGACAGCTCAATTCTGGCTGGCAAAGAGGCATCATGTGGGAGGCTTCTTGCACCAAAAAAAGAGGCAGCAGCTGCAGGCATCTCACAACAAGGGGGGATTAGATGTGGGCTGGTGGGGAGCCCAGCAGCTCTCAGCCCTGGCTTGCCTTCCCTGGCAGCCAACCATGGGAGGAAGGTAAGGTTGCAGCCATGGATGATAAAAGAGGCATTTTTAGGGGAGGAAGTGAGATTAAGGGCTAGGCCAGGGCCTGTGAGGAGGGAAAAATGGGCGACGCATTGCGCTTAAGGGAGAGCTGGTGGTGAGTGGGCGGTGGCTCCGGGGCAAGGCTGGAGCTGGGGAATCATGCATTCCCCAACCCAGCTGAGGCAGCCAGCGGCTGCAGGGCCTCAGGGAATAGTGCGCCCCTGGGGCCCCAGGCCCCGCCCCAAGGTGAAGGGTCAGCGGGCAGCATGCATTGCTTACCTTTGGTGAGCTGAGCTGACCAGGCATCAACAAGGCAACTGGCGAGGCAATTAGCTGGGCCACATGGTGAAGGCAACATATATAGGGCGGGAGTGGGTGGGGCAAGCATTAAGCAACCGGAAAAGATGAGTGAGCAGCAGCAGCCAGAAAGGTTGAGTGGTGACTGGGCAACTGGGTCGGGGACGTGGCCAGCCAGAAGTCACTACCACTTCGGAGACCCATGCCAAACCCTTGCTACCGGTTCGCCTGAACTGGTGCGAACCGGCTGAAAACCATCATTGTTGTGATACCCCACGGTTTACTTCCCTCCATATAAAAGTAGTATCATTAAGGACTATTTGTTGAGTACGGTTTGTCAGCCATACAAATCCATTTGATGATGATGCTATCTATTTCATTTTTTTCTACCTTACAAAGAAGTAGGTTGTGGTCTAGTTTGTTGAATGCCTTGCTGAAATCTAAATATATTGTGTCCACAGTATTTTGCTGCTCTTCAATTTAGTCCCTATGTTGAAGAATGAAATAAGATTGGTTTGGCATTATCTGTTTTAACAAACCCATGCTGACTTCTAGTTATTACTTTACTCATTTCTAGATGTTGGCAGATCTGTTTTTTAAATTATCTTTTCCAGTATCTTCCCAGATATTGATGTTACCTGGGTCTGGTTCCCTCCCCTTTTTTTGAAGATGGGAACTACATCAGCTCTTTTCCAGTCCTCTGGTAGTTCCTTGGGGCTCCAGGACTTTTGAAAGATGTGATATAGTGGATCTGAGATGATAGAACTCTGGGATATAACCCATCAGATCCCAGTGATCTGTATTCATCAAGATCAGACAGGTGTTCTCTTACCATTTTTTTGCTTATTTTATTTCTAGCCTGTCTTTTACAGTTATGTTTTTGGTAGGTTGGACTATAGTGTGATAAGCTGTAGTCTCTCAAAATAACCCAAAACCCAAAACATACATTAAAGTCTGGTAATGCCTTCAACTTAAACTTCACTGTTTAAAGTCACAAAAGTAAATAATGAGGCAAAAGAAAAACCAAAACAAACCGGGAGAGTTCCGATGCAAGCCAAGATAATTACTCATACAATCCAGGAAAAGTAACGGGGAGAGTCCATGGGAAGAACGCCAACACAGATAAACCTCTTTCAAAGGAAACAATTAAACTTTGACTCCAGCAACTCTAACTGTGTAGTTACAAACTTGTATACATAGCTCCCAGCTGCAAGCCACGATCATGGTAATCTCCTATTGAGTAGATCTCACTTTTCCCTGATCCTCTCCTCCCTGTGTGACCTAGGATGGATAGGGGATGGGCCTGGATCCTCCTCTGACTGCTCAGAGGCTCCTGCACCACCTTCCCCAGCCTCCTCCACCACTTCTAGAGCCACATTCCCACTCCCTGTTGGCTGTTCCTCTTCTTCCTTAGAGTCAGTCTCCACCAGGGGCATGACATATAGTTTATTTTTGCATGAAGATGCAAAGAATGAATTAAGCAGCTCTGCTTTCTCTCTACTGCCTGTTACTTCCTTGGCATCTTCTCTCTAGTGGACTGATCGTTTCCTTGATTTTTTTTCTTGTTATTTATATGTTGGAAGAAACTTTTTAAAAATTACCTTTGACTTTTGTTGCAAGTCTTTGTTCACTCTGAGCCTTTGCAAAGTTGTCAGCTAGGTTGGTTAGGAACCTATTCAATTTCTCACTTGGTGAGGAATTAGAACTCACTTTAACATTGCTCTTGGAGCAGGGGATTGGAGTAGATAACCTCCTAGGTCCCTTCCAGCTCTGGATTGCTGTGCTGTTTCAAAGCATCATCTGAAGCTGAATCTAGTGCCAGGGTTTGTGGTCCTTTCTTCCTCTCCTTTCTCTCTCTCTCTCTCTCCCTCCCTCCCTACATCCATATCTCATTCACTTTTCCTTCCCTCTTTCTCCCTTCCCTTCCTTTCTTTTTTCCCTTCCTCTGTCTTTTCTTTCTTTCTTTTTTCTTTCTCTTTCTCCCTTCCCTTCCTTTCTTTTTCCCTCCCTCCCTCCCTCCCTCCCTCCCTCCTTTCTTTCTTTCTTTCTTTCTTTCTTTTTTCTCTTCCTTTCCCCCCTCCCTTTCTTTCTCCCATCCCATCCCATCTCATCCCATCCCTCCCTCTTCCTTTCTTTTTCTTTCTTTCTCTCACCGCACCCTCCCATGCCCCGTTTTGGGCCTAGTAAGCCTTCCTGCAGCCTCCTGGGAGCAAAAACAGGATGTGTGCCCCCTGCCCCATTTTTGGCCTAACAAGCCTCCCTGGAGCCTCAGGAGAGCCAAAATGGGGCATGCGGTCCATGCCACACCGCACTGCACCCTGTTTTGGTGCTAGAATGCCTCCTTGCACTTACCTGGGAGCCAGAACCAGGTGCATGGGGATTCCTGGGTGGGGTGGGGCAGGGCAGGGCAGCTGGTCTTTGGAACTACCAGTTCACCGAACTGCGTGCAAAATTAACATCCAGTTCACATGAACCAGCCTGAACCGGCTGAATCCCACCCCTGAATGTAGTGGTCCTTTACATACAGTGCAACTCAGCCAGTTCACACCTATTCAAATTGGCTATAAAAAATATCTTGCAGAATGTTGCAGAAAGAACAATCTGATTTAAATAAGCATGCAATAAGTTTAGCAAATAATTGAATACAAGAAAGCATTAATTATATTTTGGCCATAGCAACCATTTCTTCCCCCAAAGCCAATGTTTTCAAGGCAATTTTATGTAGTCATGAATGAATTGGTGGGTGTCCGATTTGTGGCCCTAGAGCTAGTACCCCTGATCTAGAATAAGGTTTCTTTGAGCACTACCTACCCCCAATTAATTTGATGAATTAAAACAAATTAAAACTGTGTTTACTCAGAAACTTTTCAACTGGAACCCAAAGTGTATTTAAATTTATAATTCAAGTTACATTATACAATATGTGTATTAATTGCATTAATCAATAAATGGGAACATTAACATTGTATGTAAACATTTTTTTCTGCTCTGCTTAATTAAATAAGAAAAAAAATCCCAATCCCATTCTCTTAATGGTCTCAGTCTCATGGCTAAGAATATTTCTATGAAATATATGTAAGAAGCATATTGCAGTGTTGCATATTTTCCATGACCCTGCGACTATTTGGTATCATATATTGATCTATGTAGACTTTCAAGATTAGAAAAAGCAAAGGAAATTATTTTGCCTGCAAAATAAATGTACTGTATTTCAAACTGTTGGAAAGATAGTTTGAGCCTTTTTATAGCAAAACCTATTTCTAACAGTCCCGCCCCATTTCATGAAAACTAAGTACTCACACTGCTGCCTTTGCCCCTTTAAAGTACTGCAGAACAAATGTGCACATGTATGCACACACATACATGGGGGGAGAAGGGAGAAAGAGAGGGGAGGGGAGAAATGGCTGATGCTAACAGCTGAGAATTATTCCTGAATCTAGATGGAAGAAATTTTAGGATGATTATTTGTAGCATTTTTTTAAATTTTTTTTGGTCGAGCTTTCTGTTAGTTAATAGTTTTTATTGAAGACAAACACATCCACATCCAAAAGGTGATTGAAAACAATTCTGTGTGTTTAGTGTGTGGTTATAATCAGGGGTGGGATTCAAAAATCCCAGCAACTGGTTCTCTGCCTGGTTGCTGGGTGGGCATGGCCAACAGGAACTTCTGGGAGGGCTATTTTTCACCTTCCCCAGAGTCTGGAGGCTTCCCTTGGGCCTCTGGGATGGCGAAAATGTCCTCCCTGGGGCTGTGGAGGCCCTCTAGAAACCAGAAACAGGCCTGTTTCTGGACTTCCAGAACTTCTGGGAGGCTCATTTTTCATCCTCCCAGAACCTCTGCGCAGACCCTGCACTTACCTGCATCCAAAATGCGTGGAGACTCTTGGGAGGGGAGGGGTGAGGTGGGCAGGGCCACCCGGTCAGTTCAACTACTAGTTGAGTGAACCAGATGTAAATTTAATATCCGGTTCACTCAAACTGGGTCAAACCGTCTGAATCCCACGCCTGGTTATATTATTTTTATTTTGTTAAATGTTTTGAAAACAAAATCCATTTCAAACATGCAATAATTCACTTTTCCTTGGCTACTTCTTTACAATGTGGTCTTTAAAAAAGTCCTATAGTTAAAATGTGTGTTAGGATTCAGATAAAAGTACCTTATAAATACAGTGACCATATTTTTTTGGATAAAAATAAAAAAAACCTTTAAAAGATGTGTTGGAAGAAAAATGCCTGTGTTCGTTTCCCAGCTGGGATATAGTCACGGATGCCGAGAAGAAATGGATTCAGAAGCCAGCTGCCAGAAAGCGGAATTCTTTTTTTAATTTTTTTTAAATACATTTTATGTAAATATAAACATTAAAAACAGTGAACATGGTATCTCTTCTTTAACATATTTCTGTCCAATCTCTTTACAATTAGAAAGAAAAAAGAAGTTAAGACATATATACATTTTTGTATATCATTTTTCCAAATTCTCTTTTATTCCTTTTTATCACTTTTCTATTTATTTTCAAATCTATAAACATCCTTTCATGTCCCTCCATCTATAACATTTGTTCCATATTTTATAATATTCTAGTTCATCTCACTCTTTCAATTCAACTGTTAGCCTGTCCATTTTGGTGTAATGTAATATTTTCCCAAACAAGGAGTCTTCACTTGGAATCTCCCTTGCTTTCCAGTTTTGGGCTAAAGTTATTCTTGCTGCAGTAATTATGTGTATAATTAAATAAGTGTCAACTTTATTTACATTCCCCTCCATTATGAAAGCAGAATTCTTTTAATATAGGAAGGCAAGAAGCAAAAGTGACACAGCTTGAGTGTTCCTGGCTTGCAAGCAGTTTGCGGAGGCAACCCATGCCTTCTTATAACTTGATTTTCCTTTGAAGCTCCTACAGTTTGATGGTTTTGATGTGTGCCTTTGATTGAAGCGATCATCCTGGATCCTGTCTTCCTGCCTTAATGGGTTAATCCCAGGACGTTTGTCTTTCCTATCCTGGGGGTTAATCCTGTCAGGGAGCAGGAAAAGGGGAGTTCTGGTTTTGCCTTGATGAATTATTTTTAGCTTGGGTTTGAGTATTTTCCAAATCTGCTTTGTTATTTCTTGTTGTGAATGAATAAATGTGTATGAATAAAGTTATCTTGAGCTTGGAGTCAAGTGCAGGGTTCTGGCCCTGCACTTCTGATTGGCTGTTAAATGGCGAGATCGGATTGGTCCGTTTTGGAGAATCTGATAGGCCATTAACGAGCCATTCTCATTGGTCAATGGAGTTAGTGCTCCAAGGTTTTCATTGGTTGAATAGTTAATAAATTGCCTATATAAGGAAGGCTATATCAGCCATTGTTTGAGCTGTTACACCATGTAAATAAAGGGTTGAAGTTCACCATTCACCTGGCTCGTCTCCATTTCTTCGCACCCATGCTCCAAACATAACACTGGCAACAAAGGTGGGATTTGGAGACATCAGAACTAACTGAACAAAGAAGAAGAAAACCGAGCACGTGGCTGAACGCACAACGGTGGAACCATGTCCGGCGGTGTAGTACCACCCGCTCCATTCGACCCAGCGCAAGAAGACTGGGAAGCCTACATAGATCATTTCCAAATGTTCTTGGAAACCAATAGCTTGAAGGATGCCACAACCAGAAAGAAATGAGCAGTATTCCTAACGCATTGCGGGCCAACCATATTCAAGATGGCCAAGGCACTAGCGAAGCCGGCTGAAGTAAAGACGATGGACTGGGATGTCCTTGAACCCATCCTGAGGGCCCGCTATGTACCGACCATGCCAACACTCGTAAGGTGGCACGAGTTCTACCAAAGGAACCAGCGGAAAGGAGAAAGCGTTGCCGATTTCGTCGCTGACCTCCGAAACCTGGGTGGCCTCTGCGGGTTCGCCGACCTGGAAGAGGCTTTCAGAGATCGAATAGTTCTGGAACTAGATGCACTATGCTTGCAGAGCAAGCTGATGGCGAAAGGCAACATCAGCCTTGCCGATGCTATCACCGATGCTACTGCAGCAGAAGCAACCAGGAAGTTGGCTGCCTAACTATGCCGCAACTGCACTCCGGTACACCAACTGACCCGCGACATTTCACCCAAGTCAGAAGGACAGTCCTTGATGGCCCACCATGAGGACCTCTCTTCGTCGTCAGACAGCGACGAAGAAGAGGTCCATTGACTGCGGTCCCTACCCTTGAAAGGACTGAATGGTAAAGACTGCAATGATGACACTATTAAAGCCAACCTCTTTAACACATTCTTTGGCTCAGTATTTGTAAACAGCAATGGATCATGCCCAGTATTTCCTAGTCGAACCACAGACAACTACAATGATCTAATACATATCGATTTTACAGAAGACAATGTTGAAAAAACACTACGCAATCTAACATCATATCTATCTATTGGACTGGATGGAATATGTGCCTACTTCTTTAAAAAGCTATCCACTGCCATAGCTGAACCTCTAAGCATAATCTTTGAAAAATCTTTCAGGACCAGCTCCTTGCCTAACCTATAGTCACAAGCCACAGTCATCCCCATCTTCAAAAAGGGAGACCTCAGCCTAGTTGAAAATTACAGACCAATCTCTTTATGCTGCATCACCTGTAAAGTCATGGAATCAATTATTAACCAATCCATCATCCTTCACTTTGAAACAAACAACCTACTCTCTAATAAACAATTTGGTTTCAGGAAAAAAATATCCTGTAATCTGCAACTCTTACACTGCAAAAACATATGGACTACACAACTTGATCAGGGCAAAGCAATACACACAATCTACATGGACTTCTGTAAAGCCTTTGATTCAGTGTACATGATAAACTACTCTTAAAACTAAAATCTTATGGTATCTCTGGACACCTGCATAACTGGATAGAAGCATTCCTGTCAAACAGACAACAATTGGTCAAAATTGGGAGTGTCCTATCAAATTCTGTACCTGTCAACAGTGGTGTTCCCCAAGGCAATGTTCTAGGACCAACTCTTTTCATACTCTACATAAATGACCTCTGTGATCATATTAAGAGAAATAGCTTTACTGATTATGTAAAGCTATTCAACACCACAGACAATACTGCTACCCTTCAAAAAGACCTTGACTATGTATCAGAATGGTCAAACAAATGGCAACTTCAAATCTCAACAAATAAATGCTCTGTCCTACATATTGGCAAAAAAATATATCAGAAAATAAAATACAGGCTGAATAGTCAAGACCTTGCTGATGATCCAAACTCTGTTAAGGATCTTGGAGTACTCATCTTTATTTATCTAAGTGCTAGAGCCCACTGTAACTACATAGCCAAAAAGGCATTAAGAGTTGTTAACCTAATCTTATGTAGCTTTTTCTCTGGTAAATATTACACTACTAACTAGAGCATACAAAACATTTGCTAGACCAATACTTGAATACAGCTCATCAATCTGGAACCCACATTACATATCTGATATTAACACAGTTGAGAAAGTCCAGAAATATTTCACAAGAAGAGTTCTCCACTCCTCTACTCGTTGCAGAATACCTTATGCCACCAAACTTGAAATTCTAGACCTAGAAAACCTACAACTATGCCACCTTCAGTCCTATCTAAGTATAGTATATAAAATCATACATTGCAATGTCCTACCTGTCAATGAATACTTCAGCTTCAACCATAACAACACAAGAGCACACAATAGATACAAACTATAGGTTAATCGCACCAAACTTGATTGCAGGAAATACGACTTCAGCAACAGAGTGGTCAATGTCTGGAATACTCTACCTGACTCTGTGGTTTCTTCCCCAAACCCCAAAAGCTTTAACCTTAGACTGTCTACTATTGACCTCACCCCTTTCCTAAGAGGTCTGTAGGGGGCGTGCATAAGCGCACCAACGTGCCTACCCTCCCTGTCCTATTGTTTCTTTTTTCTTTTTTCTTATATGTATCCATATATTCATAACTATGTTTTTACTTATACCTATTATCTTGTAAGCAATTGACAAACCAATATAAATAAATAAAATAAAAATAAATAAACAACTAAATTTACCTCCAAGTATCTCTGCCCTTTTCTCCCTGCCGTTTCCCTCTTTTAATGCTTGGCCGGAATTTATCCAGCATTCTATTGATGTCTATTGTATTGCTGTTTGTCGCGCCGGAGAAATAGGAGCAATGCACAATTCGGTCATCTGTAGTCGCGCCCACTCGGCTTGGGCTACTGGCGGGTCAGCAGCCGTCAGGGTAGCAGCGGAAGACCATCACGAGGGCGTCATCCAGGCTGCGGACCCGTACGCTTCCTTTTCTTACCCCTCCCTGCCTACTCGCAATCCCTCGGGGGCCGCGCCTGAAAGGCGCTTCTGCATTGTCTTATACGTCTGATTTTTGCAATGATGAATGGCGATCCCAGTAACAAGGAACCTGATGATGCAAACGAGTCTCACGGTAAAGGCACTCGCTGCTTCCAGGCGCAGGCTGACAGAGATGCGCCCCGCCGCTGGAGATGTGACCCCTTGAAAGCGTCCTCCGAGGCAGCGGCAGAGGCTGCACTATGATAGTGGACCGGTAACTGCGGTGGACCGCGCCTTTTTTTTCTTGTTTCTTTTTGCCTGGAACCATTGGGTGTCCCGCCTTGGCCCAGCCGTAGCGGCGCCAACACGGCCGATTTACTACTGTTTTCCCGGGCGGCAACTGTTGAGAGAAGAAAGCGGGGAGGAGGACGGGACCTACGGGGAGAGCCTCCTTTAGCGTAGGCGAGCAATTGAAAGGGGTTCCTGTCTTTTTGACGTTATGAGTTTTGAGCCTTTGATCTGATTTAGACTAGCGTTGGCCCACCCATCGGTATCAAGCCGGCGTTGCCGCCCACCAGCCTCGAAAGCTTGCTGGCCGTGGGTTCGTTCCCAACAGCCCTCGTCACTTAGCTGTAAAGCAGAAAGGGAAGGTCTCTTGTTCCCCAGTTCAGGCTCCAGGCTGTACATTCTAGAGAATGATCAGATTGCTTTACTTGGGGTTCTTTATCCGTTCTTTTTCAGGCATCTCTCAGTCGGTTGCGATGAAATTCCGATTTGTAACAAGAAATCCATTTGTTCTAGTGAGTTGAGATGCTGCTGTCCTGGATACAGCATCTCCTGCTTCTGCAGTCATGGTAGCATTAAAAAAAAAAACAAACCTATGGCAAAGCTTGCCTTGGGAGTCTATACCATGGCTTAATTTAAGAAAATGTATTGCACTAAATCCATTAGTCCTCCAGTTATCTCTGTTATTGACCACCCTTCTGGAGTATGAATCAAAAAGAAGGGGTAGCTAATGAAAATAGCCATTTCTTGGTTGAGATAGTTGTATCAGCTAATATAGGTATTGAAGTAAACCTTATTCAATTTGAAAATGGGAAGGGAGAGGAGGTATAGATGATGACAGTTATATTTGTTACCAAGTTGAATAAAGTTTCAACCTGGAATCACTCAAGAACCTAAATATGTTGAACCAAGAATCATGCTGGCTTGGGTCTGTAGAAATGGAAATTAAACACATTGGAAAGCTTTTTGCTGGGCAGGTGGATGTAGGAATGCATTCAGAAGTGTCTGATGAGGATGAGTGAAAGAATTCAAGGAGGATTTCTATTCCAAGATTAATACTGGGCATTGCTTCTTTGATTGTTTACAATGCCTTCTACTTATAGCATCACTCAGACATCACTAAGGCAATATAAATTTTATTCTTTTATTAATCTTGTATCAGAACAGTTTTACTTGTATGATCCTCAAGACAATATTGAAAATAAGTCATTTATTTCATAATTAGAGGTTTCTGTACTTGGGAGATATATATCCTTGTTTTCAAGTTGCCAACCTAAAAAGGGGGGGGGGGAATTGTGTTTATAGCAACATAATCAATTTAGTATATTGAAATGATGAAATGAAATGTCCATGAAATGATCTATCTTTGTTTAGCTCTTGAATTGACAAATATAGATAACAGAAGACTCATACTGGTTCTTCCCAGAATGTAATAAGATTCTGCTTCAGAGTCAGGGGTGAATTCTTGCTGTTTTCTCAAAAGAGCATGAATTAGAAAATTGTGTAAATGCAACCTAGGAAGAGATTTTGTTGACAGCTGCTTGCTTCTTATTTTAGTGCAAGAGAGAAGGTAAGCCAGGATTTATAGGCAGAATTATGGATTACTTACATAGCTCTTACATCTCAATGGCTGAGCAATATAGATAGCAATAAGATTTTCTTTCTCTTGAGTTAGACTGTTAAAATCAAGAGCAGATCTATGTGCAAAAAGATAGGATAGGGTGAACGATGTACCAATATTGAAAGCAAATGTTGAGCAGAACCAGCCCACCTTCATCCTTTGTCTCCCTACTTTTACTACTACTACTACTACTACTACTACTACTACTACTACTATACCTGGCTTTGGTAGGTAGGCCATATGTTTCAATGCATATTTATAGTTCACATTCATAAGGGTTTTAAAAAATAATTTTATTTTACAATTATTTTAAGTATAATTATTTAATACAATGATGATTTAAAAAAAGTCTAAAAAACTAAAACCAGAGCAGGTCAGTTTATGACCCAACATGATAAGACTACAGAGAAAAGTTGTTTGATGAAAATGTAAGCTTATGTTCAATTCAATCTTTATTGATTAGCCCTTGGGCCATAGCAAAGTGCAGAATTCAAGAAACAAATTATTACTGAAATTTGATAAAAGCAATTTAAAATGAAATTGGATAAATACAATTTTAAATGAAATTAGAATAAAATATGATTTAAAATGATAATGGAATAAAATACAGCCTAAAATGAAATTAGAATAAAATACAATAATTTAAGATATAGATAAAATATGCTAAAATGTAAACTTATACATTAAATTAGGATTTAAAAATGAACAGAAATCAGCCAAGAAATAAAATAAGAGGTAAGCCTACCAAACTGTAAAGAGGTACAGGTAGTCCTCAACTTACAACAGTTCGTTTAGTGAAGCATCCCCATGAATATGTAATCAAAGTTCAGATGCTTGGCAATTGGTTCATACTTATGACTGTTGCTGTGTCGCAAGGTCATGTGATCACCTTTTGCAACCTTCTGACAAGCATAGTCAATGGAGAAGCCAGGTTCACTTAACAACCAGGTTACTAACTTATCAACTGCAGTTATTATTCACTTAACAACTATGGCAAGATAGGTCGTAAAATGGGCAAAACTAAATTAACAAGTATCTCACTTAACAACAGAAATTTTGGGCTCAATTTTGATTGTAAGTTGAGGACTACCTATATTTAAAAAATGAACTAGAGGTTCAGATCTGCCTCATTTTTTGTTTCACTGTGTTCTCCCTACTCCTTGTGTCACCTCCCTTTTTCCTTTCACAGGATGTGCTGCCTTTCCCCACCCCCAGTCATGTGACCATGACAGCTCTAAGAGAGCTGTCTCCATTCCTCACTTGTTTTTTCTCAAGACACAAAATTGTTTTGAAGCAGTTGAAACTGGCCTCACCAGCAAAAATGAGGACCATTTGAACTACTGCTTCAGTGGAACTCCAAGCAGAGCTCTTTTTTCTGATTGCCCAGTGAGAATATCTTTTGCAATATTGGAGAATATAAGTAACACAGTGTTCAATTGTCAGATTCTTGATACTTTCTGAATCTGGAGGTTTTGTTTGCTGATGTTTCATTATTGGGTAATATAATCAGTATTCTGAAGATGGGAAGTGAAGTTTGATGGCTATTTAATGGCTATTTTGATGGCATGTGTTGACTGGTAATTTAATGTGTAATGTAAGAATTACAAAATCACTGTGTAGAACAAATAGGCTGGAACTGAGTGCTTCACATCTTCGTCCTTTTTTCTTAGAATGCCCTTTCTTGCTTCTTTGCATAGTATCTTTCCCTGGCAGGCTCTAATTTTATACACTCAAACTCCAAGAAACTTGTTTTCCTGGCCAACAAACATGCATGCACCCCTCGCTCATGCTGTCTTCATTCTCCTTGTTTCAGTTTTCTGTTTAAAGTTACCTCATCTCTGCATGTTTATTTCTTGAGACAAAAAGCTCCTGCGTTGAACTCTAACTTTACCTTTTTTTTTCTTATCTTTTTTGCCTGCAGTTACAGTCTATCTCTTTTTCCACCTTACTCCCTACTGTTTACACTATCCCATCTCCAAGAATAGTATGCTGTATCCCCTTATGTCTACAATCAAAGCAATGTTCTGATTTTGATAAAGACCTTTTGCAACAAATTTCACCTCTGTCACAACCATGAAGTTGCATTACTTTTTGTTTTATCACATCTCAAAAACTGGATTTCCACTTCATTAAATGTACTGCTGTTTTTCTTGATACATGGAAAATCTACTTACATATAGGAAAGTGGCAGATATATAACTTGATTCACAACTATATTTATTTCTCTTAACAAATATTCAATGCTTACAAAATGCCTTCTTTGTTATTCAAAAAATTCTTCCTATTGCCCCAACTTTAGTAAATATTTTGACAAGTCTAATATTTGTTGCAAATAATGTGCTTCTTTATCAATAATACTGTGTTATCTACAAACAAAATTACATGCATCTTCAAATCTCCCAACCAACACTTTGCTGTCATCACAAGCATGCTATCTATATCCATAAACAAAATAGCCAAGATAACATTTTGTATGTTCATCCTTAATTTACTGCCTACTCAGGGTTATACATTCACTAAGTGTATTCTTATTGTCACATATACATATGGTTTTTATTGCATTCAGCAGCCAACCTGCAACCCCTTACTCATGCAAAATGTTCCACAATTCAAGTTATTCATTTTATTATATGCTTTTCCTAAATCAATAAATTAATTCCTGAAGTCCTTCTAGTGTTCCATCAAATGTATGTTTAATTTGATTCATTCTGTTCCCTTTTCTTTCCCTTTTTAAAAATCCTTTTCAGATTTCTTTCTTTGATCACCACTAAAGGAACAGCAAGGTATTTTCTAAGAATAAAAAAAGATTTTTCTTACTTCTTGAAAGGGAGCTCAGCTAATTATTACAACAAAGGCAGGAAAGCTGTGACACAAAACATTTTATGGGATCTACTATCCATTGAAAGGTTTTGTATGTGTATTACAAAGGCAGACATACTATTGGAGCTGAAATGAAGAATGGGGGGGGGCAATGTATTTTCCAAAGCACCAGAAGGCAATGGATGAAAACTGAACAAAGAGAGAAGCAACCTAAAACTAAGGAGAAACTTTCTGACAGTGAGAACAATTAACCAGTGGAACTGCTTGTCTCCAGAAGTTCTGGGTGCTCAATCACTGGAAGTTTTTAAGAAAAGACTGGACAGCCATTTCTCTGAAATGGTATGGGGCAGTGGTGGCTAATCTTTTTGGGTTCCCATGCCAAAAATTGCACGCACACTCGCATGTCAGCACCTAGGAGGCAATGTGTGCAGGCCCCTCCATGCCCCCTCCGCATGCATGTGCAATCTCCCGCACATGCCGCGTGTCTGTGCATGTACACATGATCCCCCTGTGTACCATCCATCTCTGTGCATGTGCATGTGAGACCCCCATGTGCACTGCGCATCTTTGTGCATGCGCACAAGGCCCCCACCTGCATGCATGCCAGATACCCAACAATCAGCTGGTGGGTGGGCAGCACACATGCATGTGCAGTGGGGCTCTTCTGGGTGACCTCTTGCATGCTGGCAGAAGCGTCTCTTCATGCCACTTCCGGCACGTGTGTCATAGGTTCGCCATCATGGGTATAGGGTTCCCTCCTCCCAAGGTCTCTTCTAAGTGTTATCCTGTTATTCTGACACCTTTCCCAGGACTCTACTCAGATTTTGACATCCTCTGTTTTCCTGCCTGAGCAGGGGTTGGACTAGAAGATCTCAACGTGCCTTTCAACTCTTTTCCTGAGCTAAATAGCTAAGAATTAAAGAGCTGCCTCTAAACATTCATTTTTTCAATACGATTTTTAGAAACCTGCAGTTGAAAGTTCTTCATGTCTCTTTACCCTGAAGACTCAATTTCATTTGGAATGTAATCCCAAACTGATTGCCCTTCTGGCATTTCTCTTGATACTTCTCCAAAATGCAGTCTCAAGAAGCCACATCTCCATATCTATCTATCTATCTATCTATCTAGAAACTACAGTACTATTGGCATTAATAGTCTTTTCAAGGATGTGTACAATTCAGCTGTACCTTTAGATTTAACCAAGTGCAGGGTTTTTATGAATCCAAAATGTCCTGCTGACTTAGAGTCATGGGTGTCCTTTAATACAGTGTCTCTCAAGCTTGAGAGCTCATATAATTTGGCCCCAATCCAAGCCAGTCCATCACACATGGTGCAGTCATTTTTGTGAGTAGTAATTCATCAACTTTTAGTGCTTCTTTGAGCTTCTCACATAGTTCATTTGGAATCTCAGACTCCTCCCTCTCCTGAGCTCAAGTGGTTACCGGGGCTGCTAGCTGCTTCAAGGGGACCACTTCAGCTTTTATGCCATTGTATTGGGGCAATCTAGACAAAGCATCTGCCATAAAATTCTCCCCCCCCCCCGGGACATAACCATAGGGTGAAATTGAAACGATTAAAGTTTTGAGCCCAACGGATTTGTTTAGGGGATATCCTCCTGCACAGTTTTCAGAATATCCAGATTTTTATGGTCCATACCTCAAACAGCATCCTGCCCCTCCAGAAAATGCTGCCAAGTGAGTAGGGCCCAACACACTGCATAAGCCTCCTTCTCCCATATCACCCATCTTTATTCAGTCTCTGTGAGTTTCTTAGAAGTATATGTGCATGGCTGTAGAACCCCTGGGGCATTCCTTTGCAATAACACTGCCCCCACAGCTACATCACTTGCATTGGTCTGAATTACAAATGGGGGCTCTGGGCCAGCGTGCTCCAGCACAGGATTTGTTGTGAGCAGTAGTTTGAACTTTTCTTTCTTTTTTAAAAATAATTTTTATTAAAGTTTTACAAAATTAAAAAACACAAACCATGTTTATAATTTTTGCAATTTGTCGTAGCATTGGTTTCCCCATCTTCCCTTATTCATATACATATATACATTATTTATATTTATCTTACACTTTTATGTGTTATTCCTGTTGTCTATCCAAACATACAATTTCTCCCAGAAGGTATAAAATACTTTTTTTCTTTCTCTTGTAACTCCATCATAAGCGTATTCATTTCTGCACAATCCATAATTTTTTTATCAATATAGTATCCATGGGATTATCCTCCAATTTCCAATTTTGAGCGTAGGCTAATCTCGCTGCTGTCAGAATGTGTATTATAAGATATTCAATTTCTTTTTTATATTTGCCTCGAATTATTCCTAATAAAAACATTTCCAGTTTGAGTTCTATTTTTTCCTTTGCTATTTCTTGTAGCCAGATTCTAATTTTATTCCAAAAATTTTTAACTTTGGAGCACAATCACCACATATGAAAGAAGGTACCAGTTTTTGATTTACACTTCCAATATGTTGGACTCAAATTTGAATATATCTTGGCCAATGTCGATAGTGCTACAATGTTTCTCAGAAAATAAGGCCGGTCCTTATTTTCTTTTGATCCTTGAAAAAACAGCTAGGCCGTCCTGGGGGTGATATAATTTCTCCCCCCCCACACCCTTGCCTCAGCCATGCCTTGCCACCAGCTGCTCCTAATGGCTGATCATGGTGGAGCATGGAAGGCTCCCTACCCCTGCCAAGTGCCTTTGCTGCAGACCCAGGTATGGTGCTGGCTGCAGTCTGGGTCAGTGAAAGGACAGCGGCGGCATGGATGTTGGCCTCGGCGGCGGTGAGGCACTTTACGCCTCTGCCGCTTCCTTCACCGCCATTGTTTTCCCTTCTGCCTTCACAGAAGGGAACCATCTATCCATTTTGCCCTTCAAGCAGAGGCAACCCTTCCAATCCAAACATAAGAGAAAGGGAATCATCCTATAGACCCTTAACATCAAGCTTCCCAGAGAATTCTCCCAAAGGATTCACCCCAAAGGAGGATTCACCCCCTTAAATGCACTCCCCACCTCCTTAAAGGGCAGAAATAGGATGGAAATCCACCTCCTGGATTTCTCCTGGCAAATCCCAAAGACACTCTTCCCTCCCTCCCTCCCTTCTTCTTTCCCTTCCAAGCTTCCCAGAGGATTCTCCCAAAGCATTCCCGCTTTTAAAAACTACCGGGAGGGGTGGGGAGGAAGCTGCCCAGCCAGTATTCTGTATTCTTAGGGAACTGATGGAGGGAATGAGAGTAAAGAAAACTTAAAGAGGGGGGAAAGGTCCATGGGGGGGTTTCGGGCAGCTGGAGCAAGAGGAGAGTGTCCGACCCTACAGGGGACAAGACTGTGACCCGAAGCTCTGTGGCGGGAAGCAAAGCAAGGTGTGGTGGGGGGAGAGAAATAATCAGCTGTTAGGAGTGGCTGGTGATGAGGCATGGCTGCCCGTGGGCTGCTCCTAACGGCAAGTTCCCCTACCTTTCCCCCCCATTTCGCATGTTTTAAATAGGCCTAAATTTTGGGGGAGGGGCTGAATTTCACCTCATGTCTAGAAAACATGCTGGGCGTATTGTTGATGAAATATGCTAGATGCCAACGATAAAACATTTTGTAAGGATTTTCCTTATATGAGGCTGCCATTTCTCTTCCAAAGTCTTTCCAGATTCTAATTTTATTCTAAAAAATTTTAACTTTGGGGCACAACCACCATATATGAAAGAAGGTATCAGTTGTTGATTTACATTTCTAGCATGTTGGACTCAAATTTGGATATATCTTGGCCAATCTTGATGGTGCTAGATGCCAATGATAAAACATTTTGTAAAGATTTTCCCTGTATGAGGCTGCCATTGTTAGTTTATAATTTCTCTTCCAAAGTCTTTCCCAATCCTCTAATTAAATGTTATATCCAAAAATCTTCATCCATGCAATTGTCTGTTTTACTACCTCCTCTTCTGTATCAAATTTTAGGAGATAGTTGTAAATTTTGGATATACATTTTTCTTCTGGTCCTATAAAATTTTATTGAGCTGTTGGGGACTTAACTCTATACCAAATTCTTCCATATCTTTTTTTGTATTTTGTTTGCACCTGCAAGTAGGGCCACCAGTCTAACTTAATTCCTTCTTCCTTCAATTTTTGATTTGTTTTTAGGTTTCCCTGTTTTTTGTTTGTTTCCTAATCATTTTGGAAATATCCATAATATTTGGGTTAAACGTTTCTTCCATGGTTGAAGCCAATTTGGTATCTTAATATAATGTTTTAGTTTAATTTTATGCCAGATTTCTATTAGTGTCTCACTAATTAAATGTTGCCTAATATTTGAGTACGTCTTTCGGTTTCTCTCCCATAGGATGGCAAACCATCCAACCTGCAAGTCATGTCCTTCTAGCGTTAATATTCTCTTATTGTTTAAAGATATCCAGTCTCTAATCCAGGTTAGTGTTGCCGCCTGTTGATACAACTCCCAATTTGAGAGTCTGAAACCACCTGTGTATCTATTATCCTGCAATAGTTTTAATCTAATTCTAGGTTTTTTTCCCCTTCCCATATAAATTTTGTGACCATCTTATTTAGTACCCCATAGAATTTTTTATTTAGCATTACTGGCACAGTCTGGCATATGTATAACCATTTGGGTAGCAAGTTCATCTTTATTGCAGCAATCCTTTCTACTAAGGAAAGATGCAATTTCCCTCATATTTCCAAATCCTTCTTAATTTGATTCATTAACCTATCATAATTATCTTCTTTTAGGGATGAACATTTTGCTGGCAGCCAAATACCCAAGTACTTAACTTTATTTGTAATTTGAAGTTCCATTTCTCTTTCTAATTTTTTTTTATGATCTAAGAAATTTTTAACTAACATTTTCATTTTAGTTTTATTAATTTTAAGACCCACTACTTTACCATATTTCTCTATTTCATTTAGCAATATTTTCCCAACCTCATTCAGACTCTACAAAAAATACCATATCACCAGCAAACACCTGCATTTTATACTCTTCTTTTTTTATCTTAGTGCCTGTAATTTCTTCTTTATTTCTAATTTGGTTTAATAAAACCTCTATTGCCAAGTGTAAATATCAGAGGTGAAATCGGATATTCCTGTCTCACTCCTTTACCTATATGAAATTTTTCTGTGAAATTGCCATTGACCCTTACATTGGCTTTCTGTTTTGAGTAAATTTCCTTCATCATTTTTACAAAATTTAGTCCAAATTTCATTTCTGTCATCTGATACAAAAAGAATTCCCAATTTAAATTGTCAAATGCTTTCTGCGCATCCAGAAAAACCAGTGCCGGTTTCTCTGGATGAGTTTCGTAATATTCCAAAATATTCATTACTGTCCTGGTATTATTCCTGATTTGCCTTTTTGGGATGAAACTGTTTTGATCCGGATGTATTACCTCATTCAAAACTTTTTTCAATCTTTCTGCCATAATAGTTATTAGTATTTTATAGTCAGCATCTAGCAATGAGATTGGTCTGTAATTCTGAATTTGGGAGTGGTCCGTACCTTCTTTCGGTATCAGTGATATGTATGTTTCTCCCAGAGGTGGTATTCAGCAGGTTCTGACCAGTTCTAGAGAACCAGTAATGGAAATTTTGAGTAGTTCAGAGAATTGGCAAATGCCATCTCTGACTGGAGATTTTACAATATCTTTCCCCTGCCATGCCCACCAAGCCATGCCCACAGAACTGGTAGTAAAAAAATTGAATCCCAGCACTGGTTTCTCCCCATGACTTTGGTAGTTTTGCTTTTAATAATGCTTCATTGTACAATTCTAATAGCAGTGGTTGCATTGTTTCCCGCAAGGCTTTATAGAAATCTCCCGGAATCCCATCTGAACCTGGTGTTTTGTTGTTTTTCATTATTTAAAAAATCCCTCTCTATTTGATCCATTCTGTATAGATTTCCATAATATTCTTGTACAATACATTTTTTTTCCTCTGGAAGATTTTGGTGGATCCCATTTTTATCATATAATTGTTTCCCTTTCCTTTTTTAACTTATAAGCTAATCATCTTCCCGGCTTATTTGCTTGTTCAAAGAAGTTTGCCTGACCAATTTTAATTTTTTGGCATATTCCTCCTGATTTAACAAATTCAATTTATATTTAACTAAGTCCCTTTCTTTTTTAATTTCATCACTTTATGGTTTTTCTTGTAGGGTTATTTCCATTTTTTTAAATTCTTCCTGTAATTCATTTTGTTCTTTCCATTTCTCCTTGTTTCTTCTAGCTATATATGCTATCATAATCCCTCTTGTTGTGTATGCAATAAAGATTAATAAAGTGTGAGCTTGGAGTAAGTGCAGGGTTCTGGCCCTGCACTTCTGATTGGTTGTTAAGCGGCCGGACCAGATTGGCCCGTTCCGGGGAATCCGATTGGCCCTTAACAGAGAGTTTCTATTGGTTATAAGAGCTAATATTCCTAGCTCTTATTGGTTAAAAGTTACAAGGTTTGCCTATATAAGGCAGGGTTTAACTACTGTTAAAACGAGGAAGTCACAATGTAAATAAAGAGCTGAAGTTCACCGTTCAGAGGCTTGTCTCCATTCTTTCTCGCCCATGCTCAAAACATAACACTGGTGACGAGGATGGGATTTGGAGATATCTGAAACAACGAAACTTTGAAGAACACCGAGCACGTGACAGACGACGCCAACAACGGAACCATGTCCGACGGCATCGTACCACCCGCTCCGTTCGATCCAACACAAGAAGACTGGGAGTCTTACATGGATCGTTTCCAAATGTTCCTAGAGACGAACAACTTAAAAGACACCACAGCCGGGAAGAAGCGGGTGGTGTTCCTAACGCATTGCAGTCCAACTGTATTTAAGATGGCTAAAGCACTAGCCAAACCCTGAGAAGTGAAGGCCATGGATTGGGACGACCTCGAACCTATCCTGCGAGACCACTACGCCCCGACCGTGCCTATGCTCGTGAGACGCCACGAGTTTTATCAGAGAAGCCAACGAAAGAGAGAAAGCATGGCCGACTTCATAGCAGACCTCCGGAATTTGGGAGACCTCTGCGGATTCACCGATTTAGAAGAAGCACTAAGAGATCGCATAGTTCTGGGACTAGATGCACTAGGCGTCCAAAGCAAGCTGATGGCGAAAGGCAACATCAGCCTTGCTGACGCCATCGCCGATGCTGCGGCAGCAGAAGCAACCAGGAAGTCGGCTGCACAACTACGCCGAAACCGCGCTCCGGTACCACCACTGGCCAGCGAAATCTCACCTAGTTCAGAAGGGCAGCTTGCAACAACGCACCATGAGGAGCTCTCTTCGTCATCAGACAGCGACGAAGAAGGGGTCCATTGACTGCGGTCTGACCAGTACCCTCACCCGAAGCCCTTACGCCCTTGCGCTGGCTGTGGAGCCAACCATTCCAGGTCTGAATGCAAATTCCGCGACGCACTCTGCCATGAGTGCGGGAAATGAGCCCACATCGGACGGGTCTGCCGTAGCTTGCCAGGACCCAGCCAGGCCTCAAAAGAGGCTAACTATCACCAATCGACAGGAAACCGTCCTGCACGGCGAGAGACAGTAAACCACTCCTATAGAAATCAAGCTTTGCAGAGAGAAGAGGCTCACCATACTATCACAATCGGTCACGCCTCAACCTTGGACACTAAGAAAATCTGAGTCATGGTAGCCATCGAGAACCAGCCTTGCCACATGGAGGTCGACTCGGGATCATCCCTCTCAATGGTGTCTTGGAAGACACTCAAGCAACTCATCCCCACAATTCAACGCCAAGATCTCCGTTTCCAACGCCTCATCCTCAAGGACTACCAAGGGAATCGAATCTCCGTTGTCGGTTCCTGCCGAGTCCGAGTCTCCTTCAAGAAGCACACAGCGTTCTTACCTTTAACGGTCATCAATAGAGATAGGCCTAGCCTACTAGGCCTCCAATGGTTCGCACCACTCGGCATTGAAGTGGCCAGCGTAAACCGAGTCAGTGGCTGTGACTGGGAGGAAGACCTTATCTATGAGTTCAGGGACGTCTTTGTGGACAGCTTAGGTGAATACAAGGGGACCCCGATTTCATTCAGCCAAGATCCAAAAATAGCTCCCATTCGCCTAAAACCCCGTCGAGTTCCATTTGCCTTAAAATCGAAAATCGACGAACAACTCAACAAACTGATAGCTCAGGGGGTGTTAGAGCCCATCAATCACTCCCCTTGGGAAGCCCCTATTGTAACACCCATTAAGCCAGATGGGTCAATCCAAATTTGTGGGGACTACCGGGCCACTTTGAACCACGCCCTGCAGCAGAACGCATATCCAGTTCCGGTGGTGCAGCATCTCCTCCATTCCCTGGGGGGGCAGGAAAGTTTTCGCTAAATTAGATTTAGCTCAGGCATATCAGCAATTGCCAGTTGATGAAAAAACGGCACAGGCCCAAACTATTGTGATGCACCAAGGTGCCTTTAAATGTACCCGGCTGCAATTCGGAGTTAGTGTAGCCCCGGGGATTTTTCAGAGCCTTATAGAAAGGTTATTGCAAGGAATTAAGGGCGTGGTCCCCTATTTTGATGATGTATTAATTGCAGCCACTACAAAAAAAATCTTACAGGACCGGTTAAAATTAGTCCTAAAAAAATTCCAAGAGGCCGGTCTTAAGGTTAAAAAAAACAAATGTAAATTGTGTACTGACAGCATTGAGTTTTTAGGGTACCTGATTGATAGCCAGGGCATTAACCCTACCGAAAGTAAATTAAAAGCAATCAAAAATGCTCCCAGGCCATGAAACAAGGCCGATCTCCAGGCGTTCCTAGGCCTCATCAATTTTTATAATGTATTTTTACCACACAAAGCAACTGTCGCTGAACCGTTACACCCGTTGTTAGATAAAAAAGCAAATTGGCTATGGGGTTACCATGAAGAACAGGCATTCCAAAATGTTAAAAAACTGCTCACTTCTGACTCTGTACTCATGCAGTATAATGAGACTTTGCCATTAGTTATAACCTGTGATGTATCAACTTTCGGGGTGGGCGCCATTTTGAGCCATGTACTGCCTAATGGGAACGAAGCCCCTGTTGCATATTTTTCAAAGACTCTTTCAAAAACTGAGCGGAACTATAGATAAATTGATAAAGAAGCCCTCGCAATTGTCTCAGCTGTGAAAAGATTCCACGAATACGTGTATGGTCGGGCTTTTACTATTGTGACTGACCACAAACCTTTATTAGAGATAAGCCGATTCCCTACATATTATCCCCTAGGATGACCCGATGGTCAGAATTCTTAGCTGCTTGTAACTATCGGCTGCAATACCGCCCGGGGAAAGCCATTCCCCACGCCGACGCATTGAGCCGAGCACCACTTCCAGAGACTCTCGACGATCCTGCACCAACGGTAACCACGTTGCAAATCGAGGCACTCAACTCACCGCCACTAACTGCCCGAGATATTGCGAGAGAAACCAAACGCGACCACACCCTAGCGCGAGTCCTGGGCTGGGTAGAACGCGGATGGCCATTGGACCAGTTATCAGATGACTTCACACCGTTCAAGACTCGACAAACCCAGCTCTTCCCCCAGAAAGGCTGTGTCATCTGGGGCGATAGAGTCGTTATCCCAGAACGACTCCAGAAAGCGCTGCTGAGAACCTTGCACGATGGCCACCCCGGCATCGTGCGAATGAAAGCCTTTGCGCGAAGCTACACATGGTGGCCAGGCATTGACAAGCAAATCGAACAGTGGGTTAAAGCTTGTCCCAAATGCCAAGAAGTCAGCAACGCCCCACCAAAAGCCATGCCTACTGAATGGGAGACACCACATGGACCCTGATCCCAAATTTACCTGGACTTCGCAGGACCAACCAAAGGCCACACCTTCCTGCTTACCGTCGACGCCTACTCGAATTGACTTGAAATCCATCGCATGACGACTACGACCTCCGAGGCGGTTATCAAAATCTTAAACAGACTCTTTACAACCCACGGATTACCAGACATCCTGGTATCTGATAACGGCCCTCAATTTACCGCACTAACGTTCGAGCAGTACCTCGCTGACCGCGGCATCCACCATGCGCTCACCTCGCCTGTGCACCCTGTGACCAATGGCAAAGCAAAACGCATGGTCCAATTTGTGAAGAAAACCTTGCAAAAGGTAGACTACGACAACATTGATGACAAGGTCAATGAAATCCTCTTCTTGCAACACATCACCCCACATAGCATCACTAACTGCTCCCACCGAACTGCTAATGGGACGAAACTTCCGCTCCCACCTCGACCGGTTGCACCCAGCTTACGAACCGGAGAAACCACTAGGATCCAGTGGCCGCTGTCGCACCTTCCAGGTAGGAGACCTGGTTTATGCTAAAAACCTATCGGGCGACCCGTTGTGGGTGGAAGCGACAGTAGTATGTGTAACCGGCCCCAGATCCTACTTGGTACAATGCCTTGACGATAAACTTTGGAAACGGCATATCGATCAATTACGATCGCGGCTTCCAGCGGCCAGTCCGCAACTCCCCTATGACCAAACTGAGGGGGGGGAGTTATGGAAGAAGATGAATTCCTAGGAAACCCGTTCGAAGGAAACGACGGTTTGATAGAAACTCAGGAAGCGGAGCCGGAGGGAGAAACAGTTGCACCTCAGGGAATTGCAGAGAATGTGGGCAACGACGTAGAAGTGAACTCTGAACCAGAAACAGCCCCACTGCCAAACAATGATCTACCTCAGCGTGATTGCAGTTAGCCGATACAACAGAAATCAAAGAGATTAATAAGACAACCGTCCTACCTAAGGGACTATGTAACTGCGCCCAGCAAATAAGAAGCCAGGGGGAAGGGGTGTTGTGTATGCAATAAAGATTAATAAAGTGTGAGCTTGGAGTAAGTGCAGGGTTCCAGCCCTGCACTTCTGATTGGCTGTTAAGCGGCCGGACCAGATTGGCCCGTTCCAGGGAATCCGATTGGCCCTTAACAGAGAGTTTCTATTGGTAGAGCTAGTATTCCTGGCTCTTGTTGGTTAAAAGTTACAAGGTTTGCCTATATAAGGCAGGGTTTAACTACTGTTAAAACGAGGAAGTCACAATGTAAATAAAGAGCTGAAGTTCACCGTTCAGAGGCTTGTCTCCATTCTTTCTCGCCCATGCTCAAAACATAACACCTCTTATATAAGCTTTTGCAGTATCCCATAAGTTCTGAAGGGTTGTATCTTGGTTTTTTTAAGGAAAAATTCCATCTCTTTTCTAATTGTTTGTAAGTATTCTTTTTCTTTCAGTATTTGTGTATCTAACATCCATCTTCTAATTTTCTTTTTTTTGTCCTTTCCAAATTATCTGTAAGGGGTTATGATCTTCCCAAGTGTTAGTCAATATAGCTATATCTTTCATATTGCTTTCTAATTCCTTATTTATCCAAGCCATATCTATTCAAGACTATGATTGATGGGGATTTGAATAATAGGTGTATTTACTTTCTTTCCCTTTCAACTCTCCAACTATCTCTCAGATTCAATTCATCAGCCAAATCAAAAAATGTTTTTGGTAATGTTTCTTTCTTTTCTTAATTTTTGGTACTTTTATAGTCCTTTATTATATCTGCTACTGCGTTAAAATATCCAATTAAACAAATATTCTCTTGTCCCAGAACTACTATTTTTCATGTACTTTATTGTAAAATTATTTTTGGTTTTCTTTTTTTTAAAGAATTTTAATTTTTTTAAAGACAAACATACACCTACAAAACATAAAAACACAAAACCATCTTCCATTTTATATACATACAGTGTGTCAGTTGGTTGCAAATCTTTTGTGCTATTCTTTTGTAGTTTTTTACTCAGTTTATATCAATTTTCACATTGTCAAACTAACATATGCTTATATATTTATCAGTTATAAATCATCCATGACTATTCCATCATTTTATACGAGATATTCCAAATTTTATCTTAAAATTTATGTTATACTTTCAACGAATCTATATTATGTCTTATATCAATCTGTTAAATTTCTATCACAAAATTATCTAGTCTATTACATTACCATGTCTTTTTGTCCAACCATTGATAAAACAAATCCCGTATCATATAAAATTGTTTATTTTCTTGTTCTCTAATTTCAAATGTCAATCTACTCATTTCAGCACAGTCCATAATTTTCTTAATAACTTCCTCCTGCATAGGTATTTTATCATTTTTCAAATTCTTAGCAAATACAATCCTCACTGTTCTTACAATTTACAATCAAATATTTCAACTCTTTGTTGCATATTTCCAGTATAATTCCCAATAAAAAGATCTCTGGTTTATATGTTGTTTTATCATTTTTTCCAACCATGTGTGGATTTTAGTCCAATATTTTTTTGCATCCGAACATGTCCACTACATATGATAATATGAACCAGGTATCTGATGACATTTCCAACATTTATCCGATTTATTCTTAAACATTCTCGCAAGTCCATCGGGGGTAAATGCCACTTGTAAAACATCTTATACAAATTTTCTTTATATGCAGTTGACATTGTCATTTTATAATTTTGAGACCACAATTTTTGCCATTTTTCTAAATCAATCCCAGAACCAAAATTTTCCCCCAAGCAATCATTTCTTTAACTTGTTCCTCCTCCAATTTAAATTATAATAAATGTCCATAAAATCTTTTAATTAACTTTTCATGAGTACCCATCAAAATCTTATCTAAATCAGTCAACTTATCATAAATACCTTCTGCTTTGACATCTTTTTTAAATCTAGATTATATTTGCAAATATGAAAACCAGTTCATTTTTACACCTTGTTCTTCCAACGCTTGCATAGATTTAAGCTCACCCTTTTCATTCAATATCTCACCATATCTGTTTGTTCCTTTTTATATATTATTGGATAAGAAAAAGCTTCAATAGTAGATATCCATAATGGAATTTTTAAATAATATTGTCTTTTTATCTTCTCCCAATTCAAGAACAATGTATGTAGTATCTTCTAAAATACCCCTATGTTTTAGTTCCTTTATACCAAAGAAAGGCATGCCATCCCAACAGCAAGTCATGCCCTTCTAAAGTCAATAGTCTATTGTTCCTTAATTTTATCCATTCCTTTGCCCACATCAAATTTGTCACCTGGTAGTACAACTCCCAATTAGGCAAGACAATCCCTCCTCTTATTCTTGCATCTTGTAACAGTTTTAATTTTATTCTTGCTTTTTTGCCCTGCCAAATATATTTCAGCACAATTCTATTTAGGTCTTCAAAAAACTCTTTCCCTAGTCGGATTGGAATTGTCTGGAATAAATATAGAATTCTAGGCAATATATTCATCTTAATTGTAGATATTCTCCCAATCAATGATAATTGTAAGTTTTCCCATTTTTTCAAGTCTGTCACATTCTGCTGGTTGAGTTAAAGATAATTATCTTCCTTCAGTGTGCTACATCTTGATGTGATATATATCCCGAAATGCTTAACCTTGTTATGGCCTGTATTTCTAAAACTTCTTCCAACTCTTTCTTTCATCTTCCTAACATGTTCTTTGTTAATATCTTTGTTTCATGTTTGTTTATTTTCAAACCTGCTACTTTTCCCTATTCTTCTATTTTTTTCTATTAATTTAGGTGCTGTTTCCAATGGGTCTTCTAATATAAATACCAGGTCATCTGCAAAAGTTTGCAATTTATACTCTTCCTTTTTAATTTTCATTCCTTTTATTTCTTTGTCTTCTGTAATAGTTCTATTCAACACTTCCAATGTTAACACAAACAATAGAGGCGACAGTGGACAACCTTGCCTTGTCCCTTTTCTTTTATCTATAGATTCTGTTAGTTCTCCATTTACTATAACCTTTGCAGTTTGTTCATAATATATCGTTTCAATGGCTTGAATAAATTTTTTACCAAAACCCATTTGTTCCAATTGCAATAACATAAATCACCAACTCACATTATAAAAGGCTTTTTGTGTGTCTTAAAACATCAAAGCCATTTGCTTCTCAGGATGTGCCTCATAGTATTCCAGAGTATCCATAATAATTCTCACATTGTCTTTGATTGGTGCCTTTGGCAGGAATCCCGTTTGATCAATATGGATAAAATTATTCAAATATCTTTTTAGTCTTTCTGCCAAAGTTGAAGCAAAAATTTTATTGTCTAATTTTAATAGGGATATAGGTCTGTAGTTTTTAACTTGCTGCAGGTCTGTATCCTCCTTGTAATATATGTTTCTGTCCATGTTTTGGGTATTTTTTTCTTTAACATAACTTCATTCATAACTTCTAATAGGTGAAAATTTAATATTTTTGGAAAGTCTTGTAAAATTCCACTGGTAAGCCATCTGGACCTGGTGCTTTTCCAACATTCTGTTTTTTTAAGGCTTCTATTAATTCCATCATTGTTATATTCCCTTCTAGCATTATTTCAGTATCTTTAGGTATCTGAGGTAAATTCGCTTTCTGTAAGTATTGCTTAACTTTTTCTTCTTGAATATTCTCTTGAAAATACAATTTTCCATGATAATCTTGCATAATTTTTTTCTTTTCCTCGTTTCCATAGCAAACATGTCCTTCTTCATTTATTCATTGGCTAATCCTTCTTGACTCTCTCTCCTTTCTCAATTTATAAGCTAGCCATCTGCCTGGTTTGTTTGCATCTTCAAAATAATTCTGTTTAGCATTTTTAATTTTTTGTACTAGTTTCTCTTTTTCCATTAGTCCCATTTTATGTTTAATTATATCCATTGTCAGCCTTCAAGATCTTTTCTACTGCTTTGCATCTTTTGGCTGCCATAAGTAACGGGGGGAGGGGTAATGTCTGGGAAGAGAGCTGGAGGTGTTACATACTTGTCCTGTATAAATGAGGAGTGGGGGGGGAGTATAAATTCCTGCTCTTAAGTTTCTATTCCTTGCTTAGCCTTCTTTTCTCTGTGCAACTGCAAATCTTTATCAAAATATGTCAAGGTCAACGGACAGAGGCCTCATCACCACCTGAAGATGCCCACATAACCATATCCAGAACTTTTGATTGGAACAATCTTTTGAACTTTGGGGTGTGGGAACAATTCCATCCCTTTGTATATGTGATCTGCACGCCTAATTTCTTAGATTCAGAATTTTACCTGAAGCTACCACTTCAAATTTCAGTAAAAGGTTTCTTTCCTCTAATCTATGGAGTCTAAGTATTTCTTTCTTGGATTTTGAATGGAGCACAGACTGACATTATTCTGAATCTCCTCACCAGCCCACCCAGAGAAAATATCCAGTTTTCTACCAAGGGGGTTTGACATCATGTCATCTCCAGCTAGTGAAGAAGAGGATCTTGGAGCTGTGGGGGGCCAATCGTTGCTGATACCGGAGGTGCCAGCAGCCAACTTGCTAGCCGACCTTACTCTGGAGGAAATTCCAGCTGAGAAGCCCAGATGGTCGTTGGGTGTTGGCTGGAAGGATCCCAATGAGCCCCCCCTCCCCCGGAATCACCACGACCCGATGGTATGGAGGAAAGCGGCCATGGCAAGAGAAGGAAAGGAGAGAATTTTTGCTGAATCAAGCCAGGCAGCTCCTTGATGAAGCTTTTAGACAGCCTCACATCGCTCCAAGGTATGAGGGGGAAGGGGGAGCAACTTCAGCCAGAGACAGCCAGGCTGCCCCCACCCCCATAGCTCATCCTGCACCAGCGCAGCAACCAGCTGCAGCCCCAGGGCCCCCAGTGGGAGGTGTGATCCCTAGAAGACACAGAGTCCTCAAGCTACCTCCATTGGAAGTGAGATTTGGGGGAAATCCCAAAGACTTGGGTTTCTTCCTAGCACAAGTTTGGAGCTATATGGAGGAATATGGGGGAGAGTTCACCTCTGAAGCAGCCAAAGTGAGATGTGTTACCAGGGTCCTGGAGGGAATAGCAGCAGAGTGGATGGTGATTTTGCATAATGATAACTCCTCCCAACTGCGGAATTACAATGTATTCATGACTGCATTGCGGGCAAGATTTGAGGACCCACTGGCAGAGAGAAAGGCCAGGATCAGGATGAAAACCATAAATCAAGGGAGGAGGTCACTGGCCAACTACACCCAAGAGTTTAGACAGCTGGCGTGCCATATCCAAGGTTGGTCCCAGGGAGCCCTGATAGAAGCCTACAAAGATGGTCTAAATGAAGACGTATACCAGATGTGTATCTCCATAAGGGATCCCAATGATTTGCAACTGTGGTACTTGCTGGCAGAGGAAGTGGAGATAGATTTGACCCAAAGCAGACGTAGGGGGAGGGGTGCTAGATGGAGCAAGCCATCCCCCCCACACTTCCAAGAAGCCCCTAAGCCTCTGAAGGGAGGAGCGATGACAAGACCCAGATCCACTGCCTGCTTTCGATGTGGGAAGGAGGGCCACCGGATGGCAGACTGCAGGGTCAAGTTGGATCCCAAGGGGGTGCAGAGAGGGGGGAAGAAACCTGAACCCCCCCAGCCAAGCTTCGCGAAACCGCGCTAAAGATGGGGGAGGTTGTAGAAGTCGCCCCTCCAGCGTGAGAGGGGTTGGGATTTCTGACCTTCTTTGAAGAGAGTGAATCCGACTCAGAAGACGACTTTCTGGTAAGTCCAAATAAGGGGCCCATGACCATTTCAGTAACATTAAGGGTACTCACTTCAGGAACTGAAGGGGAGATGCTAGCCTTGCTAGACTCTGGGTGCACAAGGTGTGTAATCAACATGAAAGTAGTTGATGAAATGAGCATCAGACTGAGAATGTTAGAAACGCCCATAGCCTTTTGCCAATTAGATGGATCAGTGGTGGGGGGTTGCCCTGCACGCTTCATAATGGAACCCCCAGAGATGACCATGGGGGAGCATAAAGAGACTTTGTTGTGGCCCCTGGAATGGAGCAACCATGGTCCCTGGAATGGAGCAACCGTTAATACTGGGATTACCCTGGCTCCGCAAGTGGAATCCCCATGTGAATTGGAGGAAAGGGTCACTGAGCATACACACCAATCAATGACCGGAAGGGGAGGGGCGATCCCACCAGAACCTTCAGAATACGGTTGAGCTAGCCTCCAAGGGCACCAAAGTTTTGGAAGGGGGGGAGAAAATCCTGAAAGAATATTGGGACTTAAAAGAAGTGTTCAGCAAAAAGGCTTCAGATGAGCTCCCGCCTCATCTGTCAACAGATTGTAATATTGAAATTCTGCCAGGATGACACTCCCGAAACCGAAGTTATATTCGATGACACCATGGGAATTGGAAGAGCTGAGATCGTTTATCGATAAGAATTTGAAACGTGGTTTCATCCAACCTGCTAGACCTCGGGTAGCGGCCCCAGTGTTGTTTCGTGAAAAGAAAGATGGCTCCAAGCATTTGGTAGTGGACTATAGAAACCTGAACGTTATTTCTGGGGAAAACATGTACCCCCTCCTTTTAATGAAGGACATGTTAGCCCACCTGGCTAAAGGGAAAATTTTCACAAAACTGGACTTGAGAGAAGCGTATTACCGAATCCAGATTAAAGAAGGGGTTGAGTGGAAAACTGCTTTTAATTGCCCGATGGGTTGTTTCCAGTTCAATGTTCTCCCTTTTGGCCTACAGGGGGCTCCAGCTGTATTCATGCAGATGATCAACCAGGTGTTACATGAACTTGGTTTACCTTGATGACATCCTTATTTACACAGAAACTTGGGATGAACATGTGAAACTGGTACGTTCAGTACTACAGAAACTGCAAGCCGCTAAACTGTATGCTAAACTGTCCAAATGTGAATTCCATCAAGAGAAAATTGACTACTTGGGGTATCGCATTTCACACGAGGGTATCGAAATGGACCCAGAGAAGGTGCGGGCGGTGTTGGAGTGGGCCCCCCATGTACCCGAAAACAACTTCAAAGCTTTTTAGGATTTGCCAACTTTTACCGGCAATTCATCCCGTTTTTTGCTAAGATAGCAATGCCTATCACCAATCTCTTGAAAACCAAAGGGGAGGTGAAACCAAAGCCCAGCAAACCTCTGGAATGGTCCATGGAATGTCAAGCCGCTTTTGAAAAGTTGAAGCGATTGTTCGCTGCAGAACCAGTGCTAAAACACCCGGACATGGATGCCCCGTTCATGATCCAAGCCGATGCGAGTGATGTGGCGGTTGGAGCAGTCCTACTTCAAATCAATGAAAAGGGAACTCTACAACCCTGCACCCACACCTCCCATAAACTGACTGAAACCGAAAGAAGATGGGCTGTCTGGGAAAAGGAAGCTTTTGCAGATCGCTGGGCTCTATTGACATGGAGACATTTCTTGGAAGGAGCGAAACACCCGTTTGAGGTATGGACTGATCATAAGAACTTGGAAGCCTTAAAGACGTCTCGGAAACTGTCCCCTAAACAAGTTCGGTGCCCGAGTATTTTAAGCGGTTCAATTTTTCACTGAAGTACATCCTGGGGGGGAGGAATTTTATGGCGGATGCTTTATCTAGACTGCCTCAATATAACAGTACTCGTCAGGAAGTGATACGGTCGATTGTTTCAACCAAACAGTTGGCCACCCCAGTGGTCACTAGAGCACAAAAGAAGCAAGAAGCAGATTTGTCAAGTGATTCAACGGAGCAATTAAAGGAAGCCCTGAAACTGGATGAGTGGTTCCTGGCGCATTCAAATAATTGTACAGTTAGAGATGGTTTGGCCTGGATGGGAGCGAAACTGTATGTACCAGAGACATCGAGAGGCCAAATATTGCAACAGGGCCATGATTCCAAAGCGGCTGGTCACTTTGGGTTCGTGAAGACCTTACAACTCGTTAAGCGACAATTTTGGTGGCTTTCGTTGAAAAAGGACATTGAGACTTATGTGGCTAGTTGCTCAGCAAAAAGGCCTCCTGATAAGCCAGCTGTTACAGAATGTAGCCAGGCCAACAGCTCCTTGGAAGGAAATTTCTATGGATTTTATAGTGGAGTTACCTGAGAGCACTGGATACACAGTTATTTGGGTAGTAACCGATTTGTTCTCCAAACAAGCACATTTCATACCTTGCTCTAAGATTCCCTTGGCAAAATTGTTGGCTAAACTATTCATACTACATATCTATAGACTGCATGGTGTTCCTGAACGTATAATTTCTGACCGAGGAGTTCAATTCACCTCGAACTTTTGGAGGGAATTTTTGAAGTTAATAGGCTCCGCCCAGGGCTTAAGCTCTGCCCCCCCCAAACCAATGGGGCCTGTGAGAGGACTAACGCAGTGTTAGAACAATACCTCAGGTGTTACATTAATTATCAACAGGATAATTGGGCTGACTTACTGCCATTTGCCGAGGTGGCATACAACAATTCTGTCCATAGTAGTACTGGGTTCACCCCCTTTAAAGTGGCATCAGGACAAGACTTTGTATCCATACCTGAGCTTCCTCGTGAAAGACCTAACATCCAGTCGCTAGATGAATGGATATCTCAACTCCAACTTAACTGGCCAGTTGCCTGTAAAGCTTTAGATGATGCACATCAATCTCATAAGAAGTTTGCAAATAAAAAGAGAGCTCCACAGAAATCCTATCAAGTTTTCCTGTCCACCAAATACTTACAAACAACTCAAAAGTCGAAGAAACTTGGTCCTAAGTATGTAGGTCCTTTCACAATTGAACGAATTGTAAATCCTGTGACTCTTCGATGAATTCACCCGGTTTTTCATGTCAGTTTGTTGAAACCTGAACACACTTCTGGTATGAGACCCTCCCAAACTGATCCTCCCATACCATTGCTGATTGAGGGTGAACAACACTTTGAAGTTAAAGAAATTTTGACTCTCGTAAATGGAAGGGTCGTCTCCAGTACCTCATTGCTTGGAAACATTTTCCACCTTCCCAAGCTGAATGGGTCAATGAGAAGGATGTTAGAGCCCCTAAGCTAATCAGAGACTTTCGCGCAAAGTATCCTGATAAACCCTAGAAATGTATATGACTGTTAACCAGTGTTTTTATGTTGTTCTCTCTTACAGGACTAGCATCTTTTTTCTAAGAGGGCCGAATGTCAGCCTTCAAGATCTTTTCTACTGCTTTGCATCTTTTGGCTGCCATAAGTAATGGGGGGAGGGGTAATGTCTGGGAAGGGAGCTGGAGGTGTCACATTCTTGTCCTGTATAAATGAGGAGTGGGGAGGGGGAATATAAATTCCTGCTCTTAAGTTTCTATTCCTTGCTAAGCCTTCTTTTCTCTGCGCAACTGCAAATCTTTATCAAAATATGTCAAGGTCAACAGACAGAGGCCTCATCACCACCTGAAGATGCCCACATGACCATATCCAGAACTTTTGATTGGAACAATCTTTTGAACTTTGGGGTGTGGGAACAATTCCATCCCTTTGTATATGTGATCTGAACGCCTAATTTCTTAGATTCAGAATTTTACCTGAAGCTACCACTTCAAATTTCAGTAAAAGGTTTCTTTCCTCTAATCTATGGAGTCTAAGTATTTCTTTCTTGGATTTTGAATGGAGCACAGACTGACATCCATTTTGTTTTTAATGTCTTTTTTTGTGGGGATCTCTGTAAATCTTTTTCCAACTTTTTATAATCATCCTCCAATATTTTGAAAGTATTTTTCTTTTTTATATTTCTTTTCCTTGTATAGTCTATTATGAAGCCTCTTGTGTAGGCCTTCACTATGTCCCAGAGGTTCTGTAGAGATGTATCCTCCTTTCTATTTTCTTTAAAAAAGAAAGCAAGTTCTTTCTCTATTTTCTGTTTAAAGTCTTTTTCTTTTAATATCATATTATTTAAGGTCCATCTAGATCTCTCTTATATCCTTTCCATGTAACTGTCACTGGATTATGGTCTGCCCAGGTGCTTGTTTCTATTTCAGTCTCTCATATGTTGGCCAGTAATTCTGGTGACATCCATATCATGTCTATTCTGGACCATGAAGCATGTGTTTGAATAAAAAGTGTATTGCTTACTCTCCACATTTCTCTCTCTCCGTGCATCTTTTAAATTGCATTCTTCTGTTATTCGAAAGAAAGATTTTGATAATATCTTTCTAACTTTCTTTGTTGATTTCTGCACTTTGTAATCCAACCAATCATTAACTATTCCATTAAGATCTCCCATCATGCAAATATTAGCATAGTCCAATTCAATTATTTTCATATGTAATTTCCTGTAAAATTCTTCTTGATTATCATTCAGAGCATAAATCACAATTAAAAGTGTTTTAACAATATTGTCCATTATTTCCACCATCAAAATCCTTCTATCGTCATCTGTTTAAATTAATTTTGCCAAAATTGCATCTTTAATATATAAAACCACACCTCTTTTTTGGGATTGTGTCAGCGATGGGAATAATTTCCCTATTTTTTTTTTGTTTCAATATATATTCATGCTGTTTTTTGATATGTACTCCTTGTAAGCAAATTATATCAAATTTTAATTTCTCTAATTTATGAAATACTTTCCTTTTTTTAGTAGTCAAATTGAGTCCATTTATGTTAATTGTAATCAATTTTCTTTCATCCATGTTAAGCTTTGTGAGGGGGTTTTATTCTCTAGTGGGTCTTAATTCTTGTTGTTCTCTGGGTACACCACCTACTACACCTTCTTTCTCTTTTTCAATCACTCCTCTTGGAATTCAGTTAGTTACTCTTCCTTTCTAGCTTCTTCCTCCTTTCCTCTAAAATATTCTAAGTAGAATAGCTCAGCTTTTTCAACTGTGTCAATTTTGTGTCTTTGTTTCTGCCAGGTGAACAAGAAGCCTTCTGGCATCAGCCATCTGTAATTTACTCCTCTTTTAAGTAACTCTTTGGTCAAAAATAAGTATTCTCTTCTTATCTCTGTTACTTTTCTTGGTATTTGTTTCAACACCACAATTTCTTTATCTTTATACTTTAAAGTTTTTTCTCTTGCCACTTGCAGTATCTGTGTCTTGATGATCTTTTTAGTGAATCTGATATGAACTTCTCTTGGTAGTCTATTTCTTATTGCATATCTTGTATAGACACGGAACACTTCATCCATCTCATCCATCATCTTCTCTGTAGTTGTCTCTAACACTTCTGCCAGTATTTCTGTCATTATTTCAGCAAGATTTTCTCCTTTTCCTTCTACATTTTGAAATCTTAAGTAAAATTATGATCTGTCAATTTCCCATCCTAATGGTTCACATCTGCCCTTTTCGACATTGCTCAATCCAGTATCAATATCTCCAATTTTCTTGTCCCTTTATGTATCTTCATCAATTTTTTAAAAACTATCCTCAAATTTCATCATCATCTGTTGAATATTTTCTACTTTCTCATCTGTCTTTTCACTTCTTTGCTCAATATTCTCCATTCTCTTTTCAATCTTCTGAATTCCTTGCATAATCATCTGTAATGTCACTTCCTTCTCTTTCTCCTGTTGTAGAATTGTCTGTATTGACCGTTGTCCTCCAGATGGTGAAGAGGCTATTGATATTGAGGAAACTGGTGCTGTTGTCTTTCTGCTCATCTTGTGGTGCTTACCTATAGAGAGGGAGAAAGGAAAAAGAAAAAAGGAAGAAAAAAAGGAGTACAGGCAGGCAATTGCCACTCCAAAAAAAGAAAAAGGGAAAAAGAAAAATCTTCACGCACTTATGTATCCTAATCCAATTGTTTCACTTAATAAAAGAGAGAAAAGGAAGAAGGTAAAAAAAAAGAAGTAAAAGATTTACATTCTGGTTTCTGGAATAGAAGGTTAAAATCTAAATAAAAAAATCCAACTTGGGGGGGGGGGTGAGTAAAAAGGGAGATGGAAAATAACCTAAAGTTAAGCCAGCCACTGCCACTGAGTATCCAAGGCTCTTTAATAAATCAACTCAATGTTTCTAGCTCCAGTATTTTCAAGGTCACTTCAATCTTCTTTCTTTCAACTTCTGCTCGAAGCTCTAATTATTTAGTTTCACAGATGGGCACCTGTATAAACAATCTGCCATGCTCATCCCACTATCTTTTCCAGTGCAAAGCTCAGAGTCCTTGAGTATAGCACAAGTGCATAAACAAACTGAGAAAAGAAAGAAACAATATGTCCAAGCCTCTAGATGGCAGTGCTACTTTTCCCCCTTCACTTTCACTCCCCCCCATGTATTTAATACAAAAAGCAAAAAAAAAAGAAAAAGAAAATGGAATCCTTCCTTTTTTTGAAAAATAAAAATAAAAAAATAAAACTCAAATCCAAAATAAGAGTCTTAATCAAACAGACTTTCAAAAAATTGTTTTTTTTTAAAAAAAAGATAAAAACAAAGATGGAAAATTTAAAAGAGACCAGTCCAGTTTAAAATTCAAAGTTCCAATAAAAAGGGAAAAGGAAAAAAACTTTCACTTTAAATAGCTTAATTTAGTTGCTTAAACTCTTTTCTCTTCACCTTTAATTTCACTTTAAATCTTTCAGGATGTTCTCTTCAAGCAATAAAAAGTAAAAGTTCATCTCACCAAACTGACACACTTTCCTTTAATCTCTTCCATTCTGGAGCTGACCCAGCTTCAGCAGCTTGAATGGCTGCCTATCCACCGCCAGCAAAAGGGCTTTTCCTGGATCAACCAGGGACTTTGCAATGTCCCTGGGATCAACAGGACATGCCCTAGTTAATCACCGTCTCTATGGGTCGGTCCAGCAGTGAAGATATCGACGGTGATCTTGGAGAATCAAGATCGCACATTGTACCGTCGTGATGCCAGCTCCACCCTCCCCTTTTTGGTTTTCATTGGGGGCATATATTATCACTAATAACACTCTTTTTTTGTTGAATCTGAATTTCTATCATTAATATTCTTCCATTTGGGTCTGAGTATATTTGTGTTGCATTTATACACTGCAATTCTTTTTTTTTTTTTTCTGGTCTGCCAATGAGACAAATAATTTTCCTAATTTTGGTTGTTCTAGGTAATTCCTATGTTGACTTTTAATGTGCATTTCTTGTAAGCATATTATATCAGCATTTTGTTTCTGGAGATTATTAAATATCTGATTCCGTTTAATTGGTGAATTCAGACCGTTAATATTTATGGACAGCAACTTTATTTCCTCTTCCATTTTACTGTTTATATTGTTGTCTTGGTCTTCTATTTGTTCTATTTAACATCTGTGCTCTTGTTCTGATTCTCTCTTCTTTGCTCTGTTCTTTTTTGTCTTTGTTTCTCTCTTCCTGTTCCGAGTCCTTTTCAATCACTTGCTGTTCCTCCTGGCTTCTAGTTTCTAGCTCTTCTTTGCTACCCAATTCTTCTTCTATAATCATTAGTTCATCATAGAAATCTTGCACCTTCCTTAGAATGTCTATTCTAAGTTTCTTTTCTCACCAGGTTATGAGCATGCCTTGGGGGATAAGCCATCTATATGTTATATTATGCTTTATTAGACATGTAGTAAGAAAATGGTAATCCCTCCTTTGTTCTCTAATTGTTCTGGGGATCTGTTTTAGTGTCTGTATTTCTTTACCCTTATAAATCTCTCTTTGCCTTATATACTTTGTCTCTTACTGTTTTTTTGATGAACTGGATATGTATTTCCTTTGGCAACTTATTTCATTTGGCATAATTGGTGTACAATTACACAAATATTTCTTTTTCCAATCTTTCAGTTACTCCCTTCTTTTAAGATTTAATATTATAATCCAAGCTATTTTCTATATTATTTGTTTATATCACAACCTTATATCCACTTTAAATAATATAGTTTGATTAAATTTTATCACAATCTTATATCTACTTTGAATAATATACTGTCGTTATCTTATAAATAGTTACAAAATATTAAATATTTGTTAAATACTCTATATTATTTGCTAAATATTAATAGGTTCAAACAACTTAAACAATTCTCTATAAATTCTAACAATAGTGTGGTTTCTTATACATTAACATATATACTCTAAATGTTTTTAATTTTCTTTAATCTAAATATTTTCAACCAAGTCCTATTATCAAAGTTCTATTTTCAGAAACAAGAATTTCTATTTCACTCTATCATAGTCTTTCAGATTTTATATTCTAAATAACCATTACAGTCTTAAGCACTATCAAATAAACAATATGAACATAGGCATTAAATCAAATATTTCACTTTACATTGAGTTCATTTATCACCTTCCTTTGTTACTTATTCAATGTTGCCTTCTCTTTTGTTGTTAAACTCTCCCGTCATCTGTTGCATCAGCCATTCCTTATTGTAGCATTAGGGTTACTTTCTCCTCCATTTCAAATGTTAAATAATATATGTAAATAGTCCTTTTCAACTTCCTTTCTGTTAAAACCAATTCCTTTCCATTAACTCCGTCCTGTGAAAAATTCTCTGCACTTCACTTTCCTTTCTCTTTCTTCTTCCCTCCTGTTGTTCCGCTGGATACCTTCCTTCAAAATGCTTAGTCACTTAGTCATTTAGCCACTTAGCCTTTGTACCTTCCAAACAAATCCCTTCCTCCAACTCCAATTCCAAATCCTCTATCCTTCTCTGTTCAATCCACTTTCTTCACAAATACTTTCACTTATTTTTACTCTCTCCACATCTCTTTTCTCCATCCAAATCTTGCCGGCTGCACTCCTCTTCCTTTGCAATCTGCTCTCACCGCCTTCTAGCCACTATCCTTTGAGACCTTCCATCTCTCTCCATCTGAGCTTCTCCACTTGCCTGTTGATTGTAAAACTTTTGCTCCTCTCATGCTGCTGCAGTTACAGCTCCTGGGGTTTAGATTCCATCCAATGCCATGCTTTGCCGATCTTCTCCTTCCCAAACTGACAGCTGTTACAGCTTCTGGTCAGCCATATTAATATGACTAACACTTTTGCCTAAGATTTGCTGCAAACAGTAGTTTGAGCTTTTCAAATGCTGCCTGCCACTCGATGGTCAACTGAAGTGGTTGACCCGGTTTTGGTTTCCCCTCACCCTTAGTTTTTAAAAGGTTGGTGATTGGTAATGAGATCTTTGCAATGGAGGGGTTGAACTGTTGGTAGAAATTGGTGAAACCCAGGAAGCTTTCTAATTGCCTCCTAGTGTGGGGAGGGGCCCACTCTAACACTACCTTTACCTTTTCTGGATCCATTTCTACTCCTTCATTTGAGATATGATAACCCAGGTAATGAATCTTATCTTGGTGAAATTCGCCCTTTGAAAGTTTTGTATACAGTTCAGCGGCTCAGAGCCTTTTAAGGACTTCCTGCACCAAGTTCACATGTTCCTCCCTCATTTCAGTATATATTAAAATATCATGCAAATACACCAACACTCCCTTGTACAAAAAGTCATGTAGCACCTCATAGATCAGTTACATGAACACTGCTGGGGTGGGGCCCTGTAAGCCAAATGGGAGCACCCAGAATTGGAAACATCCCAGGGGGCAATTAAACACAGTTTTCTATTCATTGTCCTCCTTGACTCGCACCTGGTAGTAAACTTCCCATAAATCTAACTTAGTGAAGATTTTTTCTTTGGCGAGATGCGCCAGCATGTCCTTCATCAGTGGCAGTGGGTAGACATTTTCTATGCACACTGCATTTAGCCCGCTATAATCAACACATAGATGAAGAATCCCATCTTTCTTCTCCCAGAACAAAATTGGGGCTGCCACCTGTGGCCTTGCTGGTTGGATAAATCCATGTTTTAAGTTCTTGTCTATAAAGATGTGAAGTTCTCCTAGCTCACAGGGGATCATCAAGTAAAGTTTAGGCTTTGGGAGCTCCAGGAAGGATTTCAATACTGCAGTCCATGGGGTGATGGAGCAGGAGTGCATTAGAGTCTTTCTCATTAAACACATCTCTCAAGTTTCAGTACTCCTTTGGGATTTTGGATTCACTCGTTGAGTGATCCTGAGCTGCTACCCCCAGCTCCCTTTACCTTTTGTTTCTCTCACTGCTGGGTTTTGGGATCTTTTCCTCTTCCTTGGCCACTTTTTACCAAAACTTTAAAAAAAAAACCTCCTTTAGTTCACTTCAGGGTTCCATTTCTGCAGCCAAGACAGTCCAAGTAGGAAGGGCCTCTTCATCCCTGGCGCCACTATAAAAGTCAGAGTCTCTTTATGATTTTCTATTCTCATCTCTACTGGTTCAGTTATAAAGTTAGCTGAGCCCCCTCCAGTTACAGTCCTATCTAGCTGGCAAAATGCTATGGGCAGTCTCAGATGTTTGAGTCTCAGTCCCAGTTTTTCAACAACTTCAGGACTGACTACGCACCTAGTGCAGCACAAGTCCAATAAAGCCAGCATCCTCCCTTGGGCTTCCGAAGAGAGTACCACTAACTCCACAGGATGGGTTAAGGGGTCACCTACTGACTTACCAGGGGATCATCATCACCATCACTGTCAGCCTCACCCAAGCTGGTCAGAATTCCCAAACCCTCAGAGCCAGGAGGGGTGAACTGTACAACCTCCAGACCTTTCAGTGCTGTCTCTCAGGTCCTCAGAGCTGATTTCATTGCCTTCTCCCTCAGGTTGCCTTGGCACTGAGGTTGGTTCTGCTGGATTGGTATGCCACAGTTTGGTGCCTCTCCTTCCCATGTCTGAGGCACATCATGTTCCTGGCATGTTCCTTACGAGTGGGAGGAAAGGATTCATCCTGTTCACTGGCCCTCCAGCATTGGTCCCAGGCAAGATTGATTTCCATTTCTGCCGCCAACACATACAGCATTGTAGCGTTCATGGGGCACTGCACAAGACGCAGGTGCAGTAGATGTCATCATTGAGGCTGTCTTTGTAGAAGTCAATGAGGACGCCTTCTGACCATGCATGCCAACTCTTGGAACCCGGCATTCCAACTCTTGGAACTCCTGGATGTACATGGTCACTGACCATTGCCCTTGGGTGATGGTGTTTATCTGGATCCTAGCCTTGCACTGAGCCAATGGATCCTCAAATCATTGGCAAAGATCTGCCATAAAGTGGTCATAGTTCCGCAGTGGGAGGCATTGTCATTGTGGAGGGACACCATCCACTGCTGCCCTCTGCAGGGCCATGGTTACTCATCTTATCCAAACTTTTTGCCATCTCCAGTTCAGCCCCATATTCCTGCATGTAGTTCCAGACTTGCACCAATAAGAACCACAATTGTTCAGGGTCTCCCCCATACTTAATACCCAAGGTATTTGGGGCCTGGGGCCTTTAAGGAACAGTCTCTGCAGGCAGAGTGGCTTGTACAGCTTGGTCTGGGGTGACCCAGGAACCCTGAGAAACTGCTTGTGCAAGACGCTCTTGGGTTCTTCGACTCCCCCTAGCCTGTTGTATCAGGAACAAAAAAGGTGAGGGAGGACTCTCCCCCCCTTAACAAAAAAAAGCTGAGCCAGATTTCCCAATTGGCTGCCAGTGACCTGGATAGGACTTACTGGGGCTGAGCGCATCCATAATCAGTCAGCTGGGCAAGGGCTTCTACTTCAGCAATATTTTTGTGACCGCTCTCACCAGAGGAGGCAGTCACTTTAAAAATTGTCTGAAAGAGGAGTCTCCATCTAGCTTCCGAGCAGTCATGAAGGCAACAAGGTGGGGAGGGAAAAGAGGTGCCTCTTCTGGAGCTCACCCACTCCCCATCATCCCTGCCACTGCACCTCAATCACCCCCTCCCTATTTCAGCCTGCTCCTTTATCTCCCTCAGCAACTTCTGGTTAAAGAGGCAGTTCACAGGGCAAAGACACCCACCAGCTAGTGAGAAAAGAGGGGGGAGAGGAGGAATGGACTGGGGTTTCAGATAGCTCAGAAACAGGGCCCAGCACAGGGAGGATGCACCCAGGGAACTTCTGCCACCCTTCTCCTCCTCCTTCCCCCCTCCCCCTTTTCTTCCTGTCACATGCTTTTCTCCTCCCTTGTGATCAAGCGGCAGCAGTAAAGTGAAAAGGAATTTATTTTCCCCTTTTGCGCAGCTGAGTGCTCGCATGCTCACCCTCCCTTTCTCTGCCTGGATAACTTTCTCTCAACTCCATGCAGATTCCTCCCCCTATGTGCACAAGTACCCACAGTCACCCCCTCCCGATACTCAAAAGTCATCACAGCAACCAGAATGGAACAGATCTTCCCAAGCCTGATTGACTGGCCTTACCGCCAAGCCAAGCCTAACACCACCAAGCAGACTTGAAAGGACCCTGAAATAGACCAATGAAGACTAAAATACCCCTTTAAATCCCCAGAAAACAACAGGAAAGACTATAGGGAGAGGGAGGAAATTCACTGTAAGTTTTTTTTTCTTGCCTCATTTATGTTGTAATTAGTTAAATGGATTCATGGAGGGATGACATTTGGGAGTGGTTAGCACAGCAAGTTCTGAATACCTTGGACTTCTGTCTGGTCAGAGGGAAATTTGTCCAATGTTTTGGAGAGAGGGGGGAAGGAGGGAGGGAGGGAGGGAGGGAGGGAGAGAGATCATAAGGAACATAAAAATCCCTTGCAAAGTCAGCGCTGGGAGCTTCAGCCTCCCAGCACGCTGTATAGGCTAGGCACCACACTAGTGGTGGGATTCAAAATTTTTTACTACCAGTTCTATGGGCATAGCTTATTTGGTGGGCATGGCTTGGTGGTAATGTGATTGGGTGGGCATGGCTTGGTGGGTGTGCTTGGTGGTCATGTGACTGGGTGGGTGTGGCTTGGTGGTCATGTGACTGGGTGGGCATCACTCACATCAAGGAGTGCCTCAAAGCGATACAATTTCCCTCTCTCTTTACTATTACTGAACATCCAAAATACACTATTCAATCCTATGTATATATGCCATATGTGTACATATATATTACATAGTATAGTGTGTGTAAAGGCACCCACCCACCGCCAGTAGTATGTATAGAAAGTATCAGATAGGATATGTAAATGTATACAAAATGTCACAGTACTGTTTATTAAGCAATGGCAATATGTATAAAGGAAAAAAACACCATAAAGCATTATTGTTTTTAAAAAAATAGTACAGAGTTCTCTCTCTCTCTCTCTCTCTCTTCCTCTTCCTTCCTCTTTCTTTTCTTCCTTTATCTTTCTTGTCTCTCTCCATCTTTCTTTCTTGTCTCTCTCTCTCCCTCCCTTCCTCTTTCTTTCTTTTCTCTGTCTCTCCTTTCTTTCTTTCTTTCTTTCTTTCTTTCTTTCTTTCTTTCTTTCTTTCTTTCTTTCTTTCTCTCTTTGTCTTTCTTTCTTCTGTATCTCCCTCTCTCTTTTGCTTTCTCTCTCTGTCTCTCTCTCACACACACACCTAATCTGGGACGAACTGATCTGGTGAGCTCCAGAATAGCGGCATGGTGGCAGGAGATGGGAGAAAGCAAGCAACAGCAGCGGCACTGCTCCAGGAGAACAGGTAGATGTCCTGGGGCTGCTGCATATGCGCACTGCATGTGCAACCCCAGGACATCTCCTTACCCTCCTGGAGTGCTGCTGCTTCTCTCAGCCCCATGGCAGTGGCTGCATCTTTCCCAAGGGCCACCCACCCACTCACTGGCTGGCCTGGCCCAGAAGTGGCATGTCCCCCGTCATGGGCTGGGTGTGGGCAGCAGGACCCAAGGCAAGAGGAAGGCAAGTGGGCAGCAGTCACCCAAAGGTCCCATGAAAGCCAAGTATGCCTCACCATGTCCCTCCAAGGCGGCTCTTCAGCCAAGTGCAGAGGGTCTCCCTTCCCCAGTGCCAGCATCAGATCTTCCATGTGCCTCTGCTGGCCTTTATACCATGCCTTTCAGACTGCAATGGAGCCAGCGCACAGCTGCCCATGAAGGTAAGGTTGACAGCGGCCAGTCCTCAGGCAAGATGCCACACTGGAGCTGAGACTGCTGCTCCACTGCAGTGCAGCAGCCTTGCCAGGAAATCTGCCCATTCTCCCAGAGCAGCGCCGGGTGCTGGCCCCATTGAGATCTGAAGGGCAGGGCACTTGGGCTGGTGGAGGCTCATGGAAAGTCTACAGCCCCTTTGCTCCCTAGGAAGTGCTCCAAAAAGGGCAACCCTAGTGTAGGTGAGTAAGAAGGAGTGGAGATCAGTGAAGGAATGCAGAGGAAGAGAGCTGTGCCATGGCTGCCATGTGGTAGGGTGAGCAGGGAGAGCTCCGCGTGGGATGGAGCTGTGCCAGTGGTTTAGTCAGCCAGGTGAGCCCAGGAATGGGGGGACAGCTAGCTAGGCTGCAGCCAGTGCCATCACCTGGGATGGGGCTGCACTGGTGGCAAAGCCAGTCAGGTGAGCTCTGGGGATGGGGGGGAGGCAAACTCCGGGAACGGTGGGGGGAAGGCAAACTCTGGGGACAGTGGGGAAGTCTAGTGTGACTCACAGGCTTACCTGTGAGCAGACAAATCAGGGCCGCTCAGTTGGGGTGCAGGCATCACATGGGAAGGCAACTTAGAAAGGCAAGGCGCGAGGACCCAGTATGCCACATACGAGGTGAGGAGTGATAGGGCGGGGCGAGCAAGCATTGAGCAGGCAGATGGGGCAAGTGAGCATCAAGCAGGTGACTGGGCAACCAGGTGGGGGGCATGGCCGGCCAGAGGTCATTATTGGTTCGGCGACCCACACCAAATTTTCTCTAATGGATCACGCAAACTGGTGCAAACCAGCTGAATACCACCACTGTATCCGAGTTAATAATTTATGTACCCTGAACTCCCCCCCATCAAAAAAGCCAAAACCAAAGAAATTTAATTTTATTGTAGTGAAGTGTGTGGATCTGGCCAAAAGTGGTGTCTTTATAATATACAGTTAATGAAAGTGTGATTTGCTTCACAACTTGTCAAATTTGCTATTCAACACATTTTGATGTGAAAATGTCCCAAAACCCATTGTTTGTTTGGGACTGAACATGCTACAAAAGGAAGTGGGGGACAACTGCAGAGACAGGATAGGAAAGTTGCTTAGATAGGAAAAGGGATAGATAGGAAATCATTCCCAGTCAAAACAAGGAATCATGTGGTAAGTCACATGATTTGTTGTATACTCATCCGTTTTAATACTCGTCGTGCCTCCCAAAATCAATTCAGGATGAGTACCAAGGTATCACTGTATTAATCTAGTTGCAACTCCAGGATGACAAACTACAGCCAGAGTCTATTTCATTCTGATTATCTCACTGCCTCACTTCCTTCCTTTCATTTTGTTTTCAGGTTTTGCAAGAGAATTCAGGCAGGATGGAGGAGGGTAGAATCAGGAAGTAAAGTTTGCGGCAAGATTATTGTGGCATAAGCAGTGGGTTTATCTCCTTCAAGAACCTTTTTCCTGAGGGGAAAAAAGGTTACAATACAAAAATATTGGTAGAGGCCATAGTTCTTTTTTTTTTTTTTTGAAAACAATTTTATTGGTTTTTAAAGACAAACAAAACATAAAAACATCCAGCTTTCTTTCATAAATATACAAGCAGTGAGTCGGTTTGGTTTACCAATTTTTTGTGCATCCATTTCGTAGTCTCAATTACAGTTACATTACATAATAACTCATATTATCAGTCAAAAATTAAATACCCTAATATCACTATTGAACAATCATTTGACTATAATTTTATTCATTCATATTTTGTGAGATAACTATAATTTACTTAGTTTATTTTATAACAAATCATATAATCATACCAAATCTATCCTAAAAACATTTTATAGATATGATATCAAAAAAAGAAATATATCTTTATATATTCATTATTTTCTAGAATTCTAGATATTCTATTATTGTGTTTTATTATCTAACCATTGATAGAAAAGGTCCCAAATTTTATAAAATTGTTTATCCTCTTGTTCTCTAATTTCAAATGTCAATCTACTCATTTCAGCACATTCCAAAATTTTCTTAATGATTTCTTCCTGCAATGGTATTTTCTCATTTTTCCAGTTTTTAGCAAATACAACCATAGCCGCTGTTAATACATTTACAATCAGGTATTTCAAATCTTTACTATATGTATCAGGTAAGATTCCCAGTAAAAAGATCTCTGGTTTCAAGTCTATGTGTTTCTTTGTCATTTTTTCCAACCACATGCGAATTTTAGTCCAATATTTTCTAGCGTCCTCACAAGTCCACCACATATGGTAATATGAGCCAGGTATCTGATGACATTTCCAGCATTTTTCAGATTTATTCTTGAACATTCTTGCTATTCTTGTTGGGGGAAAGTCCTACCTGTAAAACATCTTATACAAATTTTCTTTATATGCTGTTGACATTGTCATTTTATAATTTTGAGACCACAATTTTTGCCATTTCTCTAAATCAATCCTATATCCAAAATTCTTCCCCCAAGCAATCATAGTTTTTTTAACTTGTTCTTCCTCTAGTTTAGTTTCCAATAAATAACCATATAATCTTTTAATCACCTTTTCATCACTACCTGTCAAAATCTTATCTAAATCAGTCAATTTATCATAAAATCCTTCTGTTTTAAAATATTCATCATACCTTGAATGTATTTGCGCATATGAAGACCGGTTCATCTTTATCCGTTGTTCCTCTAGCTTTTGCATAGATTTAAGTTCACCCTTTTCATTCAGTATTTCACCATATCTAACTGTTTGTTCCTTCTTATATATTATAGGATAGGAAAATGCTTCAATAGTTGATAACCAAACTGGAATTTTCAAATAACATTGTCTTTTAATCTTCTCCTAATTTAACCACAAAGATTCCCGTGTATGATGTCTTCTAAAATAGCCCTGTGTTTTAGTTCCCTTATACCATAGAAAAGCATGCCAGCCCAACAACAAATCATGTCCTTCTAGTGTCAACAATCTGGTCTTTCTTAATGTTATCCATTCCTTCGCCCACATCAAATTTGCAGCTTGACAGTACAACTCTCAATTAGGCAGACCAAATCCTCTTCTAATCCTGTAAAAGTTTTAACTTTATTCTCGCTTTCTTGCCTTGCCATATATACTTCAAGACAATTTTATTTAAGTCTTCAAAATAGTCTTTTCCAAACCTAACTGGTATTGTTTGAAACAATTATAAAATTCTGGGTAGGATATTCATCTTGATTGTTGAGATTCTCCCTATTAATGTCAATTGTAAGTTTTCCCATTTCATCAAGTCTAACGCTATCTGTTGTTTGAGTTTAATGTAATTGTTCCCTTTTAATGTACTACATCTTGATGTCAAGTGTATCCCCAAATACTTAACCTTTTTCGTGACTTGAATTTTCAATAGATGTGCCAGTTCTTCTCTTTGTCTTATTAACATATTCTTTTGTCAAAATCTTTGCTTTATCTTTGTTTATTTTCAAACCATCCACCTCACCATAAGTCTCTATCTTTTCCAATAATTTTGGAGCTGTTTCTAAGGGGTCTTCCAAAATAAAGGCCAAATCATCTGCAAAGGCTTGCAATTTAAATTCTTCCTTTTTGATTTTTATTCCTTTTATATCTTTATCATCTCTAACATTTCTATCCAACACTTCCAAAGTTAATACAAATAGCAAAGGTGATAGTGGGCATCCTTGTCTTGTACCTTTTCTTATATTAATAGAATCTGTGAACTCTCCCTCTATCATTACCTTTGCCGTTTGCTTATAATATATGACTTCTATTGCTTGAATAAATTTTCTGGCGAAACCCATCTGTTCCAGTAATAATAACATGAATCTCCAATTCACATTATCAAATGCCTTTTGCACATCTAAGAATATCAAAGCCATTTGCTTCTCAGGATGTGCCTCATAATATTCCAAAGTATCCAGAATTACTCTCATATTATCTTTAATTTGTCTCTTTGGCAGAAATCCATTTTGATCTGGATGGATAAAGTTATTTAAGTATTTTTTGAGTCTTTCTGCCAAAATTGAAGCAAATATTTTATACTCTGCATTTAATAAAGAAATGGGTCTATAATTCTTAATTTGCGATGGATCAGTCTCTTTTTTTGGAATAAGTGTAATATAAGCTTCTGACCATGTTTTAGGTATCTTCTTCTTTGCCATAACTTCATTCATGACTTCTAGCAGTGGGAGGCTCAGCGATTTTTGTAGTGTTTTATAAAATTCTGCCGGAAGCCCGTCTGGACCTGTTGCTTTTCCATTGTTTTGCTTCTTAAGTGCTTCAGTTAATTCCATCATTCTTATATTGTTTTCCAACATTTTTTCAGCCTCTTTAGGTATCTTAGGTAAATTAGCATTCTGTAGGTACCATTTGACTCTTTCCTCATCAATATTCTCTTGCTTATATAGTTGCCCATAGACGTCTCGAATAATTTCCTTTTTCTCTTTATTGCCATAGCAAATTTGGCCTTGATCGTCTATTAACTGTAATATTTTCCTTGATTCTTTCTCCTTTCTCAATTTATATGCTAACCATCTACCTGGTTTATTTGCATCTTCGAAGTACCATATATACTCGAGTATAAGCCGAGTTTTTCAGCACATTTTTTGTGCTGAAAAAAACCCCCTCGGCTTATACTCGAGTCAGATTCCCCTCTGAAAAAAAAATGGTGTGGAGCTCCGAAGCTGGGCAGCCGCTTCCCTGCTTCTGTGTTTCCTTTGCAACTTTTAAGCATGGGGGTAATCGGAAGCAGAAAAGTTCTTGCTTGAGGATGTATTGTTTTTTCTTTTTTTAACTGTTTTTTTGGGGGGGAAGACCCACCACCATGTGAGAATGCTCAGACATGAAATCTATCCAACCGAAAATAAGTGTGTGTGTGGGGGGGATTTTAACAGAGGGAAGATGTAGGGAGAAGGCAAAAGCGACAGAAGATCCTTCAGGGGAAACTGAGGGGGAGACTCACCCTTGGTCCAGATGAGCCCCCTTCCCCTTTCTCTAGGCTGAGAAAACAACACGAGCCAAGGTTGCTTTGGCTCCACTCGGCTTCATTTCCTCAGCTCCAGCTGCTTTCAGTCCACTCGGGAGGAGGGGGAGGAGGTGGTGGTGACAGCTCGCGTTGTTTTCTGAGCTCTAGGCTGAGAAAACAACGCGAGCCGAGGTCGCTCCACTCAGCTTCATTTCCTCAGCTCCAGCTGCTTTCAGTCCACTTGGGAGGAGGGGGAGGAGGTGGTGGTGGCAGCTCACGTTGTTTTCTGAGCTCTAGGCTGAGAAAACAACGTGAGCCGAGGTCGCTCCATTCAGCTTCATTTCCTCAGCTCCAGCTGCTTTCAGTCCACTCGGAAGGAGGGGGAGGAGGTGGTGGTGGCAGCTCGCGTTGTTTTCTGAGCTCTAGGCTGAGAAAACAATGCGAGCCGAGGTCGCTCCACTCAGCTTCATTTCCTCAGCTCCAGCTGCTTTCAGTCCACTCGGGAGGAGGGGGAGGAGGTGGTGGTGGCAGTTCACGTTGTTTTCTGAGCTCTAGGCTGAGAAAACAACGCGAGCCAAGGTCGCTCCACTCAGCTTCATTTCCTCAGCTCCAGCTGCTTTCAGTCCACTCGGAAGGAGAGGGAGGAGGTGGTGGTGGCAGCTCGCGTTGTTTTCTGAGTCTAGAGCTCAGAAAACAACGCGAGCTGCCACCACCACCTCCTCACCTTCTCAGCCTGAGAAAACAACGCGAGCCGAGGTCGCTCCACTCAGCTTCATTTCCTCAGCTCCAGCTGCTTTCAGTCCACTCGGGAGGAGGGGGAGGAGGAGGTGGTGGTGGCAGCTCGCATTGTTTTCTGATAGTGAGATCATTTCCCAAATTAATTAATTCACTAACCCAAAAGAAGAAGATGTTGATGACAGTGGGAGGCAGGAGTCACTCTCTCCCTTGCAAGAAAAAAGCAAGAGCCGTTCTTATGATCTCTCCCTCTCTCTCTTTCTCCTCATAATACAGTCAAGCCCTTTCCAGCACGTGCGCGCGATCCGCCCCCGCCGCTTTGCACCTTGCAAATGCAAAAACCCTGGGGTTTTGCATTTGCAAGGTGCAAAGGGGCGGTGGCGGATTGCGCACGTGTGCTGGAAATGGCTTGACTTTATTCGGGGGGGAGAGAGAGAGAGATATCATAAGAACGGCTCTTGGTTTTTTCTTGCAAGGGAGAGAGTGACTCCTGCCTACCACTGTCATCATCATAATCTTTTGGGTTAGTGAATCAATTAAACCTTTCATGATAGTGAGATCGTTTCCCAAATTTCCCTTAAATCAGGGAAGAAATCAGAAACAAACCTTTGGGCTGAGAATAAGCCTGTTCCTATGATGCCATTTTTGTTTACTGCAGTGTGAAAAGTGTGAAAAAACACACTTCTTTTTCTTCATCTTCTTGTTCCCTATTTACTGGTCTCTTTCAAAGAGGAAATTGTGAACATCAAACTTATTCTCAACTGTCCTAGTGAAAGTTTTTATTGGTATCTATTTTTATTTTTGAAATTTACCAGTAGCTGCTGCATTTCCCACCCTCAGCTTTTACTTGAGTCAATAAGTTTTCCCAGTTTTTTGTGGTTAAATTAGGTGCCTCGGCTTATATTCGGGTCAACTTATACTCGAGTATATACGGTAGTTCTGTTTGGCACTTCTAATTTTTTGTGGCAATTCTTCTTTCTCTAATTGACCCATTTTATGTTTGATTATGTCCAGTTTTAGTTAAATATCTTTTTTCTGTGGTGTTTTCTGTAGTTCTTTTTCAAGTCTTTTATGCTCATCTTCTAGAACTTTAGTGGCTTGCCTTTTCTTTATATTCTTTTTCCTTATATAGTCTATTATCAAGCCTCTAGCATATGCCTTCATTGTGTCCCAGACATTCTGAATTGAGGTATCTTCTTTTTTATTTTATCTAAAGAAAAAGGCCAATTCTTTCTCCATCCATTGCATAAAGTCTTTTTCCTTTAAAATAGTATTGTTTAACGTCCATCTCGATCTTCTTTTTTGTCCTTTCCATTTAATTGTCATTGGACTGTGGTCTGCCCAGGTACTTGTTTCAATGTTTGTTTCTTGAATGTTAGATATTAATTCTGTTGAGATCCAAATCATATCTATTCTGGACCATGATAAGTGTCTATTTGAATAAAAAGTAAATTGTTTGGTTTTAGCATTTCTTTCTCTCCATATATCTTTTAAGTTTATTTCATCTGTCATTTTAAAAAAAGATTTAGGGAGAGTCTTTCTGTTTTGCTTTGCTGTTGTTGCTCTATAGTCCAGTTTATTGTCTACAATTCCATTGAAGTCTCCCATCATAACTATATTGACATAGTCCAGTCCAATTATTTTCATATGTAAGTTTTTATAAAATTCTTTTTGTTTATCATTCGGAGCATAAATTGCAATCAGGAGTGTTTTCATATTATTGTCCATTATTTCCACCATTAATACTCTTCCATCTTCATCAGTATGAATCAATTTGGCTGGAATAGTCTCTTTAATATATAGAACCACTCTTTTCTTACATTGAGTCAAAAAAGTAAATATTTTCCCTAATTTTGGCTGTACCAACAAATGTTCGTATTGTTTTTTAATATGTACTTCTTGTAAACAAATTATATCAAATTTTAATTTCTCTAATTTATGAAAAAATTTCCTTCTTTTGACAGCTAAATTAAGTCCATTTATATTCATTGTAATCAGTTTTTTCTCTTCCATGATTATATTTTGTAGTTAGGTTTGGCAGCTCTCGTAGATCTTGATTCATGTTGTTCTTTGATCTCCACCTGTCCACTTACTGCGCCTTCTTCTTTTTCAGTCTCCATTTGCTCTTCTTGGAATTCAATTAATGAAATCTCTTTTTCTGCCTCTTCCTCTCTCCTTCCAAAAAATTCTGCATAGAATAATTCTGCTTTCTCAATTGAATCAATTCTATGTCTTTGTTCTTGCCATGTAAACATTAGTCCTTCTGGAATCAGCCATCTATAATTCACCTCTTCTTTCAATAACATTTTAGTCAGGAATCGATATTCTCTTCTCATCTCTCTCACTCTTCTAGGAATTTGTTTTAAAACCACAATCTCCTTGCCTTTGTATTTCAACGTTTTCTCTCTTGCCACTTGTAATATTTGTGTTTTGATGGCTTTTTTTGTAAATCTGATGTGAACTTCTCTTGGTAGATTATTTCTCATCACATATCTTGTAAAAACTCGGTATACCTCATCTACTCCATCCATCATCTTCTCCTCTGTTATTTCCAAAGCTTCAGCCAGTATTTCTATCATTATTGCAGCTAGATTTTGTCCTTTTTCTTCTTCTATATTTTGAAATCTGAGATAAAATTCTGATCTGTCCATCTCCCACTTCAGTATCCCACTTTTATCTTGTTCAACCACTGTTAATCTACTGTCAATGTTGCCAATTTTCTTATCTCTTTGTTTATCTTTTTCAATTTTTTGGAATCTCTCATCATACTTCGCCATCATATGTTGAATATTTTCAATTTTTTCATCGGTCTTCCCTGTTCTTTGTTCAATGTTCTCTGTTCTTTGTTCTTTGTTCTCTGTTCTTTGTTCAATGTTCTCTATTCTCTTTTCAATAGTGTCTGATTTTGTTTTAAGGTCTTGGATTCCTTGCATGATCATCTGTACAGTCACTTTTTCTTGCTCTTTATCTTGCTTTAACAATGTCTGAATTAAATGTTGTCCTCCAGATGGTGGGGAGGTGGAAGTAGAAGTTGAGGCGCCAGAAGGTATGAGTTTCCTACTCATTTTGAACGATTCAAAATCTTCTAATTCTTTTAAACCTTAATCCAATAACTGCAGTAGCCAATTATAATCCAAAGTAGGAAATAAAAAAAGTAGAGAGTAAAAGGCCCAATAGTAGTAAAAAAAAAAAAGGAAAGAAAAATTCTTCAGGTTCTTCTGAACCTTAGTCCAATTATAAAATAGTCAATTGTAATCCAAGAAAAAAAGATAAAAATAATAAGAGGAAAAAAGCCCAATAATAATAATAATAAAAGAGATAAGAGAAAAATTTATTCAGGTTCTTCACACCTTAATCCAATTAAGAAATCTCAAAAATAAAAAAAGAATAAAAAAACATAAGTTTAAACCAAAAGTATGGATGGAAAAAGCAAAGATCCCAATGGGAAAAGAAAGAGGAAATTTTTTTTGAGGCTTTCCCTTTAAAATAAAAAGCAAAAATGGGAATATTACAAAAATAAAGATTTTTTTTTTTTTTTAAAAAAGGAAAGGAGTAGAATAGAGCTGGTAAAGAGGGGTAGCACAACTAAAAATTAAAAAGAACACACTGCACTTTGTTTAATTGTCCAAGGCTCTTGTTATAATTTTCTTTCCACAAGCTTCAAAGCCAAACTTCAATTGTTGATAGAAATCCAGAAGAACACCTGTAATAACACTTTCCCGTGCTCTTCCCTCTATCTTATCAAGTTGCAGTGTCCTTGAGAGGGAGTATTTCACAGTTCTCTCAACTTCAACTAAAATATTTTCAAGCCTCTGGTTGGCAGTGTTACAAAGTTTCTTTGTTCTCACTTTCCCCCTCCTTTCCCAGGCAAAACATAATAGAAGTTTAAAAAAAAAGAGAGAGAGTATATATATATATATATATATATATATATATATATATATATATATATATATATAAAGAAAAATAACTAAAGGGAGCCTCTAATCTAAAAAATTGAGAAATCAAAAAGGAGAAGATATATATATATATATATATATTTGTTTTCTTAAGTTTTCGTGGGTACTTACATGTATGGCATTCAGCTTTGTTCGGGTATTTTCCCACGTCATAGTAGTGGTGCTTTTAAAGTTGTAGCAACGTTTCAGCAGAATCTCATCTGCCATCATCAGGCTTCTGTATAGTGTTCATCTGTGAGTTAGACTTTTACAGTGGTTTCAGATTTAAATTTGGGGCAGCCTATTGCTGTGCCAGAATGGTTTTTTCTTCATCCTGATTGGTTGAGAGTCTTGGTCTGTGTTTATTGGTCTTGGAGTTTGCCGTGTTCTGCTTCTAATATCTTCTGTCTGTTTTTTTGGCTCTTTTTGTATCTTGATTGGCTGGCAACTTTGTGTTACTTTATTGGAGGCCTTTAGTGCAGCTTGGCTTCAGGTAAATGGACGGCTATCATTAGTTAGGAAGCTGGGTTTCATCTGGGTGCCTGGTTGGGGTGTGTTTGAGCTGGAGGTATCAGGGGGGATCTGTTTGTGCCAAGGTGTTTGCCTGGCTTGTGGTGTGGAGATTTTTTTGTTTGTGAGTGCAGGCTTCCAAATGATTGACAGTCTAGTGGAATCATCTCTTCTGTTCATGCTTTCTGGTCTTTTTTCAATCTCTGTGGCTTCTCTGATGATTCTGTGGCTGGGATTTTCTATAGTGGCTAGGGTTTTGGTGCCATTGAAGTTGATGCTATGACCTGTGGCTTCCATGTGTTGGACTAGTGAGGAAGTGTGTTCCAGCTTTTTGACTGCATTTTTGTGTTCATCCAGGTGGGTGCTTATTCTTCTATTGGTCTGTCCAATGTATGTGGCCGGGCATGATGCACAGGGGACTTCGTATATGCCTTGGTTTTCCAGGTCAATTTTGTCTTTGGGGTTTCTGAGGATGGCTGCTATTTTTCTGTCTGTTTTGAAGGCAGTCTTGATGTGGTGTCTGTATAGTATCTTACTAATTTTGTCTGTAGTGCCTCTTATGTAGGGCAGGACAGCTGTTCCATGGGTCTGTTCATCTTCTGGGTCTCTATTATGTCTCAGTGTGTTTTTGTGGATCAAGTTGGTGATTTCGCTTTTGTGGAAGCCATTGGCTGTCAGTACTTTAATCAGGGTGCATGGTTCAGTCTTAATGTGTGTCTTGTCTGCCAGGTGTTTGGTTCTAGTAATTAGTGTTTTAGCCAGGGAGTTTATCTGTGCTGGGTGGTGGTGGGATTGGGCGTTGAGGTAGCGGTTGGTGTGTGTTTTCTTCTGGTATATGGTATGTCCTAGTGTGCCATCTGTTTTTTTGTAGATTAGTACATCTAGGAATGGTAGTTGTTTGTTTGTTTCTGTTTCCATGGTGTGTGTGTGTGTGTGTGTGTGTGTGTGTGTGTGTATATATATATATATATATATATATATATATATATATATATATATATATATATATATATATATAATATAAATATTATATATAGTATATATATATAAAAGAAAAGCCAGTCCAGTTAACAATTGCTAAGTCGCGATAAAAATCCAGTAATAAAGAAACTAAAAAAGTAAAAAGCCAAGCCTCACTTTGACGTTTCCCTTTAAAAACCGCCGCTTATTCAGTTTTGTCAAAACTCTTACAGATTTCTTCTTATTCTTAGGGTATCCTTTCAAATCTCAGAATATTGGTTAAAAAAAAGAAGTTCTCACCGAGCCGACACACTTTTTCTTTCAGTCTCTTCTGTTCCAGAGCTGTCCCAACTTCAGCAGCTTTGATGGCTGCCTCTCCGCCGCCGGCAAAAAGGGCTTCTCCTGAATCGACCAAGGACTTTGCAGTGTCCCTGGGATCCACAGGATGTGCCCTTCACCATCACTGTCTCTATGGGACCGTTTAGGTCCATTTGGACCGGCCAGGAGCGAAGATATCGGCTGCAGTCTCAGAGCCCCGAGATTGCAAGCCGTATCATTGCAACATCAGCTCCGCCCCCCCCCCCGGCCATAGTTCTTAAAATAGAGATAGTGGTTATGTAATAAACCACCACTCAGATAGTGGTTATGTAATAAACCACCACTCAGTTTGGAAAGAAAAAGCTAGAACTGCTCTGGGAGAGCAGATAATTTTCACAGAGGGCATGTCACAATTTTTTATGGCTTTGTCCTAACAGACAACAACAGTACTGGCCCAAGATGCCTCTGGCAGCCAAAACTGGCTGCAAGTGGCCACATGTGACTACGATGTGGACCGTTTTCAGCCTGGACAGCTTCCTACATCACTTTGCCAGCCAAAACAGGGCACAGGGGGACTGCATGCAGCCCCCATGTGACCCATTTTTGGCCTGGACAGCCTCCTGCAGCACTTCGCTGGCTAAAACGGCCCCCTGCACCCCATTTTTGTCATCAGGGTTCTGCAGGAGGCATCTGTCCCATCTCTGTCACCAGGCCAGCCTGCTTAGGAGAACTATAATGCTGATCCGGCCTTTAAAGAAATCCAGTTTACCAGCTCTGATCTATGGTGATATTGCAGGGCTCCCTCTTACCCTTCCCTACTATAAGCAAAGAATATCTAGATATTGCTAGCAAAACCACCTCAATTAAATCTCTCTTCTTCCTTGGATTTCCATTCCCTCTTTCGGTCCATAGGATCCACAGCTAATTGTTTTGATGAAAAGTATCAGTGCATAGCTTTTACTTCTGGTATCCCAGTGTCAGTCTCACATTTGCATTAGTTTAACAGAATAACAGAGTTGGAAGGGACCTTAGAGATCTTCCAGTCCAATCCCCTGCTCAAGCAGGATACCCTATACCATTCTGGAGAAATGGTGTCCAATCTTTTCTTAAACACCTCTAGTGATGGAGCACCCACAACTTGTGAAGGAAGCCATTCCACTGATTAATTGTTCTCACTTTCAAGAAATTTCTCCTTTGAATCTCTCCTTGATTAGTTTCCATCCATTGCTTCTGCCTTCAGGTACTTTGGAGAATAGGTTGACCCCGCTCTTTGTGGCAACCCCTTAAATATTGGAAGACTGTTATCATGTCACTCCTAGTCTTTATTTTCATTAGATTAGATATACCTAATTCCTGCGATCATTTTTGATATGCTTTAGCCTTCAATCTCCTACTTTTTATTGCTCTTCTCTGCATTCTCTCTGGACTCTCAACATCTTTTTTGTATCACAGTAACCAAAACTGGATGCAATATTCCAAGTGTGGGTCTTACTAGGCATTATAAATTGCTATTAGCAGATTCCATGTGTTTGTCAATTGCTTGGCTTAGTTCAGTGATGGTGAAGCTTTTTTGGGGGGTGTGCTGAAAGTGCGCATGTGAGCACCCACAATGGAATGCCCCCTGCCCCCTGTGCATGCACACACAACCCCCCCTTACCTGCACTGTGCATGTGCGCACCTCCCAGCTGATTTTTGGGCTTTTTTGAGGCCTTTTTCACCCTCCCGGGAGCTTGAGGGAGCCTCTGCAACTTTTTGATGCCAAAAAATAGGCCCGGTTTTACACTTCCAGTTTCAGGACTTTCGGTATTTCCAGAAGGCCCATCTTTTGACTTCCAAAGGCTGTAGAGGCTTCCCTTGAGCCCCCAGGAGGGTGAAAAAGGTCTCAAATAGGCCAAAAATCAGCTGGGAGGCACATGCATACACAGTGCAGGTAAGTTTGGCTGGGGCTCACGTGCCCGCACAAAGGGCTCTGCATGCCACCTGTGGCGTATGTGCCATAGGTTCACCAACATGGGCTTAGTTTAAACATACAACTCTGCTTTGAGGAGGAGACTGAAACAAAGGAGAAATTTAAAAACACCTGTAAATTGTCCTAATAGCAGACTTATCAATTCCTACAGTATTTATTCATTTTCATCTGTGGCTATACATAAACTAAAAAAAAAAAAGAACAGAAGAAAGGAAAGAATTCTGCTCTTCCCTTTTTTTAGAATTCACTTTTATTGAAGTTTATTATAACATAAAATATAATAAAAATAAAAAAAATTTAAAAGAGGAAGGGAAGTGCAGGGGAAAAAAGCAAAAAGGCATTGACTTCCAACTCTTTCCAATGCAATGCTAAGGATATTTAGAGTTTTAACTTGTTATGTTCCATTTAGTTATTACAAGTCATTTATATAATTATATAATTATTCAATCTTTGAACTAAAGTCCAAGTTTTTTTTAAGCATACAAACCAGAAGGAATTTCCTAATAGAAACAGGATCAAATAGACTTCTGGTTGCAATGACACAGTGGTGTGGGGAGAGAAGATCTGTTCTCTCATCCCCAATCTGTGTGATGGAGGCCCCCCAAGGGGCACGCAAATCTTGGAGGGACTGGCAAAAGTGTGAGGGAGCCCAAGGTGTAATCAGGTGGAGGGGACTATCAGCTACACCATAAGGAAACCTCACAAGCTCCAGCATGTGATTGGTCGGCTATATCATTGGTTGACCGAAGCCGCAGCGATCACACTGAATGAGGAAAATATAATAGTGACAGCAGCAGCAATATCGAATCAACTATTGAACCTGATCGGATGAAGGTGGAGAGTGACTGTTAAAGAGGAGAGATCTTAAGAACTGATTGGCAGAATCATGAGTCTCAGAGAGGGGGTGGAAGTCCTATAGAGAAGTGGCGATCCGGTGGTGAAAGCACAGGGCTTGAAGACAAGACATTAGAGCTGGTGGGATTTGGTTACCTAACAGTGTTTGAATGGGATTTGAGTACTGGATTGGAGGACTGCATTTTTGTGAAGATTAGACTTATGATGGATGTTATGAATGTGGGAGAGATCAGAGGAAAGAGACACAGTAAGAGATCTGGACTAAGAAAGGAGGCCACCATCTTAACTTCAAAGGACAGTAAAGACAGCTGATGCAATAGATCGTGACAAAGCAAAAGACGCATGAACTGAGGTTGATAAAAACTGCAAAAATTGGAGAAAGAAAGAGAAAGAGTTTGCTTAATAACTGCTACTGCCAGATGTTAAATGAATTGATGATTTAGTTTAATTATTTGCTTACTATTTAAGTGTGGAATATATTGTCCAGTTTGGGCAGAAAACTGAAAGTAAATAGTGCAAGACATAAATTAAAGGTTTAATTAATATTGGGAATTATCCCTGAAAATAAATGAATTGCATAGTTCAGATTTTTAGATGACTAATGAATTGTGAATTTGATTAGCTGGATGAATTATTGTGATTAATGAATTAAGTAAAAACTGGTGGACATTTAAGAATTTTATAAACTTTTTGCTATAATAAATAAGTTATTAGTGATTTAGATAAATTGATCGATATTTAGGAATTTTGCAATTTGTATTTATATAAAAACAGTATTACTAGTAAAGTAAGAACAAGAACTAAAAACTAAAAATATTGAGATAAGATATTAATTTTTCTTTATATGTTTTTCTTTCTCTCTTCTTTTCCTTTTTTCTTGACTTAATAGTTTTTCTGCTTGCTACTCATTGTAATATTTGTATTAGTAGGTTAATTTTTTCTCTCTCATTATAAAATATAATAATATATGGTAAGCCAATAATATATGGTAAAATATTAGTAACTTAAACCGGCAATTATTATTAACCCTAGATAGATTAGATGTACTATCATATAGAAGTGTTGAATAGAAGAGATAAAGTGGATAGAAGTAAACTGTGGATGGTAAAGTGGGAAGAAATATATAATAAAATAAAGAATATGACGAGTATTACAACAACAACCTTAAAAGGAAAGGTTTGCGAGAAAAAACGTGAGAGACATTATATATAAGATGATGAAAGAAATTATATATAAGATGAGCCAATGATCTACAAGGATAAAGAAATCATGACCCTAAAGCAGATCCTGAGGCAAGTGAGAGACCTAAGAAAAGAATATAAATTTCTATTAAATAAGCAAAACATCTGGTTGGTGCCAGAAGGAATGCTGGTTACCTGGCAGGAGAGGAGAATAAGAATTGACACCATCGACAAGGTGCAGGAATTATACAAACAACTAGCAGGAATAGAGGAAGAAGTGAGTAGTAAAGAAGAACTGGAGAGCAAGAATCAAGAAGACCAGCAAGAAGATCAACGACATGAGATGCTAGAAGAAGAACAGGAAAAAAGAGATAAAGAATAGAGAGAACAACCAAGAAGAGAAGGACTAAGAACAAGACCACAGAGAGAGGCAAGAGTTAATAGAAGACTAACTCAATGGAAGAAGAAATCAAATTAATTTCAATAAATATTAATGGACTGAACTCCCCAGCTAAGAGAAAGCAAACATTGGTGAAATTAGTGAAACAAAATGTTGATGTCATATGTCTACAAGAAGTACACATTTAAAAAAAAACACAGTAAATGTCTGGAATATCCCAAATTAGGCAAATTATATGTAGCATTGGCAGACCAAAAAAAGGGGGTAATTAGGAAAGGGATAAGTGCAAAACAAATATATGTGGAAGAACAGGGAAGAATTTTGATGGTTACAATTGAATATACTTCAAAAACAAATACTATTAATGGGGATATATGCCCCAAATATGAATCAAAGAGGGTTTTATAAAAAGCTATATGAAAAAATAGTTGGGGATTTCAATGCCATTGTAGATAGTGAAAAGGATTACACCAGTAAGGAACAAATTAAGGGGGGAAAAAAGAAATGCCTTCCAAAAGCATTTTTTGATTTAATAAAAGAAACCAATTTGGAAGATATATGGTGAAAAAGAAATCCATATCTTATTACTATTTTACATTTTCTACATAGCTTCTCCCCTCTTTTAATTTTCTTTATTTTATTTTATTTATTTCATCTAAATTCAAATCATTGTATTTATATTTTTTGTCTGTCCTGTTTCAATTGTCTATTATCTTTTCTCATAAAACAAAATTTCTCCTGTAGTTACTGATTGGAGTATGACGCCTTTATATCTTTCCCCTAAAATTATAACACTCAATATAATACATAACTTCCATTTGGATTCTGCTTGGTACATTCTTAAAATACACACTGTATTCTTGAAAAAAGAAAAAATTATAAATGTATAATATAATTAAAACAACAATCCATTCCAATTCAATTCTAACATTAATATTCATATTCATTAAAATCTTAACATTTTACACGTTACTTTTCAAATAAATATCATACTTCTATGGGAACAATTATGAACTTTCCATAGTTAATTCCCCCACTTATATTTTATAAAACATTTACTGATTAAAATGTTCCCGTTCCTTCCTAATTCAATTTTCTCATTTATTTTATTTCATTTATTTTATTCACAAACATTTCACTAAATTACACTAACTATTTTATCCCTCTTTTTAATCATATGTTGTTTCCAATTTTCTAAAGTTATTTCTATTACAAATATAACAGTACAATATTATGTACAGAATCTCTTTTTCAGTTAGATTTTCACCCATTATCTCTAGGTCCTGTTTCTTTATATCTTACTCTGGACCTTTGTAACTTCTTTTCCTTTCCTTCTTCCCTCTCTTCTTCTCTCTCCCCTTTTTACCCCTTTGTCTCTCTACCTCTATTTCCCTCTTCTGTATTCCCCTTTTCTGTTGCTTCCCAACATTATGTTTATTTTTCCAATTATTTTTTCTTTTCTTTGGTTGTTTTTTTAAGTCTTAAGTTCTCCATTCTCTTTCCCCCATTTCCTTTTTCTTTCCCACATAGTTACTTGTTCATTAAAGATGGCTTCTTCTTTATCCCAGTTTTCTTGTTTTGCAATCTTTTCTTGTTGTTTCTCATAGTTCCAGATCTCCATTTCTAAGAATTGAAAAACGAAGTCAAAAGAGCCCTTCCCTTCTTGTGCATCTTCTTTGTATTTTTAAGTTCCATTTTCAATTCATCCAAAAGTGATGCCATTGTAAAAAATTTAAACAACCACCTAATTGGTTTTAGTCATTCAAATATAATAACCAAAAATCCAAAAGTCACCAAGCAATCCAAATACACACAAGCTGTTTCTTTTTACACTTTCTTTTTTTTCACTTTCTGTTCCTGGGGTTACTATTTAGTTGCAAAGTTTCAGTTAAAATGTATCTTTTAGAAGTCTTATTGAAATTTTACTTTAGATTCTTTTGAAGTCCAGGCAGTCTCCTCCCTCTTCCAGATCCTGCCCTTATTCTTTTTCTCTCCCTTCCTGCTTATAGAAGAAAAAGTTTTTTATGTCCAGAAATCTTTATTGTCCCTTTGGCATTTATTATATTTTCAGCTTAATTGCCTATTGATGCCAAAGTGGAGTTTTCCAATTTCTTATTTAGGTCTCTTAGTTGTCAATCTAAGGAAGGAGAGAGAAGAAAAAAAGAAGCCAAACTTCCCTTTTCACTTTCTTTCGCTGCTTCCGACTCTTCTTTGGGAGCGATGTTATCTTTTGTAAAATTTAAATTCCAGGGTATCTTAGTTGTTGCTTTTTTGACTTAACCCAGTCAGCCAGAACTTTCACTTCTTATCTTCCTCCTGCACGTTCTTTTCCAGTTGAGTTCTTCTTTGAAGTGGCCATTTCTGACCACCACTCCTACTGCCTTCGGGAAAGGGAGTTTGGCCAGCTGAGGAGGAGAGATGCGGCTCTCCTCGACACTGCTGGCAGTCTCCCCCCTCTTCACCACCTCTACAGGTGGCTTAGCCCCGAAACTAGCTGGCTTGGGGCACTCCAGTGGCGAGCCCAGACAGAAACCATGCACGGTCGCGGATTCCTGTCTGTCGCCAAAGCCCTTCAAACCGGAAGTTGAAATAATGCCCAATGTTTAACGGGACCACAAACCATTAAAAATTACTTGGAAAGGGCAGAGGAAAAGAAAAGATGAGATGGATATTAAATTTGCAAATTTTGAAACAAAAAGAATACAAACAGAATAAAAAATGAATTGGAAACTTTAAAAAAAACAAATTTAAAGGAATATACAAATTTGCAGAATCTGTGAGATACTACAAAAGCTTATATGAGAGGAATATCAATAGCCTACGCAGTTAGGAAAAATAAGACAGAACGGAAACAGCAAAATGAATTGCAGAAGATAAAAGAATTAGAAAACGGACTTCAAAAAGACCCCCAAAATATGACCAAAAAAAAGAAATAATGAGGTTAGACACAAATTAAACTTGACATTCTTAGAGGAAAGAGCTCAAAATTTAAAACTTATAAGGCAATTTTTTTTTGAGTCAGCAAACAAATCAGGTGGATGGCTAGCCCATGTTAAAAGTAGCAAAAGAAAAAAGATTAATTCAGCAAAGAAGGGAATATATGCTGTCAGATGAAAGGAAAAAACAGATTGTGCAAAGCTATTTTTGGGAATTGTACAAACAAGAGAAAGTTATGAAGGGAAATATAATAAAATACCTAGAGGAGAATGGTCTGGGTTCAATTTCGGAAGAACAAAAGGAAATATTAAATGGAGAAATAACCCAGCAGAGTTGAAAAAGTCAGTACAAAATGAATGGGATTTCGGTATAAACATAGTAAAAACACTACAAGCCATATATTCTACCCAAACAGCAAGTGTGTTACTGAATGGAGATCATACAGACAAGTTTGAGAGAGACAAAGGAGTGAGACAAGGGATAGCCCACTATCACCCCTGCTGTTTATTTTATCCTTAGAAGTGTTACTTGCCACAGTCAGATGAAATTCAAGAATAAAAGGAATCAAAATTAGAAACAAAGAATACAAGGTCCAAGCATTTGCAGATGACCTTGTATTCATAGTGGAAGAACCAATAAAAAATGGACAACTACAAGAAATAGAAAAATTCGGAGAAGTTGCAGGATTGAAAATAAATTAAAAACCCTAAAATGATAATTAACCGCAGTGAAAAACAGAAAATAGAATTACAAAATAAAATGGGAATACAGAGTGAAAAAATGTTTGGGAATATGGCTATCTACTAGGTGTTCGTCAATTAAAAAAGACAATTATACGAAATTAATTGAATATATTAGTGATTTGGAACTATGGGGGAACCTACAACTATCAATATTAGGCAGAATTGCAGTGTTGAAAATGAATACCCTACCAAAATTGATGTATCTCTTTCAGATGATCCCGATAAAATTAGGAAAACCAATTTTTACTGAATTAAGTAAAACAACAACCAAATTTGTCTGGCTGGGCAAGAAACTAGCATTAAATTAAAACTGATGCAGGACAGTAAAAGGAGAGGTGGTTTTGGGCTACCAGAATGGGAATTATATTATCAGGCAGCGATATTAAATTGGATTAAGGACTGGGCTAAATTAAAAGACAAAAGAATACTAACAATTGAAAGTCATGATCTCCAGGAAGGTTGGCACGCATACTTGTGAGAGAAAAAAGGCAAAACACATGCCTATTTTAACCAATACTTAATTAGAGATTCACTAATATAGACATGGAGGAAAATTAACAACAAGCATTATATGAAAATACCACATTGGTTGTCAACCATGGAGGCCATGATACAATCAAATCGATTGGACTTAGGGAAAATGATAAATTATAAGGAATTATTAGACACCCAAGGAAAACTAAAATCAAATCAAGAACTCAAGAAACAGGGAATTACAATCTATTGGTGGCCATATCTTCAAATTCAAAACAGATACATAACAGACTCAGAAGAATTTGGATTTGACATGGGGCAAAATCAATTAGACAAAATTTTATTTGGACCAGAACAAAAATTTATATCCAAAACTTATAAACACCTGTTAGACTTTAAAATGAAAGAGGAAATGGTTAAGAATACTATGATAGCATAGGCACAGAATTTTGGTTATAATATAGATGTAGAAGAATGAGAAAAATTATGGAACATAAACTATAAATTAACAACAGCCTCAACTTATAAAGAAAATGTATAAAAAATGTTTTATCGATGGCACTTAGCCCCGGTAAGATTAGCCAAGATATACCCAAATACCAGCCCAAAATGTTGGAAGTGCCAACAAGTTGATGGTACTTTTACCGCATGTGGTGGCTATGCCCCAAAGTCAGGATCTATTGGACCAAAATCAAAGATTGGATACAAGGAATTATGGGATATCAAATTGAACTCAGACCAGAACTCTATTTATTGGGGATAATCAAAGATCAATATCTGAAAAAGATAAAATACATATTCTAACAGTAGCTAGAATAGCTTATGTGCAAATGTGGAAAGGGCCTAACATTTCAACAGAAGAATTAGTCTTATAAAAAATAACAGATTGTGCAGAAATGGATATATTTACATTAAAAATGCAGGAAAAAGAAGAATCCAATTATTACTCAATTTGGCATAGATGGTACAAATGGTTAGAAAATAGAGACAAGGAATGAAAAGTGAAGATTACATAAAAGAACCCTGAATAGAATAGAATAGAATAGAATGGAATACCTTTATTGTCATTCCATTCAAAATACAATGAAATTTGAAAGCTACTCCAGCACAGTGCCCCAAATACCACATCACAATCACACTACATAGTATTTAAAAAGTAAAATAATTAAAATTATAATTATAATTAAAAACCTAGTCTAAAACCTATTTAAAACATATATTAAGTTAGATAGTTTAAAAATGCCACTTTATATATAGAACTAAATCACAAATGTACTGTTTGATTCAAGACAATTATTGCCTTGGAAAAGAAACTGTTTCTCAGTCTATTAGTCCTCATTTTAAGACACCTATAATGTTTCCCTGATGGTAACAATTCGAAATATGAATGACCAGGATGGGAATGGTCTGTGGAGATTTTTTGTGCTCTAGAGAGGAGTCTGGTCTTTGCAATCTCTTCCAAAGAATAAAGAGCAATGGATGATTTTTTGTGCTGTGTTTATAACTCTCTGGAGTTATCTTATCCACTACAGAGCATCCAGCACAGTATGCCAAAATGCTCTCAATGGTAGAATGGTAAAAAGTAACCAGCAACTTCTCACCCAGACTACTCTTTTTCAGCAGCCTCAGAAAGTGCAGGTGCTGTTCAGCCTTCTTTGCAGTGGTCATAGTATGGACTGACCAAGTAAGATTGTCAGAAATACAAGTTCCTAGAAATTTAAAACTATGAACTCTTTCCACACAATCTCCATTGATATATAGTGGGAGAGGCTCTGCTTTGCATTGTCTGAAGTCTATAATCAATTCTTTGGATTTTTTGATGTTCAGGGTGAGGTTATGACTCTTGCGCCACAAGACCAGTCTGAGAACCTCTGACCTATAGGCCGTTTGTCTTCTTCTGATATGAGTCCCACCAATGTGGTGTCGTTTGCAAATTTTATTATAGAGTTAGTGGGATAAGAGGGAATGCAGTCATAGGTGTAGAATGAAATTAAGAAAATAATGTATAGATATGTAGACATGTAAAATAGATAGATATTAATAACAAACATAAGTAAGGATAATTATTGGTGAGATATATAAATACATGATAGAAAATATATAAAATTGTATGTCGATGCAAAATGCTGTTGAAAATACAATTTGTACTGGTGGAAAACAATAAAAACAATTTGGAGGGGGAAAAAAAAGAAACTGGATCAAATAAAATGTCTTTTAAAAAGACATTGCAATCTCAATCAAATCCATTTTTTCTCTATCCATTTTTCTCATTGTGGGAAGTAGTATATATTTCTATTTATTAAATTTTCTTCACTATCACCATCTATAACAAAAATTACGATACTCTTCCAAGTTCTGTAACCAACAACCCTATAGAAAAAGTTTCAAATTTCAATTTTATGTGTATTTTAAAATACTAAACATTTCTTAAAATATATCTGTCAGGGTTCCAGGTAATGCATCCATTGAAAGTAAATCAACTTTATGATTAAAAGTAAATCTAACACATCATTTTCAAAAAAGGGTTTATATCTTTCAAATTATAATTCATTGTTGACTTCCCATTGCTGAAATATTATAAAAAAACCTTTTCCTTAACTATTCCTTCCTTAATAATCTTTTGTAAATTTTAGGGATAATTTATTCATCCCATTTTTATCACTTCTCCTTTTTGTTACCTTTAATTTTCTTATTATTTGAACATTTTTACTCTGAGTGAGTTCCAGGCTTTACTGCTTTTTTCCTTAACACATGAATATGGAGCTGGCCCTTAATCTGCAAGCAGAAGTACTGTAGCAGTCCATCTGTCATCTCTCCATCTTTCTCATCTCTTCCCAAACTACTAATGGATAGTTTCCTAGCCTTGCTCATAGCAATAGCACTTAGACTTATACACCACTTCATAGTGCTTTACAGCCCTCTCTCATCAGTTTACAGTGTCAGCATATTACCCACAACAATCTGGGTCCTCATTTTGCTGGCCTTGGAAGGATGGATGGCCAACTCTGATGTAACCCTTGGGGGAGGGGGAGCTCCTTAGAACAGCTGAAGGAAAAATTTGATCAAACCAGCCTTCATGATGAGGGGCCGTTGTGCCGCCCAAAAGAGAGGGGGTTGCAATTGAGGAGAAGCAGACAGAAATCCAGCCTCCCTTTTCCACTCACTAGAGGGAGAATGAGTTTGAGGCTGCTGGCAGTGGCTCCTCTGCACAACAGGCAAGCTACCCAAGGCAGGTGCCCCCCCTCTTCAAACTAGAGCCAAGAGAGACTGCCAAACACACCAAGTGCAGGCATACAGGGGCCAATATGTTGAGGGAGGAGCAGGGCTGAACGAACTGCCCCAATTCAGGGGGAAATTCGATGGGGACTTAGATCAACTGGCTCTATTCCTTGACTCTGCTAAAGTCCACCTAGAGTGCTACGGCCACCTCTACCCATCACACAGAGCTATGGTGAATACCATTGCTGGGGGACTGGAGGGAGAAGCAAAGGAATGACTAGCAGCTCTCCTAAGAGAAGAGCCCACCCCCAGCTGTAAGACATTGATGACTTCCTACAAGAGCTAGAAGCCAGATTTGAGAAGTTAGAGGAGGATCAGTACATGGAGGATGAGCTCCAAAACTTAAAGCAGAGGGGGCAACCCATTAAGGAACACATCTGTGAATTCAGAATAGTCATGGGGAAGCTACCCCCTCTGCCAGAGTGGCTATTAGCTCACTTTTTCAGAATGAGCCTGGACAAGCAAATTGCTCAAGTAACTGCCTGTCAGGACATTCCAAACTGACTCTCTTTAGGGCCAAGTGGCCATAAAAGTTGACTGTGGATTGCATGCCAACAACATGCAGAAGCAACTGGATACCAAGGAGAGAGGTTAATCAGGCTGGAAAGCAGCCAGCAATGGGAGGTCACAGCTGGCCCCAAAACCAACCATCCCATGAAGCCAGTTGAAATGCTACAGGTGTGGAGGGATGGGCCACACTGCATTGGCATGCATGACCTCAGCTCTGAAACCCAAGCCAGAGCCACCACCCAGGGTGGACCAGAATGAGGCCCCAGGCATGCTGCCAACTTCCCAAAAAGCCCTCCAGGCCATAGAAGTCCCTCCCAGTTGAAGAGAGAGAAACTCCAGCCCACAATGACCAGTTGCCAGACCCCTATGACAGTGAGGATAATGGTGAAAATGATCCAATGGTGAGTGAACTGATCCATCCTTTATCCTCCCTATACGCCTCACAGCCCCCAAAACAGGGATCTAGGGCACTTTTCAAGCCCTAATAGACTCAGGCTGCACTAGATGCCTGATTAACCTAACCACAGTCTTGAAACTGGGGATTAGACGAAGAGACTAGCCCACCCAATCAGATTTGACAGATCAATGTTTCCCTCTTGGGGGAGCCTACACCACCCATCTGACTGAACCAGTGAGGCTAGAGCTAGCGGAACACTGGGAAGCAATTTGATTCATAATAGCCCCCAAAATGACAGATGCAATCATACTGGGGCTCTTTTGGCTAGAAAAGTGGGGCCTGATGATCTTGTGGGAAGGGAGCACCAGAGGCTGAGGATAGCTAGAGGACCCCCAACCCCTCTTGCACCAGCAAATAGAAGAATCATCCACACAGGAAACCACCCCTCCAAAACTATTGGCAGCCACCTCTGACAAAACCCCAGAGATCTCCAAAGAGTATCAGGACCTTGCAGAAGTGTTCAGCGAGGCTGAGTGTGGCAACCTACCCATCCACTGCAAGACAGACTGCGCCATCGAAATCATCCCCAGGGCAAAACTCAAACCCAAACTATATGCCATGACACTCTGGGAAATGCAAGAAATGCACAAATACATCAACAAAAACCTATCAAGGTTCATTGAGCCAGCGAAGCCACAGATTGCAGCCCCAGTCTTATTTAAAGAAAAGAAAAGATGGAACTATGAGATTATATGTGGACTTCAGAAGTATAAACATTTTGTGTACTCAACCTATACGCCCTCCCTCTCATGAAAGATACGCTGTCTCACCTAGCCAAGGAAAAGTCTTTACTGAATTAGACCTCAAAGAAGCATACTACTGAGTCTGCATCAGGGAGGGAGATAAATGGAAAACAGCATTCAACTGTCCCCGAGGGAGCTTCCAATTCAAAGTAATGCCTTTCGGACTGCAGGGGGCTCCGATGGTGTTTTTGCAGTTAATAAATGAGGTGCTGCATGAACACCTCTATAAGGGGATCCTTGTCTACCTGAACAACATCCTCATTTATACTGAGACCCATACCCCTAGTCCGCTGGTTCTGGAAAAACTTCTGGCAGCAAATCTGTATGTTAAGCTGTCAAAATGTAGCTGAAAACTCAATTCCCCATCCCCTTTGCCTATGGCAAATCAAGAGCAGGTCAGGAATGCTTCACAAGTTGACATTCAACTTCCCTCACTTCCTGAAGGCGACCTGTGTGAAGCAAAGACAGTTTGAGTATGGCATAGATTCAGGGGTGTGACAGCACCCCAGCCTTGTTGGGTTGTTTTCATGGAATTTAGCTATAGGTGATCAGCTTGGATGTTTCTACTTTCTGCCCAAGATGCCTCTGATAAAGGATAGCCCTTCCACTTGATTAGGTACTGGAGCTGTCTCCTGTGTCACCTCGAGTCAAGGATTTATAACCTTATAATGGGTTTGGCCCCCTATGACCACTAGGCTACTGGTCTCAGGGTTGACCCGACCACAGGTTTTAAGAGACTGCTATGGAATACTGGGTGTATCTTCCCTAGCAGCTGGGGGAATTTTAATTGCACCGTGATCAGGTTGATAATCTTCACTATAGAACCGGTCCAACCAGGTAGAATCCCACCCCTATCTTTAAGGCTTTCTGGAACATCATCAGTATGGGATACCATCTTTATATCCTCTTTCCTATATCCTGCTAATTAGCAATCCTGGGCACCCAAATGTCTAGTATATATGCATCTATGACAAATTCTACCAATTTATTACAGCTCAACTCATTTCCCCAACTTTCCTCCAATTCTGGCTTATAGGTAGGTCAGCTTGAGGGGAACTGGTGGGCCCAAGAAGTCTATAAAGTGAAAGTGAAAGTGATATTCTTCACTGAATGAATGAAAGTACCTTGCACTAAAAAGTACAGTAAAAAGATAATTAATAAGAAAATATATATTTCATAAACCATTGTTAGATTTAGCTATATTGGTATAGAATATTTGATAAGGAAATTAAATGAGTTTGGGATCTTAGCAAATTTTACAATAAACATAAAACAACAAAGCTTATTAAGAATATGACCTCTCAGGATTGTGATATATTGACTAAAAAAAAATCTGATTTTAAGGTTGAGAAATACTTGGTGGTTACATTGGCAAATGTAAATGCAAAATTGTATCAAAATAACCATGTGCCTCCCTGTTATAAGGAGGACTTACTAAAATGAGATATCATTATTGGGCAGAATTTCTGTAATTAAGATGAATGTTTTACCAAAGATGCATTTTTTTTGTTTCAGATGTCACCAATACTTGCAACTGATACTCCATTTAAACAATGGCAGATGGCTATTTCTAAGTATATATGCCAAGGGGGGGAAAACCAAGAATTAGATATAAACTATTGCAAGATGCTAAGAAACTAGGAGATTTGGGTTTACTAGATTTGAAATTGTATTTCAATACTTATCATTTGGTCTGGCTAAAAAAGTGGCTGAACCACTAGAATAAGAGGTTATCTAGAGGGCCATGAATTAAGATTTGGATGACATGGTTCTTTATGACAAGGTTAAAGTAAATATTGATTTTAATAACTATTTTGTTAGATGTGCCATTCTAAGAGTTTGGAATACATAAGGGTGTTTTTTCTTTAGTGAAGACGCTTCTTTGGGTATCCCCCTCCCTAGAAGGCTTTTGTAAAGAAAAGAAATGGTGGTGAAACCATACTGGTGGACTTCTGATCAAATAATATTTTCTTACTTTTGGTTATCCTACTTAAAGAGCAGTTAGAATCAGAAGGATGTGGCTTTCATTGGTTTACATTTTTATAATTAAAAGAAAGATTTAAATCAGACAAAAAGAGTTATGGGTTTGACTTTATGAAAAATGAATTGGAAATCCTACTGCATGGTAATGATAAATATATTATTGTTAAAATCTATAAATTTTGAATTTGAATTTGGAAAATGAATATGTAAAACATTGCATGATTCAATGGGCAAGGAATTTTGGATATAAATGTAATTGGGGTGAGTTTCTACTGGTTCTGTCCACCTCTGTAGAACTGGTAGCTCTGAAGTGCAGCAGACATAGAACCGGTTCTATGTCTGCTGATGTTTTTGCCCACCCGCCTACTCGGGCTCTTACCTGATCTTTATTTCCTGATTTTTCCACTTCAGCTGCTGAACGAGGCACAGCAGCAGTTAAAAAAGCAGGAAAAGAGGGCTGTTTCAAAGGCTGCTTCTCTGCACACAGCATGCTGATGCTGATTTACAGACGCGCGGCTCGCAGCGGGTAGGAAAGCTCGTAAATCCCAAACCGGTAGTTAACCCTGTTGTATCCCACCCCTGAATGTAATGCTTGAGAAATGGGAGAATATGTGGATGAAAGGTTCAATATGCTAAGTTATAATCTAAAAGAAAACTTCTGTAAGATGTTGTATCTTTGGTATTTAACACAAGATAAGTTGTCAAGAATGTATAAAGGCATTTCAAATGAATGTTGTAAATGCAAAGATAAAGAAGGGGTCCTTTTTCATTTGAGGCGGACATGTGACAAAGTAAAGAAATATTGAAGTAGGATTCACTTCTTAATACAGAAGATTCTCAAAAAGAATATAACGATAAACCAGAAAATTTTCTTTTGGTTTAGTGGAAAAAGACTTGGGAAAGATATTTAGAACTTTGATGTTATATATGTTGATGGCAGCAAGGTTAATTTATGCACAAAAATGGGAGGACACTTTGATTCCCACAATTGATAAATGGCTGCAAAAGTTGATGGAGTTGCAGAGATGGCTAAATTGATTGCTTTGCTTTTGTTTCTACTTGGAACTGCTCCTGAATTTTGTGCTTGAGATGGAAAAAAATGAAACTTTGATTTTGGGTTTGAATTTTATTACAGTCATAGACCAGAGACCAGAACAAATAAAAACACTCAATAAATTTACAATTAAAAATTCTAGAATAAAATAATAAATAACAGATAAAATACATGATTAAATCCAGTCTGTCAGTTATACATTGTCTAACTATGCTAAAATCACAATCGATAAACTATGTGGCCCATAGTCAGTTTATTACTGAACAGGAAAGAAATAAGCAGTACAAAGGATTTGCCACATTTGTTGCATAATGTGGTGGGTTTGACACGTGTTTCTGAAGGTTCCCCAATGCTGCTGCGCAGAATCTAGTCACCTGCATTGTAATTTAGATAGGTTTATTGTTATAGTAAAAGTAAAAAATTGAGGTCTGATGCTATTATCTTATTTTACTACATTAAAGGGAGTAGGAAGTCAACATCTTTTCTCTCTTTTCCCTCCTTTCCCTACACTTTTCCCTTCCCTCTTCTCTCCCTTATTTTCCTATTATTTTATTTTGTATTTTTCTATTTTATATTGTAAGCTAATAAAAGAAAGATTTATCTGTATTAGATCAAAACCAAAGCAATACGTTGTTGCTTAGCATGCAGCTAAGCAATTCAGCCTCAATATGTAAGTGATTAGCTCTTCTTTGTTGCACTCTCAGAATTTTCGGGTACTTTGTTTCTGAGGCAAGAAACATGAAAGTAAATTTATGTAGTTTGATTTCAAAGTACTTTCACAAGTAACAAGGTCTACAACTAGTGGAAGACTTCCCTTTTTTGCACCAGCACCTCATTTGTGCCTCTGCAATGCAGTACAGGATTTCCCAAACATTTTAGCACACTTGCTGCCTTGTTCAAATGGAAACATTCTGAATAATTGATATTCAATAAGGGGCATTTTAAAAAGCAATTTTACATGAATCTATTAGTATTGCAGATTTCTTATTAAACCCAACATATCAGCTGACACTGGGTATCTGATGATAAATGAACATCCAACTGCTCTTTCTTAAAACTGATTGATGAGAGGACAGATCCTTCTGTTTATTATACTACTTGGGTTCTTTGAGCAAATACTCCAGTCTGCTAAAAAGAAAGGTGCAAGGATTTCAAATGTCCCCTCCTTCAAGATAGGCAAATGTTGTTAAGTAATCAGAATGGAAAACTGCCCTATTCTAGACAGGGGTGGCATTCTGCCCTATTCTAGACAGGGGTGACAGGGGTGGTATAATAAATGATTCGGTGATTGCGTGCTTTGCATTTAATGGTGGAGTGGAACCTGGATCTCCCATTCCTCACACTAAAGTTGCAATGCAGCTGTAAAGGATGCTGATTTTGGATCATTTGATGCTTTGTGCCAAGGATAGGAATAAAAGTATTTCAATTACTATGGTTGAGAATCTGCCTGAAGATTCTGAAATGCATGAGACCATTTTAGCACAGATAAAAAATGTTATGAACTAATAAAACGCTTAAATAAAGTTTTATCAAACCTTTAGAAAAAGCAGGGTTCTAATCCTTCGCTTCTGATTGGTCGATAATAGCGATATCGGATTGGTCTGTTCAGGAGAATCTGATTGGCTGTTAACGAGCCACTCTCATTGGTTCAAGGGTTTAACACTCCATGTTTCTCATTGTTACTAGATCAGCAGCCTGCCCTATAAAAGGGCTGCTGCTACCCTAGGTTTTTGCTCTGTTCGGAATGTTTAATAAAGAGTTGAAGTTCACTGTTCACTGCCTCGTCTCCGTTCCTTGCGCCCATGCGCAGAACTTAACACTGGTGACGAGGATGGGATTCGGAGACGTCAGAGCTGACTTAACACTACAGAGCACCAAACAGAGCACGTGGCTGAAGGCACATCGACAGCAGAAACCATGTCCGGCGGCACCATACCACCCACTCCATTTGACCCAGCACAAGAAGACTGGGACTCGTACATGGACTGGTTCCAGATGTTTCTGGAGACCAACAACTTGAAGGATGCCACTACGGGAAAAAAGCGAGCGGTATTCCTGACCCACTGCGGACCTGCTGTTTTTAAGATGGCCAAGGCACTGGCGAAACTGGATGAGGTGAAATCCATGGACTGGGATGTCCTCGCGCCCCTCCTATGGGCCCACTATGCACCTACCGTACCAACGCTTGTCCGAAGACATGAATTTTACCAGAGAGACCAGCGGAAAGGAGAGAGCATTGCAGATTTCATCGCGGATCTCCATAACCTGGGAGGCCTCTGTGGGTTCACCGACCTCGAAGAGGCTCTGAGAGACCGAATAGTTCTGTGATTAGATGCACCACATGTGCAGAGTAAGCTGATGGTGAAAGGTGACATCAGCCTTGCAGATGCCATCGCTGACGCTACTGCAGCAGAAGCAACCAGGAAGTTGGCTGCCCGAATGCGCCGCACCAACGCTCCACTCCGCCAACTTGCCAGCGAAACCTCACCTCACTTAGAGAGACACACAACGGCAACCCACCACGAGGACCTTGAATCATCATCAGAAAGTGATGAGGAGGAGGTCAACCGGCTCTGGTCTGAACGTGACCAACGCCACCAGCGGAATCAAAGACTACCACACCAATGCGCAGGTTGTGGGGCAAACCACCCACGATCAGACTGCAAATTCCTCGACGCGCTCTGCCACTTTTGTGGGAAAAGAGGCCACATCGGAAAGGTCTGTAGAAGCAAGCAAGGATCCAGCCCAGTTCAGAGGGGAACCAACTACCGCCAAACCACAGGTAATCGTCCTGTGAGTCGGGAACATTTGAACCACCAATGGAACAACCACTCCTACAGAAATAAACCACTGGCCAATTCAACGAAATGAGAAGAGGCACACCAAAGCATTACAATTGGTCACGCCTCATCACTAGATGCAAAGAAGATCCGAGTGAAAGTCGCCATTGAAAACCAGCCCTGCGTGATGGAAGTCTATTCAGGATCATCCCTCTTGATGGTTTCCTGGAAGACCCTTAAACAATTAATCCCTGCCATCCAGCGGCAAGACCTCAGAACCCAAAGAATCATACTCAAGGATTATCAAGGGAACCGAATTCCGGTTGTTGGATCCAGCCTAGTCCAGGTCTCATTCAAAAATTGTACTGCATCGAACTTCCGGTTTGCATGGCTTCGGGGCAGCAGGAATTCGCGACAGCTCGCGATTCCTGCTGTGCTAGCCGTCGAGGTACCCCCGATCCAGATGGGTCAGGGGGATATGGCTGCCCTGTAGGGACAGCTGAAGATAGAGGGGAGTCGGAAAGGGAGGTGGGGGCATCGCAGACCCCCCCTTTCTCCGGGAAAACCCCTTTTTCCCAAGGCGGTGGAGCGGCGGTCAGCAATGGCCGCCACGAAGAAGCCAGCAACCGGGTAAGAACTGTGCTGGAGGAAGTGTGAAGAGTGAAAGTTCTGTCTGAGCCGGGTCAAGTAACACCTTTTAAATTGCCTGGAATTGAGCTGTTTGTTGCTGGAGGATACATTGTATCCCTAAGAAGAGCGAAAAGCGGCGGAGAAGCTGTTAAAGGGATTTTTTTTTTTTTTTTTTTTACTCTCCCACCCCACGGAAAAAGCAGAAATATTTGGATATATTAGACATTGAAAGTGGATTGTTTTGAAAGCTAAGATAAGAGACAAAGGGATTTTTGGACATTGAAAAATGTGAGAAATTGGAAAATCTCTGCTGGAGGTATGGATTTTTGATTATTAAAATTCTCATTGCAAGTGGGAAGGGAGAAAAAAAAAATTGGAGCAGAAGCTGAAAAAGGAGGAGATTGATTAGAACGTCTTTGTGGATCCCAAAAGAAGATATATGGTAATTGGACCTCTTTGATTAAAAATTAATTCAGAAAGAGAAAGAGAAGAAGGAAGAAAAGTATTAACTTTTGGAACTTTTTTTCTTTTTTTAATTGCTTTTGATTGTCTTTGATTAAAAATTCTTGTGGTTGTTTTGGAAAAAGTTTCCCTTTTCATAATGGCATCGTCTGTGGATGAACTAGAGATTGAATATCAAAAATATAAAAAAGAAGATACTTTGGGCGCTTTGTTTCAATTCTTAGAAATGGCGTTATGTTCCTTTGAAAAGTTGATTACGCAGCAGAAGGACTGGGACAAGGAAGAAGAGGAAGAAGAAGCCATCTTTGATGAACAATGGGTCCCTTCTGGAGAGGAGGACAAAAAGGATAAGAAAAAGGGGATTTTAAGAATTATAAAAACAACCAAAAGAGAGAAAAATGAGCGAAAAGATGGAGGCAAGGTTAGAAAGCAAAGGAAAAGGAGCAAGAAAAGCGAAGAGAAAAAACAAAGGGGTAGAAAGGGCAAGGAGAAGAATAAGCAAGAGAGAAAGGGGGGGAGGAGAAGCCTTAATGTGGGGAAGCAAGACCTAAGGAAAAAAAGTTTATTTAGAGATAATGGGTGAATTTAATTTAGATTAAAAGAGGGATTCTGGAGGGTATATAAGAGTGTGTTTTTATATGTATATTTAGAATATAAAATTTATTATGTAATTTTAGAATTTTTTTTAAACAGAATTCCAAGAAAGATTGCTATATGTAGTATTTCTAAGTTAGGGTAATGAGTTATAGATGTTACTCCAATTGGTGTACAGGAGAAGTATAGTAAAAGAAAAAAAAGATGAATGGATAATTGGAAATAGAACAGACAAAGAATGTTATTGAAAATGGTAATAAGATATGGAAGGATATATATGCTTTTTTTTTTGGATTTTGTGTATTGATAAAAGGCAATAAAATTTTAATTAATAAATAATTTGGATGGAAAAGAGAAGTAGGGACAAGATATGAAGTTAATATTATATGAAATATTGATATTATAATCTGGAAATGTTATGCTTTATTGGTCTATTATTATTATTTTTTCTTAGAAAAGAATTTATAAGCTGCTATGCCTTGATTTTTTGTGCATTGTTTTTATAAAACTGATAAAAATGGTTTTTATATATATATATAAAAAAGAAAATGATAATAAGATTTGGAAGGAGATATGGGTTGAATATGATGTTTGAATTTGTGTCTGTGTAAAGAGTTTTAACCCGGGAACAGACAACCTTCAGAAAAGATCTTTTAGTTTTGTTTATGTTTTGTGTTTGTATGTTTGTGTATTGTGCTTATGGTAAAACTAACAAAATTTGTTTTTTATAAAAAAAAAAAAAAAGGAAAGAATCAATAAAACCTTGGAGGAATGCTAGACGAGAATAATTTATACAAGCCAGAAAGAAAAGAATATGATGACTATAAAATGGATAAATATGGAAGAGAAATGAAATTGAATAGGAGTAAAGAGAAAAAATGAGAAACTTGCTGAAAGATGTTTGTGTGTCCATATGGAGATGGGATAAATTGGAATTATGCTGTATAAAAATAATGTTTTGTTTGACTTGTAAGGATTTACAATGTTAAGAGGTTTTATGTGTTTATGTATTTAATGGTTAATGATGTGTTGTTTTATCTTTAAAATTAATAAAAATTTGTTTCAAAAAAAAAAAAAATTGTACTGCATCTTTACCATTGACCATCGTCGACCGTGATCGGCCTAGCTTGTTAGGCCTTCAATGGTTCGCCCCACTTGGGATCGAGGTAGCCAGCATTCACCAAACCAGAAGCGATGACTGGGAGGAGGCCATTGTCCAGGAATTCCAGAGCATCTTTGCAGACAAACTAGGCGAGTACAAGGGGACCCCGATATCATTTAACCTTAACCCTGAAGTAGCCCCCATCCACCTTAAGCCTTGTTGGGTAGCTTTTGCCCTTAAACCAATTGACGAGCAGCTTGATAAATTAATAGCCCAGGGTGTTTTAGAACCAACAGACCACGCTCATTGGGAAACCCCAATCATAACACCCATCAAACCGGATGGATCGTTAAGGATTTGTGGGGACTACCGGGCCACCCTGAATCACACCCTTCAACAGAACGCTTACCCGGTGCCGGTGGTACAACACCTTCTCCATTCCCTGGGGGGCGGAAAAGTCTTTGCTAAATTGGATTTAGCACAACTGCCTGTAGATAAAAAAACAGCAGAGGCACAAACGATCATTACGCACCGAGGCGCCTTTAAGTGCAACTGACTCCAATTCGGAGTTAGCGTAGACCCAGGGATTTTTCAAAGTTTGATGGAGAGAGCAAGGGATCAAAGGGGTCGTACCATACTTTGATGACGTTTTAATTGCTGCCCCGAATAGAGAAATATTAGAAAAGCGTCTTAAATTGGTTCTCCAGAAATTTAAAGACTCCGGCCTTAAGGTTAAGAAAAATAAATGTCAACTGTATACAGATAAAGAAGAGTTCCTGGGGTACCTAATCGATGAACAAGGCATTCACCCCACTAATAGCAAACTAAAAGCAATCAAAAATTCCCCAAGACCCAGAAATAAGACTGATCTCCAAGCTTTTCTGGGGCTCATTAATTTTTACAACATCTTCCTACCCCACAAAGCGACTGTAGCTGAGCCCCTACATAGACTTCTCGACAAAAAAGCAACCTGGTCTGGGGGCACCGAGAGGAACACGCATTCCGACAAGTGAAAAACTTATTAACCTCAGATGCTGTTTTAATGCAGTATAACGAGACTTTGCCCTTAACAATTACATGTGACGCATCGCCATTTGGAGTAGGAGCCATTTTGAGCCATGTGTTACCAAACAGTAGTGAGGCCCCTATTGCCTATTTTTCAAGGACCCTATCAAAGGCTGAACGTAACTATAGTCAAATCGACAAAGAAGCTCTTGCTGTTGTATCTGCTGTGAAACGGTTTCATGAATATGTGTATGGACGAGTTTTTACTATTGTTACCAACCACAAACCTTTGCTGGGGATTATAGCGGGAGACAAGCCAACCCCCTATATATTATCACCTAGAATGACTCGCTGGTTGGAGTTTTTGGCTGCGTACAACTATAGACTGCAACACTGCCCAGGGAAAGCCATTCCCCATGCTGATGCACTGAGCCATTCCCCACTTCCGGAAACCATCGACGACCCAGCTCCAATCCTTACAACACTCCAGATTGAAACGCTACATTCACCGCCGCTAACAGCCAGAGACATTGCGATCGAAACAAAACGAGATCCTATCTTAGCGCGAGTTCTTAGCTGGGTTGAACATGGATGGCCAGTAGATCAAACCCCTGACGACTTCACCCCCTTCAGGAACCGGCAAACAGAATTTTTTTCGCAAAAAGGCTGCATCCTATGGGGGGATAGAGTTGTCGTCCCAGAGCGGTTACAATGAGCAGTATTAAAAACATTGCATGACGGTCACTCCGGCATCGTGCGTATGAAAGCGCTCGCACGAAGCTACGTGTGGTGGCTGGGCATCGACAAACAGATCGAAACCTGGGTAAAGACTTGTTTAAAGTGCCAAGAAGTCAGCAGTGCCCCACCTAAAGCAACTCCAACAGAGTGGGAAACACCCTGGGGACCGTGGTCCCGCATCCACATTGACTTTGCGGGACCTACTAAGGGACATATGTTCCTCCTAACAGTGGATGCCTATTCTAACTGGCTCGAGATCCACGAAATGAAGATTCCTACAACCGAGTCCGTCATCCGGAAATTGAACAGGCTATTTGCGACACATGGGCTGCCAGACGTTCTGGTCTCCGACAACGGACCCCAGTTTACTGCTCTACCCTTTGAACAAAACTTAGCGGACCGGGGTATTCACCATGCGCTAACTTCACCAGCGCACCCTGCGACTAACGGAAGAGCCGAGCTTCCGTTACAATTTGGTACAATTTGTTAAAAAAACCCTCTACAAAATGGACTATGGGGACATTGAAGATAAAATAAACAGAATACTCCTCCTCCAACACATCACTCCGCAGAGCATCATCAACAAGACTCCAGCTGAACTATTGATGGGACGCAAGCTCTGTTCCCACCTCGACTGGCTTCACCCGTCTTACGAGCCAGAAAAACCCTGTGGATCTAGCAGAAAATGCCATGAGTTCAAGATAGACGACTTAGTTTTCACCAGAAACTTCTCCGGCGAACCTTTGTGGGTTGAGGCAACCGTAATTCAAGCCACCGGACCCAGGTCGTACCGTGTGTGAAAACCTGCGACAGAAAAATATGGAAATGCCATATAGATCAGCTTCGCTCTAGGCTACAACCCAGTTTCCACGACTCCGGTGACTCCCAAACTGAGGGGGGAGGGGATGTCGAAGAAACCGAATTCGAGATGGTGGAAAGCAGGAGCGAAGGAAGTCAGCAATCGGGCATGACAAATGAAGAAGAATCAGGGAGGGGAGTGTCCTCGCCACAGAGGAATACCTCAACAGAAACAAGCCTGCAAAGATCGGAGGACTACAACGAGAACATTAGTGGCACCAAGTCGTCCAATGAGGATGCGGAACCACCGGTACCTGATATGCCCAAAAACGTCCCACCGAAACCGGATTACAGACAGGAACCGGTAGGACAGCGCAAATCTAATAGACAGTCAAAACAACCTTCATACCTCAGGGATTACGTCAGCGCACCCCTTAAACGGAACCCGGGGGGAAGGGGTGTTATGAACTAATAAAACGCTTAAATAAAGTTTTATCAAACCTTTAGAAAAAGCAGGGTTCTAATCCTGCGCTTCTGATTGGTCGATAATAGCGATATTGGATTGGTCTGTTCAGGAGAATCTGATTGGCTGTTAACGAGCCACTCTCATTGGTTCAAAGGTTTAACACTCCATGTTTCTCATTGGTTACTAGATCAGCAGCCTGCCCTATAAAAGGGCTGCTGCTGCCCTAGGTTTTTGCTCTGTTCAGAATGTTTAATAAAGAGTTGAAGTTCACTGTTCACTGCCTCGTCTCTGTTCCTTGCGCCCATGCGCAGAACACAAAACAGTATGCGAGCTTTCAAGTTTTCAAGAATTCCTCATTAGTAGATAGTAAATAAAGCAAAAAGGATAAGAAATATGAAAAATGAAAGATGCTTGTGTCTGTACAGTATTTGTATACCATATAGACAGGTCAAGAGATAAAATTATAGACATGCAGATTGATTGTACCAGGTTCTAACTGGCATCAGATCTATTCTAAGAAATATTGGAAGGAGGGGAGAAATAGATCATTCCCAATTTTTGTAAATATCCAAATTGTATTTTGTCATCTTAAGTTGATATAATTCATATGGATAAGGGAATTTTTTATATCCATTACCACATTGATAATGGAAGTTTTGCCTTGTGGTGATGAAGCTACATTTTTGTTGGAAGGAAAATCCATCTGGTACAATTCCAAGCTGAGGGAAAGAAGCTGGAAACAACATGGAGGCTGATTGGAAAGTTGGTTTATTGAACAGAACCACAAAGACAGTGTGCAGTTCTGGGTCAGTTGAACAAATGGATGAATGGATGGATGGATCTTTATAGGTTACTGTGACTTTGAAGTTTTAATTGTTCTGGGGATGTTGCAATGAGAGGGCTTGTATTCTGAAAGGGTATTGGGCAATTCATATTGTGGCTAATGGTTTTCATCCTATGTTGGATCTTGGGTGAGGACTGCTTTTTAATCCTACCATTCTACCAAGGAGTTTCAAAATATCCTGTCTTGAATGGATTGTCAACCCTGGAGCCATCTTTAAACATCTTCAGGGTTGCCCCGTGAGGCTGGATGAAGCTGTGGGAAAGGAAAGGTAGAGATAGTTGGGGGAATATGTAGCCAAAATAACATTCTTTCTTTTGGGAACCAAGGATGTTGTCATCAGCACCTGGAGGGGCCTGGAGGGAAGTCACCCAGGAAGGGCAGTGAGATCTGATTGGGGCATGTGGTGATTGTGTATAACGGGGGAAGAACTTTGGATTTTGAATTGGGTGAGGAAAAACCGGGGGACTTCAGATGTACCAATGTGACATGCCGAATAAATCTATATTTTGAGGAAGCCTCTGGCCTTGAGTTTTGATTCCATTTGGGCTGTTACTTGGAACCCTGACATTAACCCAACTTTCCTTCTGAAAAAGAAGCAACAGCTCCCTGTTCATGTGAGGCCATTGTCTGGGTTCCTAAGCTCTGGCCAGAGCCCAGTCTACCAGGCAGCGGGAAGACTCAGGGAAGATGGAGGAGAAGTATCAGTCAAAGGGGAAATTGGCCAACACCAGCAGAGCTGCTATAGCCAGTGGGCTCACCGTAGACAGTTCTGGGAGCCTCAGCTTCCTGATGACTGAGTGAGTGCCTGCTGAGCTTGAGCACCAGCTGGGGGCCCAGCCCAAGGAACCCATCCTCTGGGAACCAACTTGTGAGCTCTACCAATGTGGGCATGGCCCTGGCTGTGTTTTCAAAGTCCCAACATACTGGGAGCCAATGCCATGGGCAGCCACTCAGGAGCTGTACCAGGCTGAAGACCAGTTTGCCAGCCAGCAAATGATCCAGGAATGTTAGGTCGCTGCAGCATGAGCAGGGGTGGGATTCTCCCAGTTCAGATTGATTGGGCCAATCCCTGGCTCCAAAACAATTCGCTCTGACAAGCATGTGGGCCTGCATGCCCACCCTCTGCTCTTTCCTGTGCTTTATGTCTTTGTGTTAGAGCATAGCTGAGTCACACGGCAGAGTGGTTTGCTACACCTCAGCTGTTTTCTTCAGCTGCAGTTGAGTATTAGCTTTTTTAAACACGGTGGCAACTTTAAAACAGGCATAAGAAAGCTTTATGAGTTGTCAGAGCTTTTTCCCACTAATATATTTAATTGGAGAACTTGATTGATGACACCCAGCCCATGAACATGTTTAATTGGAGAATCTGATTTATGAGACACCCGAGGAGGAGGGGGGAAACAAGATCACAGGTGACTGTAAATTACGCATGCCAGAGTTGACTTCATACAGGTCATGCAAGTATGTCACCTTTAATAAATCCTTTGAAGTTTTTTGAAGTTTGGCTCGAGGCTCATGATTTAATTAGGGCAATCACTGGAATCCTGACATGCAGAGCATATGTGCAGAGCATGCACTCACTGAACCGGTTGTTATACTGGTTGAATTGCACCCCTGGGCATGAGCGGAATGCAACCACAATATTTGAGTGGAGGGTTATAACATTCGCCAACTTCAGTGAATCCCTAGATTGGGGAGTCCAGCAATTACCAAGGAGCCAGACCTGGAGGGGCTGCCACAGAAATTCAGCCAGCTGAATGGCAGCAGCCAGGGCCAGCACTCTCCAACCAGACAAACCATCATGGTCTTGGCTAAGCCAAAGTTCACCTTCCTAAGCCAGGGGAACATGAGCCCTCCGGATGGAGTTTCCCCATCATTCCATTTAGCACAAAGGAAATTGTACCAAAACTTTCCATGAAGAGCCTGGTCTACCATATTGACAGCTGTCAATCCATACGCCAATCCAGCCCACCAGCACAAAGAAGAGCCTCTGGACTGCTGGGGCTAGCTGGACCATCATGCCAGCCACCCCTTAGGTTCTCACCGATCAACCAGATTCCTCCTGGTTGGGCTTTCTACTCTGGACAAGGGTGGGTGCAGTGCCAATGGGCACTGGCACCAACCCCTCGGCCAGCAGCAAGTCTACTGCCACCAGTGCTGCCAGCCACACCACCAGCAGCTCTGCCATGCTTCAGAGCTGCATTTGATGAAACCCCTGGGAAGCTTGCATACTTCCTAAACCAGATCTGGTCCCACTTTGATTGCCATGGAGACCAGTATCAGTCTGATCAGGACATGGTCTTGGCTATAGCTGACAACATGGAGGACAATGCATAGCCAAATTACATGATCAGAGAGCCTCGGAGCTTGGAGATGCTGACAAATTCGTAGAAATGCTAAGAACGCAGTTTGAAGACACTGGCCAGGGGCAGGAGACTGAGACTGAAATCAAAGACCTCAAGCAAAGAGGAACTAGTGTGAGAGTTCCAAAAAGTGGTGGGAAAGCTGTGGGATTGGCGAGAACATCTCCTGGTCCACTATTTCACGGAGGTCCTGGACCTAGACCTCTGACAGGCTGCCACTTACCAAGGCACCCCTGACCATATACAAGAGTGGTAGCGGATGGCCATAGCCATAGTGTCAAGCTCTGGGTGTTTTCTGACCCCTCCCAGAGCCCGACCCCTCGGCAGGATTGCAGGGTGCGTACATCCACTGTCAATGAAGATGGTATCGGTGTCCCATGGAAAACAGTCCATGTGGGGCTGAGATGATGATGGTCTTACCATGCAACTTTTTAACAAGACTCAGTGCAGAGGTGCTGCGTTGCCAGGAGCTGGAGCCTGCAAAGCCAAGGGCTGGAGCCAGCAAAGCCCCAACATGGTTGCCAGACTGACTGGGAAGTTGCGGGGTGCAGGGTAACATACAGAGTGTAGGGAGAGGAAAGCGTTGGGAGAGGCATAGGGATGTGGGATTGGGAGAACATAGTGGGAGCAATAGAAGCATGTCAGGGGTGCTAGAAGCATATGACAGAAGCGGGGTGGCGAGCGGATGAGAGGAGGGCACAGTATTTAAACACCACTGACAGATGGTGGTCAGTTCAGGGCGGATAGGGGATAATGTATATAAAGTGCTGAGAGGCATTAGCTCTCAGTGCTGGCTTTTCATGGTTTGCCCATTCTTGCTGCTGTTCCTCCTGATTTTGTTGCAAATAAAGTTGGGACGTGGCTTCAACAGGAAGTGAATACTGCTTGTTTTTCCAAGCACCTATTCAGAAGCCTAGATGTAGCCAGTGCTCATTTCAATCCATTTGTGTACTTCAAGGGAGGTGTTGAAGGATGGTGGAGGGGACAGATCCAAGTTGCCCCATGGAAAGAGAGGGTGAGGCTGATGAGGCTGTGGAAGCACTGGAAGATGGAATGGTTCAGTTGGAGGTTGAAGAAGAAAAGCCTACAACTAATGAAACACAGCCGGTGGTCAGGCCAAAATCATCCAGAGCCCGTAAGGAAGTGTGGCTTCGTGAGCCACTGAGCAAGACAGAGCTGGGCATGGCAGACTGGGGAATACAGCAAGGGCCAGGACAATTACAGGATTGGCAGGATTGGCAGGAGAGTGGTTGGGCAGTGCCTGGATCCAGCAAAACCCTGGATATGCTTAGACTACAGTTTGGGGAAGTAACATTGCAGGAGCCGCCTTTGTCATCAACAAAACGAACAGATCGTAGACAGAGTTTGGCGCCCTCAGTGATATCTAGAGGTCCTCTGACCAATTCCAGCCCAAACATGGAAGTTAGGGGATTAGACCAATATGACCTGCAGTCCAGGTGCCCTCAAGATACTGCCATGACACCACCATTCCCATCTGAGGCAAGGAGATGCGGGGACTCTGGACTAATAGAGCCACAGGGTTGGGAACAGAGAGGATATGGGGATTTAGGCAGGCGAGAATCCAACAGACCATGGGCATTGGGGCAGGGTCTCACGGGTCCTGGCAGTCCATGGGGGCCACCTCAGGGAAGATAAGGACCTCCTCCATTACATGCCTCATTTGATAGGGACCCTGATAAAGTAGCGGTATTCCTAGGCCAGGTCATCAACCATCTAGACCTATATGAGAGGTATTATCCCTCCCAATGGGCTATGGTGATAGCTGTTACAGGGGTTTAAATGGAGAAGCCAGAGAATGGGTGACAGATTTACATCAGGAACAGTCTACCGAATTGGCTGACATCAGTTTCTTTTTATCTGCCTAATGAGCCCAATTTGAGGACAGTTCCAGAGGCTGAGGAAGATTTGCTGGCTATGAAGCACTGGGGATGGCCAGCTAGAGACTACGTTAGCAAGTTTTGACATGCCGCTGGCTGACTTCATGCATGGCCAGAAAAACTGTTGATCCACCTGTTCAAAGGGGGTTTGGACTGTGAGTTGAGTCAGGCTATTGAATTGGATTCCGGGTTATGGCAGTTGAGGGTGAGAGGAGATGTTGGACTCAGGGTCTGTCGAGGACTAACTAGCCCAGCAAACCCAACAGGCAGCACTCCACCTCAGAGCCAATAGGCCCATGGTTCATTTAGGTACTTCAGATGTAATAGGCAAGGACACAGGACATTGGGGCTGCATCCATCAACAACCACTTCAGGATTTACTCACGGTGGGCCAGCCAGACAAACTTGGTAGACACCGGCGAAATCGAGTGGTGCGGTCCAGTTATACAATAGCGCCAATATGGAAGGGTAATTGGAAGAGGTTCCCACATTGCCTGGATGTTCTGGTCAACCCGAGGGTGACATTAGAGAAGAGGGGGCTGATGAAGACCCGATGGTAAGTAGGCCCATTTGTCCATTCATTATACCAGTTGTACTCCAGAATAAACGGACAAATCAGGTGGCGGATTTCAGTGCATTTATTGATTCCAGGTGTACACAGTATTTTGTGACACAGGTGGTGGTGGATAAGTTAGGATTAAGGGTGATACCATTAAACACAACTGTACAGTTTGAACAAGTCGATGGGTCTGTTTTGGGTTGTGATCCAGCGACACATAGAACAGAACCGGTAAAGATGGAAATGGGATAGCACTGGGAGTGGCTTTCTTTCATAGTAGTTAGACATATGACAGAAGCAGTCATACTTGGCCTAGCCTGGTTAGATAAATAGGAACCTATTATATGCTGGGAAGTTCCAGCCATGCTAATCACCAAACCAGGGAGACTGGAATTGGGCTGCCACTGGGAACTCATCTGCTTCATGGTAGTGCCAAAAATGACTTGAGTCAATCATCCTAGGCCTATCTGGCTGGACAAGTGGGCACCCACCATCACATGGGAGGGCAGCTATAGAAAATTAAGAATTGGGGTGGGTCCACTGCCACCCCATTCTGGTGGGAAAATCAACCCACAAAGCCACACCACGATACAAATCCTTGTGAGAGAGCTGCTGTTGTCACCATAGCACTGCTGGGCTGTCCCCTAGTGCCAAAAGAATACAAGGACTTGGCCGACACTTTCAGTGAACAAAACTCAACACCCTTCCCCCTCACCAACCCACTGACTGTGCAATAAAGCTAGTACCAGGAGCTAAATTCCCTAAGCCCAAGATGTATTCCATGATCCCTAAGGAAATGGACAAGCTAAAGAACTACATCAACATCAATTTAGCGAGGGGTTTCATTCAGCTGGCCAAATCCCAGGTCGCAGCCCCTGTGCTGTTCAAAGAGAAAAAAGATGGGTCAATGAGGCTCTGCATGGATTTCCACGGAATAAATGCTGTGTGCATGGAAAACACCTATCCCCTGCCCTTAATGAAGGACATGGTGGCCCATCTCACAAAGGGGAAGGTGTTCACCAAGCTCAACCTACAAGAAGCATTCTACGGAGTTCACATTAGAGAGGGGGACAAGCGGAAAACAGTCTTCAATGCCCACTAGGCAGCTTCCAGTTTAAAGTGATGCCTTTTGGATTAACAAGCAGCCCCAGCAATTTTCATCAGCTAATCAATATGAAGTGCTGTATGATCACCTTTACAAAGGGGTCCTAGTCTACCTGAATGAAAATTCTCATTTTCAGTGAATCCCTAGAGGACCATGTCAAATTAGTGCGCCAAGTCCTAAAGAAGCTGTTCACAGACAAACTATGCAAAGTTGTCAAAATACGAGTTCCACATGACCTCCTTGAACTACCTGGGCTACAAACTGTCAAACAAAGAGGTCAAGATGGACCCAGGAAAAGTACAAGCCATCCTAGATGCACCTGCAAGCAGCTTCAGAGTTTCCTCAGGTTCACCAACTTTTATAGACAATTTATGCCTGTTTTTGCTGAAGTATCAGTCACCCTCATAGAACTGTTGAAAATTGGGGGAGGGGGCCCCAAGCCAAAGCCAAGCCAACCCCTGGACTCTGGACTGTCAGTGAGCCTTTGAAGCCCTGAAGAAACTATGAGCCTTGGTGGCGCAGTGGTTAGAGTGCTGTACTGCAAGCCACTTCTGCTGCCTGCAATTTGGCAGCTCAAATCCCACCAGGCTCAAGATTGACTCAGCCTTCCATCCTTCCAAGGTGGGTAAAAAGAGGACCCAGATTGTTGGGGGCAATATGCTGACTCTGTAAACCACTTAGAAAGGGCTGTAAAGCACTATAAAATGGTATATAAGTGCTATTGCTATTTGCTGAGGAGCCCATCCTCAGGCACCCTGACCCAAACCAACTGTTCGTGATCCAGGCAGATGCCAACGACGTAGCCGTAGTGGTGGTACTACTACAAATGAAGCCCCCCAAGGCCAGCTGCAGCCCTGCGCCAACATCTCCAAAAAACTCACCAACACAAAAAGATGCTGGGCGGTGTGGGAGAAGTAGGCAAATGCCATCTGTTGGGCTCTCCTCACCTGGAGACACTTTTTAGAAGGAAGTAAAGTGCCTTCCAAAGTCTGGACTGATCATAAAAATCTAGAGGCACTAAAAACACCCTGAAAACTCTCCTCCAAGCAAGTCAGGTGGGCACAATGTTTCAAACAATTCAACTTTGAGCTAAAATACATCTTGGGGGGGGGGAGGTTTGCTGATGCTTTTTCCGGAAAACCCCAATTTAACAGTTGCCAAGAGGAGATCATCCATGCTGTCATCCACACCACCCAGCCTGTGGCCCAAGTCACCATCAAGGCTAAGCTCGACGACAGCCACCCACTGGAGGCAACTAGACCACGGCATTAAAAACAGCTCTCTCTACAGATCCTTGGTTCAATGACAACAATGAAGCCCTGACCCTCAAGGGTGGACTGATATGTAAAGGGTCCAAACTATATGTCCCTACTACCCTGAGACTCCAGGTCTTACAGCGCAGCCACAATGCTAAACTGGCAGGACATTTTGGCTATTTAAAAACTCTGCACCTAGCCAGGCAACAATTCTGGTGGCCAGAAATGAGAAGGGACATGGAGGATTACGTAAAGTGCTGCACAATCTGTGCAGTCATGAAGAAGAAACAAGGAAAAACCCCTGGGCTCCTTCAGCAAGTTGCAGGACCAATTCGCCCATGGGAGGAAATTGCCATGGATTTAATAGTCGAGCTCCCGGAGAGTGGTGGGAACATAGCCATTTGGATCGTGATTGACTTATTCTTGAAGCAAGTCCATTTCACTGTTTCCACGGGTCTGTCCTCTGCCAAAAAGTTGGCAAGGGTGTTTATAAAGCAGATCTATAAGTTACATGGGGTCCCCCACAGAATTATCTTCAACATAGGGATCCAGTTTATGGCAAAGTTCTGGATGGAGTTTCTGAGAGTCATTGGGTCCAGGGCCTCAGCTTGGCTTTTCATCCCAGCATGAATGAGGCAACAGAACAAGTGAACACCATGGTGGAACATTACTTTAGGTGCTATGTGGACTACCAGCAGTCCAATTGGGCAGAATTGCTGCCTTTTGCGGAAGTAGTCTACAACAATGTAGTGCATAGCAATACCAACCTGATCCCATTCCAGATTACCAGTGGCAGGGAGTTTGTCCCCCTGCTGGAACTGCCCATGGAACCACCATCATCCATGTCCCTAAGCGACTGGATGGAATCCCTCAAGCAGGTGTTGGGAGAATATCAAGCAAGCCCTGGTGGAAGCAGTGAGAACCTATAAAGTGCAAGCCAACAAGCGCCGCTCCCTCCAACCACTTTTCAAGTTGGTGATAAGGTGTATATGTCAACAAAGTAATTGAAATTGAAATTGCCAAGTCAGAAGCTAGGGCCAAAATTTCTGGGGCCATTTCCAATAGTGAAAGTGTTAAATCCTTAACCATTCAGCTTAGCCTCCCATGCTTGCTAGGGAAAGTGCATCCGGTTTTTCATAGCAGCTTGTTAAAGTCGGCAGTAGGCTCCCAGCTATGGCCAGCAGACCGAGTTGCCCCAAAGCCCATGGTAGTGCAGGAAGGAGACACACTATGAAGTAAAGAAAATTTTGGACTTGCGCCTGCATCAGGATCAGCCTGCAGTACTTAGTCCATTGGAAAGGTTACCCCCTGTCTGAGATCACCTGGATTAAAAGTTGGGATGTGAAAGTGGACACATTAGCCAAGCAGTTTCACGACAAATATCTGGGGAAGCCTAAAGAACCACCTGGGAAAGGTCAGGGAGGCTGAAGTGGGGGTATTTTAATTCTCTATGCTCTTTCTTTTTCCAGGACAAACTTTTTGCATGAAAAGGGGCTGCCTGTCTATGGCACCTAACAGGTATTTTCCTTTTCATTGCTTAATTTAATATTATTTCTAACAATTTAATTTTTTTCCCTAGGGATCAGAGACATTTAACAGTTGCAATTACCTTGAGGGCACACAAAGACTGTGACACATGTATACATACAAAGATAAATAAAAGAGAAAAGGAGAGGAAAACAGAACTCTCAGATTTACATCCTGGTCATTCCCACCATAAATCTCAGTTAACTCAAATTAGGAAAGACATAAATCTTAACAAACATATTACATGGTTGTACAGAAGATAGAGGGGAAAAAATCAATGTTCATATATATAAATATATAAGTTTCCCATGTCTCTCTATTTCCGATGTAAAGATTCAATCAGCCCTGCCTGGTCCCTTGGTGACTAAGTCTCTTGACGAGCTTCTGTCCCACCTAAGGTTTTCAGACCAAAAATAAGCAAAGGATGTGGGAGGATGCTGATTCTCTTCTCAGAGTACTGCCCCCTCCTCCTTAGAGAACACCTGGCTCTGGTTTTCAGACCAAAAAAGGGTCTGGGAAGACCTCCACTCACCTGCAATAGTACAGGCACTTCCTTCCTCAACCTGCCTCACAGTTTTCAGACCCAGGAGAGTCTGGGAACACCTTTGTTCTTCCTAGCAGTAGTATGGGCACATCTTACTGAGTGGACTTTGTTCAGTGACTTTCCAGCTGCCTGCTGAGGAGTGAGTGTCACTCACTTTTCCATTCCATTTTCACTCAGCTTCCCTTCTCCCTACAGAAGATCTTGTGCTCTGGCCAGACCCATTGGTGGGATTATCCAGTTCGTTCCAGTTCAGAAGAACCAGTAACTAACTTTTTGTGCAAATTTATTTATTTTATAAATATAATATAAATCTATTCAGCAAACCAGCTGAATGGAGTGCCTCACCACGCCCAGTCCTTGGCCCTCCCCTCCCAGCCAGCAAGTAGCCAGGAGGCCAGTCTGGATAGAGAACTGATCCCAAGCTGGGCTTTCTCCTTTCCTTTTCTTGGCTTGACTTAGGCCATGGCCCAGAGCACCTGAGTCTCTTTGAGAAAGGATGCCAGCAGCAGTGCTGCTCTGTGGAAGGCACGTTGGCGCCTGCCGCTCCCTTTGGATGCAAAAGGAGCAGCAACTGCCAACTTTCTCCATCAAGTTTTTTTTCCTTGCACACTTCTTTATTTGGTTTATCTTAGTAGTTTTCTTCCTTGTTCTTTAAGACAAAAAGAAATACCAAAAATGGTGCGGGTCTTCAAAAATGTATAGCAGGCTGTTATTAGAAAGAGTCTCTTTTACGTTGACTTAAGATAGAATAATAGATTAAGGTAAGGAAGGCGTAACTTACTGTTGGTTTGAAAGGTGAATTTCCAAACAAAGACTTCATCAACCCCTGAACATATTGCAGCCTCTCCCTCCCAGCTTTTGGCATGCACACAACCTCAGAGTATCTCAAAAGCAATCTGCTGGCTTACAGTAGTATTGAGGGGGAGATCTTTCACACACCTTGACTAGATGGGTCATAAAACCCAATCCTTTCAGTTAGCAGGCAGAAGAGGATTTCCAGGGATAAAATCCTTTGGAGATCTCTCCCCGTGCATGTGTTCAGTTAGCCATCTTCCCAGGAAGTGTATTGATCAGTATATTATGCACATCCAGAAAACAAATTAATTCAGAAAGCAGTCTTCAGGTGAAACTCAAAAAATTAGAATATCATGCAAAAGTTCATTTATTTCAGTAATGCAACTTAAAAGGTGAAACTAATATATGAGATAGACTCATTACATGCAAAGCAAGATAGTTCAAGCCGTGATTTGCCATAATTGTGATGATTATGGCTTTCAGCTCATGAAAACCCCAAATCCACAATCTCAGAAAATTAGAATATTACATGCAATCAATAAAATAAGGATTGTACATAGAACAATATCGGACCTCTGAAAAGCATATGTACTCAGTACTTGATTTGGGCCCCTTTTGCAGCAATTACTGCCTCAATGCAGCTTGGCATAGAAGCTATCAGCCTGTGGCACTGCTGAGGTGTTATGGAAGACCAGGATGCTTCGATAGCGGCCTTCAGCTCTTCTGCATTATTTGGTTTCATGTCTCTCATCTTTCTCTTGGCAATGCCCCATAGATTCTCTATGGGGTTCAGGTCAGGTGAGTTTGCTGGCCAATCAAGCACAGTAATCCCACGGTCATTGAACCAAGTTTTGTTGCTTTTGGCAGTGTGGGCAGGTGCCAAGTCCTGCTGGAAAATGAAGTCAGCATCCCCATAAAGCTCATCTGCAGAAGGAAGCATGAAGTGCTCCAAAATCTCCTGGTATATAGCTGTGTTGACCCTGGACTTAACGAAGCACAGTGGACCACTTGGCTCCCCAATTCAACACAGACTGTGGAAACTTCACACTGGACTTCAAGCATCTTGTAGTGTGTGCCTCTCCATTCTTCCTCCAGACTCTGGGTCCTTGGTTTCCAAATGAAATGCAAAAGTTGCTGTCATCAGAAAAGAGGACTTTGGACCATTGAGCAACAGATCAGCTCTGTTTTTCTTTAGCTCAGGTAAGACGCTTCTGACATTGTTTGTTGTTCAAGAGTGGCTTGACAAGAGGAATATGACATTTGAAGCCCATGTCCAGGATCCGTTTGTGTGTGGTGGCTCTTGATGCACTGACTCCAGCTTCAGTCCACTCCTTGTGAAAGTCCCCAACACTTTTGAATGGCCTTTTCCTGACAATCCTCTCCAGACTGCGGTCATCCCTGCTACTTGTGCACCTTTTTCTTCCACACTTTTCCCTTCCACATAACATTCTTTTAATGTACTTTGATACAGCACTTTGGGAACATCCAACTTCTTTTGCAATTATGTTTTGAGCTTTCCCTCCTTATGGAGGGTGTCAATGATGGTTTTCTGCACAACGTCAGGTCTGCAGTCTTTCCCATGACTGTGATTCCTACTGAACCAGACTGAGAGACCATTTAAAGGCTCTGGAACCCTTTGCAGGTGTTATGGCTTGATTAGCTGATAAGAGTGGGACACTTTGAGCCTAGAATATTGAACCTTTTCACAATATTCTAATTTTCTGAAATTGTGGATTTGGGGTTTTCATGAGCTGTAAACCATAATCATCTCAATTATGACAAATCACGGCTTGAACTATCTTGCTTTGCATGTAATGAATCTATCTCATATATTTGTTTCACCTTTTAAGTTGCATTACTGAAATAAATGAACTTTTGCACGATATTCTAATTTTTCAAGTTTCACCTGTAAGTGTGAACAGACATGTGCTGCAAGTATCATTGTTTTAATTGCTATTGAATTCAAAAATGCCTTTGAGTAAAGCTGGCTGTTGTTTGAGTCAGCTGGTACAGCCATGCCACTATGTGGTAGTGCTGTCTTTCAAGATGTTTTTCAACTTCCAAGACTTATTAGAGACCTGCTTGTCTTTTGATGTTTCCCATCCAGGTATTAACCAGACTTGACCTACTTAGTTTGTGTACACAGAGAAAGTCAGCCAGGTGGGGCTATCTTCTTAAGCAAAAAGAAGGTTATAAGAAGGAAAATGATGCACAGTGGCAGAAATGCAGTGGAACACAAAAATAATCTGAAAATAAATAAAAATGACAGCAAGAACCCACATGTTCTGAGCATGAATAAATATATAATACACAAACTCTGTATTTAAATAATACATAGAAAAATGTAACTTGATAAAAATATTATTCAACACTCTCCTGATTGACCATGTTTTATGGAATCAGATTGAAATATATTATTTTTTTATATCAAGTTAATTTATTTTATATGTCATATATACCAGAATGTATTCCCCAAACACTTTATATCTTTTGAAGAAACTGTACTTTTTATTTTTGTAACATTCCATTCATTTTTCTGGATGGACTTTTTAATGCATTGGCTTCAATGATGATTCTAGTGAGGTCCTCCCATTATATGTAGTCCTTGAAATACAACAGTTCATAGTGACTGTTCAAAGTTATGACACTGAAAAAAGTGACATGACCATTTTTCACATTTACCACCATTGCAGCATCCCCATGGTCATGTGATCAAAATTCAGAGGGAGGCCAGGCAAGGGGCTTGGGAAACCGCCTGGCAAGAGAGGCCCAGTGAGGCAAGGCACCCCTCGATGTGAGTGATGTCAAATTGGCCATGACCACTCAGTCACATGACCACCCAGCCACACCTACTCAGCCAGTCATTAGGGCAGAGAATTGGTTGTTAAATTATTTGAATTCCACCACTGGCCCCCATACTGTCCAGACTCTGTTAGTAGAATAGATCTTACTGCGGTTAGGAAAGGCACAGAGGGAGCAGGATCCATCTGTGATTGGGAGAAGGGTCCTCTCACAGAGACAGGCATACACACATTTCCCTCACTTTTTGGGCTTTAAAAGTTAAAATTTAGAGGTATTCACCTTCTTTCCAAGCAACCTTTGAACTCAAAACTCCCTTTACAACTCTTGCTTCAAATGGCCAAGCTCTGGGGGGTCACCCACAAACACAATCGGTCTGTTGCCAGCAAGGTGGAGATTTGTTGGTCAGGTTAGCTTGGAGTCCCATCTGAAGTGCCAAATTGTTGGAAGGAAAATGCATCTGGTTCAGTTCTAAGCCGGGAGAAAGAAGCTGGAAATAACATGGAGGCTGATTGGAAAGCTGGTGTCAACACTAAAGCTTGGTTTATTGAACAGAACCAACCACAAAGACAATGTGCAGTTCTGGGTCAGCTGAAGAAATGGTTGAATGAGTGGATGGATCTTTATAGGTTTCTGTGACTCTGAAGTTTTAACTGTTCTGGGGATGGTACAATGAAGGGGCATGTGTTTTGAAAGGGTATTGGACAATTCCTATTGTGGCTAATGACTTTTGTCCTGTGTTGGATCTTGGGTGAGGGGCTCCTTTCTAATCCTGTTGTACCAAGGTGTTTCCGATATTCTGTCTTGAATGGATTTCTGCCTGCAGTATTTATTTATTTGATTTATATTGCCGCCTATTTGCCCATGGTGACTCAAGGCGGCTTACACAATATAAAATCATATTTAAAACAAAAAATAAAAATAAAAACAATAAGAACTAACAAAAAGAATCAAATAAATTAGTAAAGTACAATAGAACAAACTTTGGGAAAAAACAGAACAAAAAAAAACAACAACTCCCACCCCGATGACAGTGGGTCACACTATCCATCTGATGGGTTCCACCCCTCTCTGGGTTCCCCAGGCCCGTTGGCAAAAACCAGGTCTTCAGTGCCTTTCGGAATAGTATTAACGAGGGGGCCTTTCTAATCTCTGGGGGAATGATGTTCCAGAGAGATGGAGCCACCACAGAGAAGGCCCTTCTTCTTGGTCCCACCAGGTGTATCTCCCTCAGGGGTGGGATCCGCAGCATTCCCTGCCTCCTCGCTCTAATGGGTTGGGTAGATGTCACTGGCAAGAGATGTTTCCTCAGATAACCTGGACCCAAGCCATGAAGGGCTTTACAGGTGACAACTAGCACTTTGAATTGCACCTGGAAGCAAATTGGCAGCCAATGCAGTTCCTGCAGGAGAGGTGATACATGTGCACACCAGGGTCTGCATAAAACCATGTGGGCTGCTGCATTTTGCACCAACTGGAGCTTCCAGATGCTCTTCAAGGGCAGCTCCATATAGAGCGTGTTGCAATAATCAAGATGGGAAGTGACCAGGGCATGAGTGACTGTGAGTAGGGACCTCTGATCCAGGAAACGGCATAACTGGTGCATAATCCACAGTTGCGCATAGGCCCTCCTGGCCACAACTGCTACCTGCTCTTCGAACAAGAGTCATGAGTCCAGGAGAACCCCCAGATTATGCACAGGGTCTGTTTGAGGTAGTGCCACTCCATCCAAGACTAAAGGTGGTAATTCTTCCTGAACCAAGGAACCCCAGACCCAGAGCTACTCTGTCTTGCATGGGTTTAGTTTCAACCTGTTGCTCCCCATCCAGCCCTAACAGCCTCCAGGCACTGCGAGAGGGAGGACACAGCAACACTTAACTCACCATGGGCCGAGACATACAGCTGAGTATCATCAGCATATTGGTGATACCTCAGTTCATGTTGTCGGATGATCTCATCCAGCGGTTTCATATAAATGTTGAACAGGAGCGGAGAGAGTACCGAGCCCTGCAGAACCCTGTAAAGCAGTGGGCGAGGGTTGGATCTCTCCCCTCCTATCAACACTGACTGAGAGCGACCGCAGAGGAAGGAAGTGAACCAAGACAGCACAAGGCCTCCCACTCCCATCCCCTGAAGCCGTCCCAGGAGAATCCCATGGTCAATGGTATCAAAAGCTGCCGAGAGGTCAAGTAGAGCAAGGATGGATGCACTGCTCCCATCCCGGTCCCACCAGAATCATCCAAAAGTGCAGCCAATGCTGTTTCTGTCCCAAATCCAGGCCTGAATCCTGATTGGTAGGGGTCAAGATAATCCGTTTTATCCAGAAACCTCTGGAGCAGCTGTGTGGCCACCTTCTCAACAAACTTTCCCGAAAAGGGAAGATTGGAGACAGGTCAGAACTTATCCAACTGGGTGGATAATTCAGTCCAGTGATGGCTTCTAAGAAGAGGGCAGACCACAGCCTCCTTAAGGTGCTGGGGCACCATCCCCTCCTGTAGAGAAGCATTAATCACTGCCAGAGTCTGTCAACCTGTCACCTCCTGGGAAGCTTTCACAAGCCAGGAGGGACATGGGTCTAAAATACAAATGCTCACGCATATACTTCCTAGGATCCTGTCCACTTCCTCAGGAGCATCAGGGTCAAACCGTTCCCAGATAACAGGGCAAGAACCTGCCACAGAAGCTTCCACGGGATCAGCAACCACACCGGCATCTACCTGGGAATGAAGTCAAGTGATTTTGTCTTCCAGAAAATCCACAAATTCCTCAGTGCGCCCCTTCAAGTGGACCTCTATCTCCTCCTTCCCTAAGAGGAGACGGCTCACTTTAAAGAGGTTTGCTGGGCGATTATCTGCAGACGCAATTAGTGTGGAGAAGTATCTACACTTCACCTCACAAATTGCTACAAGGTAGTAGCAGCTCTTACCCATGTTCATTTGCTTTGCTTATGAGTAGAGCTGCTGTATCTAGATACTTGTCTTCCTCTTTCAATAAGCTCTTTGTCTCTTAAGTGCTGGCATCTGTTGTGGGCTATTAAGAAAGACTTGGGGGTGTTTTCTGTCTTTAAGAGCATGTTTTTTCATTTCTCCTATAAGGAAATATAATATTCTGCCTTTTTAATATTTCCCAAAATATTTAATTCTTCCGGGGGGGGGGGGGGGATTCCCATATTTTAGCTGGAGAATAAGAGTAATTTTTTCCAAAACTATTATTCCCCCCAAAAAACAATTAAAAAACTGCATCAAGCCGGAATATGTACCCAGATGGTACTTTTGTTGATGCTACCAGCTAGTGAAGTAGCTATGCAGTAGATAGTGCTGCTTTCTCTTAGCTTTAACTTAGACTCTACCAGGGAATTACTTAAGTGTTTTGGCTGGTGATGTGGTGTTACCCTAAGATGGGGTAGGATCAATAGAGTTTTATAATTCAAAGTGGACAAAGCTACATAATTATATCCAACGTGGTCACTTACTGGTTCATCATCCCACTTCTTGGAATACAGTATTCTTGTCTTAGCAAACCACTGAAAATGTATTTGTTCATTTTAAACATTGCTTAACTTCTTCCTACTGGAGGAATGTAATAAAGATTACAGCTTTCAATTAAAATAACATTTTCAATTAATACAAGAGATAAAAACACAAATATTTTAATCCAAAAGATTGGAGAGTCTAGAGAATCAGACTGGTTATCCTAGACTGGTTAATCAATAAGGAGGAGCTATTGAAGAGATTGTTTTTTCCCCATTCATTCATGGCCAGTTCTTGGAGACAGCTTGGACAAGTTCCTGCAGTTTTCTTGGTCAATTTTTCTGAAATGTTAAGCATAAATGACTAGCCAAAAAAGCTATAAGCTACAACAACAAAAACAAAATGTTTAACATTATGTTAGTAGTAAAATAAAAAAAGTAGATTTATTATTTGGAGAAAAATGGCAGGTTGGTAAATTTAAGAATGGATTTATTCAAATCTGATTGGTGTTTCTTAGCCATATTTACAAAAGTTTTGTTAACAGAGCTTAGTCCTCTCTACAAATGTCCTGGGTATACTTAATAGTCATACTTAATATAGATTGATGGACTAGAGCAGCTATTGGTTATATTCAGACATCACACAAAACAATGAAGTTAGTTAAATACAGATAATCCTCAACATTATCACAATTGAGCCCAAAATGTAGGTTGCTAAGTGACAAATTTACTAAGTAAGTTTTGTCCCATTTTATGACTTTTCTTGCCAAATTTATTAAATGAATCACTGCAGTTGTTAAATTAGTAACCCAATTGTTAAGTGAATCTGGTTTCCCCATTGACTTTAGCTTCTCAAAAGGTGATCACAGTGACCCAGGGACAAGTCAACTGTGATAAATGGGAGTCAGTTGTCAAGCATCTGAATGTAAATCATGTGATCACGGGGATGCTGCAACAAAATGATATGTCACTGTTTTCAATGCTGTTGTAACTTTGAACGTCATAAGTGAACCAAATTTGTTCACTGAATTAACTCAGGATTCACACAGCACATCAAACTGAAATGCAGTCGAGCATTTGTAACTCAGACTGTAGGAGACCAGAAATTCAGATGGAAACCTAAGTTCATTTCACTACAGTTGCTAATCTCTTGTTTTGAAAGCTACATCCCATGGTGGGGATAGGTGGGGTAGTTTCTTTCCATGACCGAAATCTTTGGGGTTGCATTTGGTTGAGAAAACCGAGTGTCCAAGACTCTCTTTGGAAAAAGACCGGCGTGGAAGACTAAAACCAGGACTCAGCCCTAAGGCTGTTTCTGTGGGTGGCTGTTCGAGCGCAGGCAGGCGCCAGTCAAGGAGCATTAGACGAGCCGGCTCTTGGAAAGGCAGTGCGAACTGCTACGCTGCCGTCGCCGCCCTCTCTTCTTTGCCCACTTTCTGCTGGTTTGGGTAGTTCGGCCCCCGAAGAAGAGACAATCCAAGGCGCCTCATTGGGTGGCTGTTGAGCAGCTGACTGGGGAAGAGGGTGGGGAGAAAACGAGAGAACGCGAGCAAGGAAACTCAGAAGGCGGATGGGATGGCGAGGGAAGGGGAGACTTACTATGGCAAGCACGGTAAGCCATTATTGAGCGCCGCCTTCTGTTCCCTACCTTCTACTCTGGGCGAGGGACAGCAGTAGGTGGTCTTTGCTGGATACTGATCTGAGAAGCAGCTTCTGCGCGTTCGCGGGGGTGGGGGACGGGACGGAACTCAGTGCTGCTCCCCGGTGGACTAGGTGCGTGACTTAGACTTAGCCCCGGCCCAAAGGAAACAATCTTGGCGATAACTTGGGCTAACGAGGTAAACTGGTTTTGCAGCCGTGGCGCAGTTTCCTCAGATCTGTCTTGGCTCCCAAGGCGGATTCGGAAAATATTGAAAAGAATACCTGTGGTGGAAAAACACGCCTGCTTTTTGCTTGACTTTAACCAATAGGAAAGGAGTAGGACAGTAATAAAATGGAGCAAACCAAGCAGGGTTACGATCAACGCCCTTCAAGACCTTCTGCTCCGTCCAGTTCACATTCCACCACTCGTTTCCGCCATTCCCGATGTAATGTCTGAGTTTACAAGTGCCTGAGACTATGCTAAAATTGGAGTGGGTCGTTTATGGTTCAGCAAGCTGTAAGGCAATCTCTTGGCATATTACACAAACAGACTTACAATAACTGCCCAGAGTCACTGTGAGATTTGGTCATATAAATTTCAGTTATTAATTATTATTAAAGCTAAAGTACTGTAGTTTTCTTATTTGGGCATATTCAGCATTTTGTGTTCTGCCTATTTCAAAGGCTCAGGGTGATTTGTAACAATCCTGATATATCAATATATAATGAATGCCACAGTCCCTTGTATTAATAGTCAAATTCCTGATGTAACAAAACTAACTTTTGCAAAATTGTCCAGTAAAAAAGCTCAGCTCAGTGCCCTGGAACAGGATGTCTTCTGCCTCATGAATGCCTGGGGCTACCTTGAGGGAAAACTCCATAGCTGAAAGATTTTAACTAGGTTTTGTTTTTTCTGAGTGTTGCGATAATCAAATCTGTCTCCGAAGTGGTAAAAATGGACCAATTTACATCTAGATGTAATGGAACTACATCTAGATGGAGGCAAGTAAGCAGTGAAGAACCCCAAGGTTCTTTCTTAGGCCATGTACAATAACTTCATCAACAATTTAGATGAGGAAATAGAAAGGGAATTCATCAAATTTGCAGACGATACTAAGCTGGCAGAAATAGCCAACATCCCAAAAGGCTCATGATCCAGAAGGAGTTTGACAGACTTGAACTCTGGCCCTATCTAAGAAAATGAAATTCAATGGTGAGAAAAGTAAGATTTACACTTAGACAAGAAAAATCTATTGTACAGGAAAAGATTATGTGAAATGTGGCTCAATAGCAGTAACTGCTAGAGGGATCTTGGAGTCCTAGTGGGCAATCACTTAAATATGAGCCAGCAGTGTGCTTCAACCACCAAAAAGCCAATGGCAATCCTAGTCTGCATTAACAGAGGGATAGAATCAAGATAACAAAGTACTGCTTTACTGCAAGGAAAGCAGCAAAAGTCTTTCTTTCTCTCCCCTAAACTCTACCAGAAATGAATCTTTGGGACCCTGCAAGGCATCCTGCTCCAAGAGGCTGCGCTGGTGCAACAAGTCTCACAAAGGCTCATTTCTGGCAGAGTTTGGGGGAGAGAAAGAAAGACTTCTGCTGCTTTCCTTGCATGAAGTCAAAAGTCTCTCTCTCTCTCTCTCTCTCTCTGAGAATGGAGCTGGAGACGGTATCCTGCGATCCCAAATAAAGAATGATAATCGGTAGGAAAACAGGGTGAGGAATTTTCCTGCAGACAGTTTTTGGGATTTTCCCAGGGTCTTTGGTCCACAGGATTTAAAATTATGAGTTTGCTGGTCCTTGAAATCCAAAAGGTTGGCAACCCCTATTCTAGTCCAATCCCCTGCTCAAGCAGCAGACCCTATACCATTTCAGATAAACAGCTGTCCAGTCTTTTTTTAAAAGTGCAGTGCTGGAGCACCAATAATTTCTGAAAGCAAGATATTTCACTGGTTAATTGTTCTCATTGCCAGGGAATTTCTCCTTAGATCTAGTTTGCTTCTCTCCTTCATTTGTTTCCATCAATTGTTTCTTGTTCTGCCTTCTGGCACTTTGGAAATAAGATGACCCCTCTTCTTTGTGGCAGCCCCTCAAATATTGGAGCATTGCTATCATGTCACACCTAGTTCTTCTTTTCATTAGACTAGGGGTGTCAAACTGGATTTCTTTGAGGACCGGATCAGCATTGTACTTTTCCTCCATGGACAGGCCAATGGGGGGGGGGGAGACAGGACAGACACCTCCTGCAGCATCCTGCTGGCCCAAATAGGGTGTGGGGGGGTGTTTTCAGCCTGGACAGCCTCCTTGCAGCACTTTGTCGATCAAAACAGAGTGCAGGAGTGCCGCACTGTGGGCCATTTTCGGCCTGAATGGCCTCCTAAAGCACCCTGCCAAAACCAAATTTAAGCACCCCATGGGCCGGATCCTTGAATTTGACACCCCTGCACTACACTATACAAACCTGCAACTATTCTTCATAAGTTTTAGCCTCCAGGCCATTAATCATCTTTGTTGCTCTTCTCTGCACTCTTTCCAGAGTCTAAACATCTTTTTTTATAATTTGGTGACCAAAATTGGTTGCAGTATTTTAAGTGTGATCTTACCAAGGCATTCTAAAGTGAAACTAACACTTCATATGATCTTGATTCTATTCCTCTGTAAATGCATCCTAGGATTGTATTGGCCCTTTTTTCAGCTGCAGCACACTGCTAGCTTATATCCACTAGGACTCCAAGATCCCCCTTTCAGTTACTGCTAAAAGCACAACAAAGAATGTACTTTCTGCACCAACTCAGAAAGCTCAAACTGCCCAAGGAGCTGCTGATATAGTTCTACAGAGGAATTATTGAGTCTGTCATCTGCACCTCTGTAACTGTCTGGTTTGGTTCTGCAACCCAATAAGACAGACACAGACTCCAGAGAGTAATTAGGACTGCAGAGAAAACAAATACTACCAACCTGCCTTCCATTGAGGACCTGTATACTGCACGAATCAAAAAGTGGGCTGTGAAAATATTTACAGACCCCTCACATCCTGGACATAAACTGTTTCAATGCTTTGACTCCCAGAGACAGGAGTTCAGCTAAGCTACCTGCAAAATTGTCTCTCTAGGAGCGCTCGCAGAGAGAAGCAGCCAGAGTCACTCTTGTCTCTCGAGCCCTGCCAAAATTTATTGTGCTGCTTCTGCGAGCGCTCCTTGAGAGAGAGATGATTTTGCAGGTAGCTTGGCTGAATTCCTGTCCCTGGGAGTCAAAGCACTGAAGCACAAGCGGCGCAGGAAACTTTGGCCAGGCTCCTTGAGGGAAGGTGGAATGCTGATGCCACGCAAATGCAAGTAGTGCAGCACTCCCGCACCTTCCAGCCATCTCCATCACTGCTTCGGCCCGCCTCTGCCACCGTCCCCCTCTTGCCACAACAGCACCATTACCTTGTCCTGGCTGGCGAGGGCTGTGCTGCTTTTTGCATGTTGCACCACCCACAATTTGCACATTACACATGCCACCCCATAGCGGAAATTTCCAACCCCACCACAGGCCAATCCCATATTCCAGAGCTACGGTAGTCACAAGACTGGCCCTTTGGTCATTCCGGAGCTGCTCCAGGATGACCAAAGGGCCAGTCCTGTGACTACTGCAGCTCTGGAATATGGGATCGACTTTCCCACCAATGTCAGCAAACCACCATAAGTCAAAATTCATATTAGTGGTCCACAGGATTTAATATTAATGTGTTTGGTGGTCCCTGAGGTCCAAAAAGTTGGTGACCCCTGCTATAGAGCACTGCACACCACAACACTAGACACAAAAACAGTTTTTTCCCCAAACACCATCACTCTGCTAAACAAATAATTCCCTCAACACTGTCCAACTATTTACTAAGTCTGAATTAGTATTACTATTAATCTTATCGTTCCTATCACCCATCTCCTCCCACTTGTGACTGTATGACTGTAACTTTGTTGCTTGTATCCTTACAATTTATATTGACTTGTTTCCCAGTATGATTTGATTGCTTATTTGTACCCTATGATTATCATTAAGTGTTGTACCTTATGATTCTTGACAAATGTATCTTTTCTTTTTATGTACACTGAGCGCATATGCACCAAGACAAATCCCTTGTGTGTCTAATCACACTTGGCTAATAAAGAATGCATTCATTCATTTATTCATTCATTCATTGAACCAGGTTTCATCTAATCTATACCTGTACATTCGATTTTTCTTACCTAAGTGTAAAATATTACTTTTCTTTCCATTGAATTTTATTTTGTTAGATAAGATCCATTGTTCAAGTCTGTTGAGATCCACCTGGATCTTTTTTTTTTAATAAATTTTTATTGGTTTTAAAAAAAACATAAACAAACAAAACATAAAAACATCAAGCCATACATACAGTATACATACAGTGTGCCGGTTGGTTTACAAATTATTTTGTGCTTCCATTTTGTAGTGTTCAATTACAATTACATTGCATATAATCTCGTATTTTCAATCAAAAATTAAATACCTTAGTATCATTATTAATCAATCATTTAACTATACTTTTAATCATTCATGTTTTACAAGATAATCATAATTTACTTAGTTTGTTTTATAACAGTTCATATTATCATCCCAAATCTATCCTAAAATAATTTTGTAGATATAATAAGAAGTACATCTTTATATATTTATTATTTTCTAAGAGTCTACATATTTCATTATTGTATTTTATTGTCTAACCATTGATAAAATAGATCCCAAATTTTATAAAATTGTTTATCCTCTTGTTCTCTAATTCCAAATGTCAATCTACTCATTTCAGCACATTCCAATATTTTCTTAATGATTTCCTCCTGTGATGGTATTTTCTCATTTTCCCAGTTTTTAGCAAATACAATCCTAGCCACTGTTAATACATTTACAATCAGGTATTTCAAATCTTTACCATATATTTCAGGTAAAATTCCCAATAAAAATATCTCTGGTTTCAAGTCTATGTTTTTTTGTCATTTTTTCCAACCACATATGGGTTTTAGTCCAGTATTTTTTAGCATCCGCACAAGTCCACCACAGATGGTAATATGAGCTAGGTGTCTGATGACATTTCCAACATTTTTTGGATTTATTCTTGAACATTCTTGCTATTCTTGTTGGGGGGAAATGCCACCTGTAAAACATCTTATACAAATTTTCTTTATATGCTGTTGACATTGTCATTTTATAATTTTGAGACCACAATTTTTGCCATTTCTCTAAATCAATCCCATATCCAAAATTCTTCCCCAAAGCAATCATAGTTTTTTTAACTTCTTCTTCTAGTTTAATTTCTAATAGATATCCATACAATTTTTTCATCACCTTTTTCATCACCTTTTCATCAGTACTTATCAAAATCTTATCTAAATCAGTCAATTTATCATAGAAACCTTCTGTCTTAGAATCATTATCATACCTTGAATGTATTTGCGCATATGAAGACCAATTCATCTTTATCCGTTGTTCCTCTAGCTTTTGCATAGATTTAAGTTCACCCTTTTCATTCAGTATTTCACCTTATCTAACTGTTTGTTCCTTTTTGTATATTATAGGATACGAGAATGCTTCTGTTAGGGATACACACCCTAGCAGAACGTGCAACGGCAGTCTAGCAGGCAGGCAAATGATGTAAGATAAACGTTGTTGTAGTTTACACTCATTAAGACAGATACACTGTGCCAGTTAAATAGTTTTTTATTCCAGCAAGAGTTATAGCATAGTCAAAACAGTCCATATGTCATAAACTAGTTCAGTCCATCCAGGGATTAATCAGTTGCAAAGTCCAGTGTTGAAAATAGAGGTCAGTAAACTTACAAATAATCAGTCCAGCAATATATCTCTTTTGCAGTCAGAGATATGAAGAAAATCAAACCCCTTTTCTTCTCTCAGCAACAGCAGGGAAATACACGCAGTTATCACCATCAATCAACCATCAATCATTGTCAGCTCTCCAGTAAAAGCCAGCTAACAGTGAGCTCCCTTGCTCCCTCTTATGGTGATTTAACAACCTCACCCAAAATACATGTTTTACAGTTAAAGTGATACACACACTTATACTCACTAACATAGTTTATATATTATTTTTTACCCAAACTAAGTTAGGTAACCAATGTTATCCCTAACAGCTTCAATAGTCGATAACCAGACTGGAATTTTCAGATAACATTGTCTTTTAACCTTCTCCCAGTTTAACCACAGAGACTCCCGTATATAATGTCTTCTAAAATACCCCTGTGTTTTAGTTCCTTTGTACCATAAAAAAGCATGCCATCCCAACAACAGATCATGTCCTTCTAATGTCAACAATCTAGCATTTCTTAGTGTTATCCATTCCTTAACCCACATCAGATTTGTAGCTTGGTAGTACAATTCCCAATTAGGCAAACCAAATACTCCTCTAATTCTAGCATCTTGCAAAAGTTTTAACTTTGTTCTCGCTTTCTTACCTTGCCATATATATTTCAACACAATTTTATTTAAATATTCAAAGTAATCTTTTCCAAGCCTCATTGGAATTGTTTGAAACAAATATAAAATTCTGGGTAATATATTCATCTTGATTGTTGAAATTCTCCCTATTAGTGACAGTTGTAAATTTTCCCATTTCGCCAGATCTAGCGCTATCTGCTGTTTAAGTTTAATATAATTATTCTCTTTTAGTGTACTAATTATTCTCTTTTAGTGTACTTCTTGCTGTCAACTATATCCCCAAGTACTTGATCTTATTCGTGACCTGAATTTTCAATAGGTCTGCCAGTTCTTCCTTTTGTCTTGATAGCATATTCTTTGTCAAGATCTTTGTCTTATCTTTATTTATTTTCAAACCAGCCACCTTTCCGTATGTCTCTATCTTTTCTATCAATTTTGGTGCTGTTTCTAGAGGGTCTTCTAAGGTGAAAACCAGATCATCTGCAAATGCTTGCAGCTTAAATTCTTCCTTTTTGATTTTCATTCCTTTTATATTCTTGTCATCTCTAATATTTCTGTTTAGCACTTCCAAAGTTAACACAAACAACAAAAGTGATAGTGGGCACCCTTGTCTTGTTCCTTTTCTTATATTGATAGAGTCTGTCAGTTCTCTCTCCATCATTACCTTTGCCGTTTGCTTATAGCTTATAGCTTCTATTGCTTGAATAAATTTTCTAGCAAAACCCATCTGTTCCAACAGTAATAACATGAATCGCCAATTCACATTATCAAATGCCTTCTGTGCATCTAGAAATATCAGAGCCATTTGTTTTTCAGGATGTGCCTCGTAGTATTCCAAGGTGTCCAAGATTATTCTCATATTATCTTTAATTTGTCTCCTTGGCAGAAATCCATTTTGATCAGGATGGATAAAATTATTTAGATGTTTTTTAAGTCTTTCTGCCAATATTGAAGCAAAGATTTTGTAATCTGCATTTAGTAAAGAAATAGGTCTATAGTTCTTAATTTGTAATAGACCGGCCTCCTCTTTAGGAATAAGTGTAATATAGGCTTCTGACCATGATTTAGGTATCTTCTTCTTTAACATAACTTCATTCATAACTTCTAGCAATGGAAGATTCAACAATTCTTGTAATGTTTTATAAAATTCTGCCAGAAGTCCATCTGGGCCTGGTGCCTTTCCATTATTTTGCTTCTTGAATGCTTCAGTTAACTCCATCATCGTTATATTGCTTTCTAACATTGTTTCAATCTCTTTAGGTATCTGAGGTAAATTAGCATTCTGTAAGTACTCATCAATATTCTCTTGCATATATAATTTCCCAAAGAAATCTCAGATGATTTCCTTCTTCTCTTTACTACCATAGCAAACTTGGCCTTGGTCATCTGTTAATTGCAATATTTTCCTTGATTCTTTCTCCTTTCTCAATTTGTATGCTAACCATCTACCTGGTTTGTTTGCGTCTTCAAAGTAGTTCCGTTTAGCACCTCTAATTCTCCTTAGAGCTGGTTGGATTGTCCAGAGAGTGGGTGGAGCTTCAGTCTCTGCTTGCTGTAGGCTGAGCTTAATTTCTGAGGAACGCTCCACCTTCCATCACATGGCTTGCCATCTCGTTCCCCAGTTTATGCTCAGCCCTCGTGCAGAGTAGGCTGTGTTTGTATGTGCTCTTGGCCGTTTCAGGATTTTCCCAATTTAATTCATTTTGTTCCTCAATTCAGGTTGTATATAACCCTTCATTGTTTCTTTCCTCCCTTAACCCTGCGCAGCTGGTCCTTTTTATTTAATAGAGTTCCCTGGGAGGTCTTCCCCCCAGGGGGTGCCAGGAGGTAGGCCAGCAAAATTTCAAGCTGCCCCCCCCCATCCTTTCCTATTGCCTTTCTGCCGCTTTAGTTCATTTAAAATGCTCCGTTTTGTTCCTTCCCCCCCGAACTCCGTTTTTATATCGTTTAAACGTTTGCTGGTTTCTTTCTGTGGTCCTTCCCCTGGGATCCTTGGATTGTCCTTGGAGATCCTCCTGGCCGCTGCAGAAGGGCCCTTGCAAGCCTTTGTAGTGGCGGCCGCCATTTTAAAAAACGCCTCGTGGCCGGGCGCCATTTTGGTTTCTTTATCTTTCCGATCTCTGCAGTGTGCCCATTTAAAGCAGCAGGACCTGCAGGCCTGCTGAAGAATTAAAATTGTGCTGCTTTCAGTTGGAGGTTTCTGTTTCCACCTCCCTTTGTTGGCTCTCCCCACAGCCAGCCGTAGCGGCTGCGGTTATTCCCACCACTCCAACCCGGTTCTGCCTGGAACGGCAGTCTGGTTTAGGCCCGGCTTTGCCCTTAAGGCTCCTGTAATCCTTCAAAAATAGGATAATAATAATAATAATAATAATAATAATAATAATAATAATAATAATAGAGAGACCTTGAAAGGTCATTAAATCAGAGGACTTAAGAGATTCAAGTAGGCCTTGGCTTACCAAAAAAAAGAAAGAAAGAAAGAAAGAAAGAAAGAAAGAAAGAAAGAAAGAAAGAAAGAAAGAAAAAGAGAGACAGAGAAGGGGGAAAAATCATTTATATACGGAGCAAAAAATACAGATTAATTTCAAGTGAATAATAAATGGGGGGGGGTGTAAAAGAAATTCCCAGGGCTCTCGGCCTTCGTTGTAGGTCGACCCCTAGGCACGCCAACTGCCTCAGATTTGATCCCCTTTCTTAACTACCTAAAATGGCAGAAAGCAATTCTTCAAGGGGTCCTTCCTTAAAGGCCAAAGCAAAGACCCACATTTTCCCAAGTTTTGGCTGTATCAACAATTGTTCATATTGTTTTTTAATATGTACTTCTTGTAGACAAATTATATCAAATTTTAATTTCTCCAATTTATGAAAGGTTTTCCTTCTTTTAACGGCTGAGTTAAATCCATTTATATTAATTGTAATCAGTTTTTTCTCTTCCATGGTTATATTTTGTATTTAGGTTTAGCAGCTCTCGTAGATCTTAGTTCACATTGGCTTCCACCTTCTGGAATCAGCCATCTATAATTCACCTCTTTTTTAAGTTGCATTTTAGTCAGGAATCGGTATTCTCTTCTCATCTCTCTCATTCTTCTGGGTATTTGTTTCAAGACCACAATCTCCTTGTCTTTATATTTCAATGTTTTCTCTTTTGCCACTTGCAATATTTGCATTTTAATGGCTTTCTTTGTAAATCTAATGTGAACTTCTCTTGGTAAGCTATTTCTCATCGCATATCTTGTGAAAACTCGATAAACCTAATCTATTCCATCCATCATCTTCTCTTGAGTTATTTCCAAAGCTTCAGCCAGTATTTCTATCATTATCTCAGCTCAGTATAGTCTACCTTGTCAAATTATCTCAGCTCAGTATAGTCTACCTTATTGAAATCCTGAAATATTCACTGCATTTTGCTGGTCCACTAATTTAGTCATTTTGTCAAAGAGTGAAATAAGATTTGTTTGGCATGATATGTTTTGGGAAACCCATGTTGATTTCTGGTTATAAATTTGCTTGCTTCTAGGTATTTACAAATCTGTACAATTTGAAATTCTGATGTCTTCCCTGTAGTCATGTGATCACATTTTAGGTTCTCAGCAACTGGCCTTCATTTACAGCGCTTTGCTATGTTCTGCAATCAAATGGCCACAATTTAAAATATTTTTTTGTCAGAAACCAGCATTTATTTCCAGTTTCTGGAAAAAAAATGCCCATTGAGAACAATGAATTTGTTTAATGACTATGGTGTTCCCTTAATGACACCAAAAAAATGTCATCAAATTGAGCGCAGTCGTATGGTGAACCACTTAATGACCAGCATACAATTGTAATTCAGGGCTCAGTTACAATCCTAAATTAAGGACAACCCACGTTGGGTAGAAACTGATGAAAATAGAACATACCCTGAAAATAAGCCCTGGCCTGATTTCAACAGCTGCACCTAATATAAGCCCTACTCCAAAAATCAGCCCTAGTTAAGACCTGGCCACTCCATCTCACTACCTGGTTGCTTGGCATGCTGGTGCCGCGCCATGAAATCAGGTGAGGCAGGTGTCTGAGGTGGCTAATGTCCCTCATGCCCATACCTGTGCACCTCAGGACTCCCACAGCCAGGCCACCCTCACCTGGACACTTCAACTGAGCAGGAGGCCAAATGACACACCGATGCTGCAGCCACGAGGTGAAGTGATGGGGGATTGGAGCTGCCCCATGCACCCCATATCTATGCACCTCAGGAACCCCACAGCCAGGCTACCCACACCCTGACATCTGTCTCATGGCAGCAGCAGCAGAGGTCCTGTCTAGCAGGAGTCCACGTGG